>CM055093.1:7227189-7279644 GCA_029204225.1 Diphasiastrum complanatum | reverse complement strand
AAATTACAACAAATAAGGATCCTAAAACACTTGAATGATGAGGGAAACAATAGATTATGATTTCATAAGATTAGCACAAGTTGAACCATCAAAATCCATCAAAAATCTATGCTTGAACCTCACTAAATGGCCCAATCCTTGAAGAAGGCTTCACACGTGTGAAAGTACGGCCCACAGTCTGAGTACTGTACACCAGACCTACATTCAATCCTATAATCATTAGTAATCACAAGTACTCAAACAATTATGAACATAGAGAGCAATTGCACCATTATGAGAGAAAAAACATGAAATTGCTTGATTGATTTTGGTGAGATATCATCACCTATATATACATGATCCATCACGGTTTTGGGCAGGTATGAGTAGCCCTAAAACCTATCCCTAATGCTAATTTTGGTGGATCTTTCATCCCTACCAAGTTTGGGTTGGAATCTTGGAGATCCCTCAACAATGCAAAAATTACCAAAAATAGCTCCTATTTTTTCTCCCTTGTATCTAAGCATAATTTGGACTCATTCCAAAGGTTCTAACACTTAGGTCTACTTGAGAACATCCTTATGAATGGAATCCTATGCTATTTGGCACGTGTGACAAGCCACATCATGACCATCTAACTATTACAAGTCATATGACCAAAACTAGTCAAGCTAGAATTGTGAATTTTTAACAATATTAGAAAGGTTTGGCTTGGATAAGTGTCTGTGTAGCTATGGAAATGGTGCCAAATGTTCACAGAATCCAACATTTTTTTTTCATTCTTCTTCTCTGTTACTTCAGATGGTTACAGTTCTTTACAGTTTAATCTTCTTGTTTAGAACGATTTCCAGGCAAAAGTATTTCTCATATTACAACGTGTGTTCCTAGCCTGTCAGTGGGGAGAAACAGATATGTTCACTCAGCTACATGTATTTACAAGCCATGCAACCAGTCCTAGCTCAACATAGATCAATGTTATGAATAGTGAGCAAATCTACAATCTATCTAGGAAAACAGGAAATAATGCAATGACAAGATTAAGCTACTCAACAAGAAACAAGAAACAAGAAAACTAACTTCCTAACAGCATTCTAGCAGCCCAAGGATCAAGAAACCCCATTTCTTGATGCTTGGAATACCCAAGACAATCAAGGACATGATTGTTAGTGAATATGCAAATCAAATCCACAATCTCAACCTCTATAGTTTACCTACATGCTGAAACTACAAATCAAGAAACAAGAAAGTTAATCCACATCTCACTCAAGAAGATTGCCATGAACAAGGAGCTTTACAATTATCAAGAACTCGTGGAAGATCTTCTTTTTCACTCAAGAGTAATTGACAATACAATCAAAGCTCCCCCACAAGAGAGGGGGGCCCTTAAATAAGCAAGAAGGCTGCTCATGTGGAGCCCAAGTGGCAATTCCACTAATTGGAAATTACAAGTGGAAAAAGCCCTTCCACTAGTGGTCACCATCAAAAGGTGGCTCACTCTAAATTATTTAAGGTTCTACACTATTTACAATGCCTAGGAAATATTACTAGCTCCTACATGGTCGTTCCTTCTCTGGGATACACCATGTAGGCTCACATAGATAATAACTGTCATCCTAGCTAGTAATCCTCGGCTCTCATGCTCGGCTCTCAGCTTCTTTTGCTCTCCTCCTTCTAAGACCTCCTCGGTGATGGGGAGAGAGATACTTTGTGTCTTCAGCTTGGCTCGGCATCTGGGGATTCTCTGGAACCGCTAACACTTTACTAGTATTATATATATATATATATATATATATATATATATATATATATATATATATATATATATATATATATATATATATATATATATATATATATATATATATATATATATATATATATATATATATATATATATATATATATATATATATATATATATATATATAGCGTGTGGTTCACAGCGGGTCGAGGTCAAATGGCCCCGTGCTTCTTAGATATGAGGTGCCCCATCACTATCGTGAGTTGTCAGCTACACCGGCGGCGACCACACCAAGCAGCGTGCCTGCGTCCTACCACAACCCCCCCTGCCCTGTTAGAATTTTTATGCTAGCCTTAAAAAAATCGTTCGAGTAATGAGAATCTTGAAAAACCGAAGGCCGACTTCATATTTTTGGACCTTCACATTTTTTTTATTTCTTTTTAACCTTAACAATTTTTTAGGCACCTTCGTCTTCTTCGCATTTTTGCCTTCACAAAAAATGCGACACACTGGCCAAGTGGCCATTCGCCTTCTTTGCCTTCACAAAAAATTTGACACACTGCCCAGAATAACTTAGAAATCATTTTTGGACCACCTTCGTCTTTTTCGCCTTTTTCACTTTGCAAAAAATGCGGCAAAGTACCCTAAAAACCTTAAAACCATTATAGGACACTTTTGTCTTTTTCGGTTTTTTTCGCCGCCTCTAAACTAAGGCATTTTTCGCCTTTCTCATGCCTTTAGTCTAAGGCACCTTCGCCTTCTTCTCTGTCTTCAGTATAAGGCACTTTGGCTTTTTCTTCGCTACCTTAAATCTAAGGACACCTTAGAAATTTACATACCTTTAGTATAAGGGCACTTTCAGGGTTGCATACCTTCAGTCTAAGGGCACCTTTGGGTTTTTCGCATTTTTGCTGCATTGACTGACCGACGTCGCCAACTTATCAGCAACCCTAAAAATAGCTGGACAAACAAATATCCCAACGGCGGTGAGCGGTTACCAACTTTGTACATATGCAAAGACTGGTGAAATAGCATTAAAGGCTTGTAAGATATTTTGTCTCTCGACATTTGTAAATATATATATTAGCTAAATCAAGCTATGTAAGTGTTAATTGAAATTCTCTTTCAATTAGAGTTATCTGTAGCCAGCATTATCACGCTCAGCAAGCTGAAGTTATTGCTTCAAGCTATTGTACTCACTGTTGATATTAATTAGAGTGCAATTTTTTCTCACTATTGCGTCATTCATTTGCGCATTCTGTATGAATTCTTCTACTTGAATAATTCTGTTGCTAATTGTTGCGTTTCCGTTTCTACATGCCATGCTTAATCCTCGAGGTCGCACCCGCGATTTTACGACATGGTATCAGAGCAGGCATTTTAGTAATCTGCATTTTTACTGTGGATTATCAGTCTTGTTTCTATCAAGACAACTTTCTAGCAAACATGCAGCCAACAATATTCAGACAATCATTGTTTCTACCAACGATCTAGTCCAACCAAAATAGATCCATCATTGACAAACTCGATGGAGATAACTACCATCTTTGAAAATTCAAAATGAAGGTTATACTTCTAGCCAAAGAACTATGGGACATCATTGATGGCACAGAGCTCAAACTAGAAGGTGATGCAGCCATCATCACCAACTGGAGACTGAGAGATGACAAAGCATTTGCCATGATCACCCTCAACATCAAGGATACTCAGATGAGTCACATACGTGCTGCTTAGACCGCTAAGGATGCATGGCACATCCTAATAACTCTCTATGACATTAGAGATGTTACATCCAAGCTCCATCTGAGGAAGAAATTTTTCACCCTCAGAATGTCTAAAGCAGATATTCTTATGGAGCAGATGACTGCAACTAGCTCAGTCATAGAAGTCATGACTCTATTATTGAGTCTACCTGAAGCCTACAAAAATTGGGTAATGGCAATTTCTACCCAGGAGCACCCACTCTATCAAGAGTAATCTCGCTACAATCCTTGATTTTAGAAAGCTACTGATAGTTCCGACTCAAGGATCGAACAACTAGTCAATTTTGATCCAAAGAGTCAACTGCTAGATAACGACGATGACTTAGACAACAAGTCACAATCTCAACAAGTCAACCCACATCAGAGGATTGAAGTTCAACCAGAAGGTCGAACAGGTCCAGACAGCCTCCATCCAAATTTATGGATGATTCGGCCTACTACTTTGTGCAAGAACCACCGTTTCTGAGGCAATGTCTACTGCTGATGCTGACTAGTGAAAAGCAGCGATGGACACCGAATTCGATTCTCTTATGGAGAATTAAACTGGACACTCACTGAGCTGCCAAAGGAACAAAAATCGATTCCATGCAAATGGATATTCAAGGCAAAGTACAACGCTAAGGAAGGCTAAATCATTACAAGGCCAGGCTAGTCGCCAAAGGCTTTTCTCAGATTCCAGACATGGATTATTCAGAAACCTTCAGCGCAGTCATCAAACATGCATCGATCTGTCTACTCCTCTCCTTTGCAGTCGCGACAGACCTTGAAGTCCACCAGATGGATGTCCAGATCGCTTTCCTCAATGGAACCATCGAGGAGGAGATATACATGACGCAGCTAGAGGGATACAAACTCAAAGACAAGCAACAGCACCTTGTATGCAAAATCCACAAGGTGCTCTATGGGCTGAAACAGTCACCCAGAGCCTGGTCCCAGAAGATCAATGCATTTTTGATAGAGAATGGTTTTATTCCAAACTCAATAGACTCGAATGTCTACTTCAAGTCTGTATTAGATTACTTCATCATCATCACTCTCTACGTAGATGATACACTCTTATTCAGTAATAATCTGAATCTGATGAAGGATACAGAATGCATGCTGGCCCAGGAATACAAGGTGACTGACATGGGTCCAACCCACTATTGTCTCGGAATCCAAATTCAACGAGATCGACCTAGCAGAATGACCTTTATCAATCAGCAACGATATCTCAACAACGTGCTGGAAAAGTATGGAATGGCCAACTACAAACATAGTCTCTTTCCACTCGACCCTGGACTAAAGCTATCAAAAGAACAATCTCCTCAAACTAAGGCAAAAAATGAGGAGTTGAAGCGCTACCCATTTCAATCCATCATCGGCTCACTGATGTACGCAATGATCTACACACGACCAGACCTTGCATATTCGATCAGTACACTCAGCCAGTTTCTGTCAAATCCAAGCGTAGCTCATTGGAAAGCGTTGACAAAGGTCTTGAAGTACATTCAAACAACAAAAATGCTCAACATCTGTTACGGAGGCAGCCAAACTGCCAACATCCTTAAGCCTACACAGATGCGAATTGGGAAGGAGATGTCGACACCAGAAAATCAACTTCTGGATTTGTATTTTTATAGAATCAAGGCCCAATCTCATGGAACAGCCGAAAGCAAATCTCAGTTGCATTATCATCAATGGAATCCGAATACATAGCTGTCACAAATGCAACCAAAGAGGCGATCTGGCTCAGGCAATTGCTTGCAAACCTCAATCTTACACAAACACGTCCTACAACAATCTATTGTGACAATCAAAACACAATAGCACTTTCTCTCAATCCGAGATTTCACTCTCAAAGCAAACATATAGAAATCAGGTATCATTACCTTAGAGAGAAAGTGCACAATAAGGAAGTAGAATATAAAGGGTGACAATTGGATAGCCTTTGTGTGACATATTTCCAAAGAGAAGCAAATGGCTACTTTTTTAGCCACATCTATCAATAGGGTGGCAAATTATGGTCGCCCTTTATTCCAAAGTTGCTTAAAGGGTAGTAAATGGCTGGACTTTTTGTTATATTTTTCTAAAGGGTAAAAAATGGCCATCCTTTATGCCACATGATCTGTCTAAAGCGAAATCTCATGGCCATGCTTTATGCAACATACGATTGAGAGTGGTCTCCTTTATGCTACTGGTGTCTAAAGGATGACAAATGGCCATCCTTTACGTCAAAATTATATGAAGGACAAAGAATGGCATCTTCTTATGCATGAAAGTAGCCACCATTTACTCTCTGTTTGTGCCTAAAGAGCAACCATAAAGCCAACCTTTATGCATTGTGGCCTAAAAATGGCCACCCCTTTTTTAGTAGTATAAGGCACCTCTAAATAAAAGAAAAACTGAGGAATGGATGATTCCCTTGCCTTAAGCTCTATTTTTAAAAGTTTGCAATATCGAATATGGAGAACATTACATAATGTCATTATCTTTATACATATAGCATTTGCATAACATTCCTTTATAATTCATATGGTTCCTTTGTCCACACTGCCTACAAATTTGTACGGCTCCTTTGTCCACGGTATTGTTTGCAAATTGCAAATAGAGAATCTTAACTTGAGTAGCTAAGGCAAATTTGATAGGCCAAGTGCTAGTTGCTAAAAAAATGGTCCTTCTCAATTTATTATCTTCATTTGGAAGTTTAGGGAGACAAAGATACCAAAGTGTCTTAATTCTCATTGGTTAGAAATGAGATGCAATTTAGACCCTTGAAACTAGTCAAGATTGTGTAGTTGCCATTCACCTTGATCAAGGGTGCACATTGATTAGGTAAGATGAATAAATGAAATTGACCTATTAGTTAACTACTACGAATAAACCATGAGCCTTACATGGCCTCGTAACATTGCCGACCTTATTGTAGTGTAAATTGTATTGCAAGTTGACATAGGGCTCATTGAATACGTGTACGCGCATGGAATATATGCGAGTGGACATGTCACATAGAATCTAATATGTAATGTTTAACATTTAGTTATTAATGTACATGATGGCCTCAATCCCAATGTACCTCTCAAGTGAAGGATGATTTCGAAGTTTATCTATGTTGAAGTTCATCCCATGTCAAATGTAAAATAAATGTGCTTGTAAAATGAAGGGTGAGAATCAAGATTTTCCTTAAGGACTAGGGTGCCTCCTAAATTAAAGGGCATGATTCTAGGAATTACGAAGTGTGATGGAGGATTGGATGGAATGATTTCTAATTCCTACTCAAAGCGAAGAGTTGAAGGTTAGAAACGTATTTTTGTTCCTTCAGCCCTTCTGTATGTGAAATTTTAATCCGCATATTAGGTGGCACATAGGTCGTCAAGTTTTAGTGCATCCCACCAGCAATATCGTTATGAATGTAGCCATGGCCATGTGGCTAAAGGGCGTTTTTATTTCACATAGTTAGCCAAGCAACAACAATAAAACACCAAGGGATCTTAAGAAGAGAATGAAAAACTTGGCTTTCCACGTGGTCAAAAGACATTGGCTAAAGGGCATAGTTCTTTCCATGGTGAGGTTCTATTTTACTAAGGACATCAAATACGTAAATACCTGCAGATTTTTTTGCATGTATTTGTGCTATTACTATTTTTTATAATTTTGAGAATCACCTTACATTTGTGTAAGGTTCAATTTTTCATTTTAAATAAGTCCGCACAAATCCAAATTTATTATTTTCGAAAATTTGGAAGGCCCAAGAGGGGGGGGGGGGGGGGTCTTCTGAGTTTGGAGGCGTCCTCAAAACGCATAAGACCCCCCGCCCTTCTTTGGGCCTTCCCTTTACATATGGTATATGAGAGAGAGAGAGAGAGAGAGAGAGAGAGAGAGAGAGAGAGAGAGAGAGTGTGTGAGTGAGTGTGAGGTGTGAGTGGGTTTTTTGGATTGGATATTAGTATCGTTTGTTTAACAAGCAGGTAGACACGTTAAAAGCTAGTCATCTCTTAAGTGATTGATCGATCTCAGGAATCAGCCGGGGGGTTCGGGGGGTTTAGAGTAGTCTGTCCGAATATAAGGAGGACAGGATGTCGAACCTACGAGATGTTCCAACTAAGGATCAGCAAGACAACAAGCGTTGTGATACTGTAGAAAAACGTACTAATCAGATAGGCACAGTCTCCTACTGGAAGCTCTTCCGGTATGCAGACTTGCTTGACGTGACGTTAATGGTGGTAGGGACAGTAGCTGCAGTGGTTAATGGATTCGTATTCCCCGCAATGTTTCCTTGTTCAGGGCCCAGGTCATCCACGGTTTTGGAACTCTTCGGAACGATCCCTCCAAGCTTACAAAGACCATCTCAAAGGGTACAATCTGTTTCGGCGCTTAATACCTCAAAATGGATTTATAACACTGTTACAAATGAAACCGAGTTTTGAATTTTTTTTTTCTTATATGCAGAAGATCTTGGTTGTCACTTGTACAAGTTCAAAAATAGTAGCTCTGCATTAATACACCCCAAACATATTGCGCAATACTTCCTTACAAAGTTAATTTCACTTTCAAAAAAAAAAAATCAGACACGATCTCATCACAGCGATTACATTGGTCCTTCAGATTCATATATGTTTCCTATGAAAAATCGGAAAATCTGAATTTGATTCCTCTCTCATCCTACACAGAGCAAACAGGTGTGAGCATTGGATATAAAACTGAGATTAAAATGGATATGTCAATAATGAGTTTTTTATCCTTTTTCTTTGATTGGTGGAGCCATTTCAAGAGACCTCTCTCCCATTTCACAAGGAGTGAGAGTTGCCCCTAGGTGGCATTGAAAGGTGCCAAGCCACGGTGAGGTAAGTTAAGATATCAAGGAAGGTACCTTGGACCTCTTGGAGTATTGGGAAGGAGTAAAGTGGTGGGCCTTTCTCTCTCTCTCCTCCAATAAAAATTATAAATACCTTATCTAATTTGGAATTTAGATAATAAATGCATTGCCCTCCAAATGAAAAGGGGCTTTCACATGGAATGACTTGGGCTTTTAAACTGGGGGGTAAGTGCAAATTTTGAAATGGCCCTAGACTCTTACATGTGAAATGGCCCTAGACTCTTCCATGTGAAACCACCCTAATTAAGACACCAAGAATCTCAAAGAGAGAGAGAGAGATGAGAGTGAGAGAGAGAGAGAGAGAGAGAGAGAGAGAGAAGGTCAGGCCATATGGAGGAGGTAGGAGAAAATATTCTAAAAATATTCCTCTCTTGCCTCGGAGGTTGGCTCTGCTTTCGGAAGTTCAAAAAGTTAACCTCTGGAGGCAGGCCAATCTCTGCCAGCTCTTAGAACATGCCCAATCAGATGATGACACATAGGTTAGAGGTAGCACTCTACCTTCGGGCATGTGGCTTGTCCCCACATTGAAATTTTTTTAAAATGTAACATATGGCATATTAAAGAAGAAGGAAAAAAATTTAGTTAGACCTTGAAATTAGAAAAAATGAGGGAGGGGAGGGGGATCATTTTGAGAGAAAGGAATTTGGGAGGCCACGCCTCCGTGGAAAAGATGGGCCACGCCCCCTTCGGGACACTGGCCCAGTTCGGGACACGGCCTCTATAAGGGAAGTTCCCTAAGATCCTGCTTACAAGATAACACACAATGGAAAACACACTATGGAGCAACCACCCAACCAAGTAGAAGCAACCAATCAACTCTAGAAGCTTTACCCCCAAGCCAAGGAACAAGAGACATGAATGTAGAGTGAAACCCTGGCAATGAATCAATGATCACAATGAGGAGTAGGGCGAGTTTGGCCTCAATATATAGAGCCAAAAGCAACCTGGGCACATAGCCATGCATAGCCCTAAGTTCCCTATACATAGATTCACCTAGAATAGAGTCCTATGCATTCATAGAATTTCTATTGTTCTACACATGCATACACTGTCTCATACCTTGTCTAAACTCTATTTAGTGTGTTCTGGACCTCACAAGGATATTAGTTACTTTCGGGTCACATCCAGTATGACGTGGCATAACTAATAGCTTGATTAATTGGAGTACCGTGTATCCGAGACTAGGAGTATACTTAATCCTACTTACTGGTCATGGACATAACATTCTTCCTCCTTAAACAGCTTCTATCCTTAGAAGCTCTCTAAACAGGAAAGAATAACAGGAACAGTTCTTTTAACTTTAAATATCAACCTAGAAAATTATTATCCTTAGTTAAACTTTCACTTCAAACAAGTACTCAGAGATAATCCTATCTCCAAGTGATAATCTCTGCACTGGAGTACAACCAGGTTTGAAAAAGTACACTAAGCGATAAATTTTCCCAACCTGGGTTATATTCCACCATATGTTAGTAACATCACCTTCATGTAAAGCATTTACATGAAACACTGGGTGAGATAACCTAACTTAAGAGATTAAAGTTAAAGAAATAATAAAATAATTATAATTACAGTCAGGGCTGGCGAAAGATGAACCTATTAGACGAATGTTTTCCAGGGCTGGCGAAGGATGAACCTTCACCTAGGAGGGTCCTGAAACATTCACCTGATAGAAAAGATCACATCACTTCACCAATCCTCCATAGGATAGTTGAGTCCTATACAAAGTTAGCCAAAGCCCCTCTTGAACCATATAACTGCTTCAAGACTATTTCTGGTGAGCTCAAACGAGCTATTAGGAGCAATACTAAGCAACAATTGTTGTCTCTTCTAGTCGTCGCTCACCTAAAAAACAAAATCCATGGCTTCCACCTGGATTCTGTGCCTTTGGTATATGAAGAAGCACCGGTCGAGTCGTCTCCCTAGGCCTTGAGTTTCCATAGTCATCGTCGTCCTCCACGCAGCGAGATCGTCATTTCTGACTCACCTTCCGCGTCACAACGTCGTACTAGGCATACATCGTCAGCTGCGCTTCCACCCCCCTGCTGGTTGTTCGCACTGAACTTCCGATCCCCCCCCGCCTCTGATGCTTCCCTCGCCTCTGTTTCCACTCAAGGACAGTCTATGACTATTGGGACTGCCATTCCATCAGAGCTGCCCAGGCCGTCTCACCCCGCACATCGAAGCTACTTTACCAAACACGCAGTATTTCATGAATATCTTCGATGATTCTGACTCCCTTGGGGCCGCCAAAATTTTTGAAATGCCCCAGACCCCTGCGCCCTTTGAACTCCAATCCCTTGGAAGAGGATTCGAACAAATCCATGACACTACTGTTGGTGTTGAAGATTTAAGATTATTCACATATGTGCACGATTAATCTTGTATGAATCTATTGTGTATTCTTGGTTACTAGAGTTATTTGGTGCACTTAACCTAGTCGGTGAACATAAGCATATGATCAAGTATTTTGACAGATACTTGCAGAGTTAACAAATCTTTGTATAGAAGATTTATGGATTAACTTATAAATGATTTGGGTAAGGATCTAAATGTGGTGTCATACTAGTATAATTGAATTCTTCACCTAGACATTGAGATTTCTGAATCATTGGCAATTAACTTGAGTAGTTGATTACTCCAGGATGAAGTTAATTGGTAAAACGATCAGTGTGATGTGGATTCACCAGAAATTGATGGTTTTTTAACTATATTGCTTGTAAGACGCATGATTAGTGAATCATTTTGGTTCATCAGTTAAAAATTGTGTGCATTGGATATACAATATTCTTAGGATAGAGTATTCTTTAGTTAAGGAATAGACTCAGCTCATTAGTGATTGTATCCCAGAGAGCTCAAATGGATAACGAATCATAATGAATCCAAGAATAACAACTGAATTGATATTCAGCAGGATTTTGGATATCTAGATGTGATTCTGGATTGTAATCTAAAGTTTTGTAGTTGAAGATGATTGTCATTTTGGTATGCATTCAGTCTTTATTACCAGTGATTTATAGACCTTGAATCTTGCACTTCAGTTTAAGAATCCTGGTAAAAAATATTCCTAAATCTAGTACTTTCTTAATGGAAAGATTTTTGGAATGACTCTTACTTTCCTTGAGTTAATGTTAGACATATACTCCAGTATCCTGTAAATGATTAAGTATGATTTGGATTTCAGAAAATCATGATTGACGAATCATAGGAATCTAAATATTTATAATTGACAAATCATAAATAGATACTTAATTATTGTCTGAGGATTATAAGGAATTGTAATGATTCTTAAGTATGATGATTAATTCTTGTTCTATTATTGAATAAGAATTCAAATCAATGTTTTGAATCTCTCTACTCTAGTATTTTATTTGAGAACCTATGGATCTCACATATATTTTCACAAGATAAGTATTTGTGGAGAGTTTAATTTTTCTAGTGGATGTTATTCTACTACAGTTTATGGTCTATAGATGCTTGAGTACAGTCCTTCATTTGAATTGGATCTCCAGTTATCTTAGGAGACATACAAGTCTATTAAGATGAATGAATGCTATTTTTCTTGCATTTGGTGCTAGAATAGGAGCATTTAACTCAAAAGAGCATCTGGGATACTCATAGTTGAGTTTTAATCATTCTATATCTTAAAGATTGTCTTAGAGATTCTAATTGAATGAATTATCGTATCTTAGAATTTGGATTCTAAGGATATTTGTACTTGAAAGCTTATGAATTATTTGTCAGAGTTGTGGATAATTTTCACTATCAAGGAGGTATCTGTCGTTAGTCCAATGCAGATCATTGGTGAGGTCGATGTAAGGCTTAGGGCCTATTTGGCATGTTTGGCCTGTTTATGGTTGGGTGAGGCTTGTGTTCCAGACGCTATGCCTATGGCAGCAAGGGCGGCCTCAGTGATGCGCACCTTGTGTGTTGCTCCCTGAAAGGTGATATAAAATTTGGATTTCTCTTCCTTCGACGTACTGAAGGAAAGAGTGATGAAATCCATGTTGATTCTCCCAAAAAAGACTCTCTCATGAATACATGTTGCGGTAAGCAGAGGTTCCGCAAGGGTCATCCACTGAGTGACCATGCTTGTGCTAGGAAGGATCATGATGTCCGTTGCAGATGGGACATCACGATGGATAGTATAACGCGGAGATTGGAAAGTATCTGTGAAAGACATGATGATCAGAAATGCAAAGTAAAACGCGTGAATGTATATCAGAAAGTAGTTTAGAAAATTTGGAAGACTTTGGTCGCGGGAGGAATTTGCAAGAGCTTCACTAGCATAAGTGAGGAATGAATCGAATTCAGCCAACTTATAGGTGAATTTGGTGGGTCCATTACACTGAATACTAGTTTGGTTGATCAGTTCTGAACAAAAATTTACAAGCATGTACAGTACTATGAAAATAGGCTATAAAAATCTCAGCGAAAGTTTCTGGGGATCTGAATCTATCAAGCGAATGTTTTCCAGGGCTGGCGAAGGATGAACCTTCACCTAGGAGGGTCCTTCGTCCAGGTACTGTCATAAATGCATTTTTTCAAAATCTGAACTTATGGACAACCTAATTTTGACATTTTAAGATCATCTAGCAGGTCGGCGAAGGTTCATAATGAGGGTAAGGTGCTCGGCGAAGGTTCCCAAAATTGCATATTACTGATCCTTCGCCTAACTCAGAAACTAGATTTTTCTGATCAGGAACCTTCGCCCACCTCAAATTAGATAAATCTAGAGTGGATGTACAGTCTGAGAGCTCAGCGAAGGTTTCTGGTACTGTATAGTTCATATCTGACCAAAACAGAAATTTTTTAAGTCATTTTTCATCAAAAAGACGGTCCTTCCTTTTTTCCATGTTGATGACTTTTCTGACTTTTGCTCATCAGTCTTTTCTCAATTTTTTTTAATTGTCTTTTTCAAAAAATCGGAACAATTTAATATTGAAAACAACAAATTGAAAAACAAATAAAATTAAAAAATCCTTGAGATCAGCCTTGTTGAACTGGTGGAGCAGGCTGCCAAAACTTGCATAATCAGTTGCCATTCACCGGAGTATCAAATTGTTTTCCATCCAAGTGCTCAAGAATTACTGCGCCATAGTTCATAATTTCCTTCACTTTATACGGGCCTTCACCAGTAAACTTCAATTTTCCCTTGATCAGCTTGGTTTTGTACATCAATGCAAGATCTCCTGCTTTCAGATCTTTTTTGTGCAATCGACGATCGTGCCATGCCTTGCGGGGGGCTTTCTCTGCTACTAACGCATGAACTGCCATCAATCGGGTTTCACATAATTTCTGCAATGCTTCATGACGGAGTTGTAAAGACTTATCATCATTTAATCGTTCCGTTGCTGCTATGCGTAAGGATGGGATTAAAAATTCAATCGGCATGACAACATCTTGACCATAAACCAGTTGAAAGGGTGTTTGATTTGTACTATTTTTATAAGCGATTCTAAATGCCCATAAAGCTGCATACAATTTATGTTCCCAATCAGATCGACTCGCTTCAACTGTCTTCATCATAATTGTGCAAAGAATCTTATTAGAAGATTCAGCTTGGCCATTCTCTCTGGGATAGTAAGGGGTGCTGGTAGTGACAAAATTTTTGAACAAAAAAAATCATGGCTAACGCTTCACATTTTGTTGTTGAATAATTTTTCTCCAGATCTGTAAGCTGTCTGCTTGCAAATCGTATAGGATAATCTTTCTTATAGTCACCTGACTACGTCAAAACTGATCCAAGGGCATATTTTGAGACATCCGTGTGAACATGAAATTCAATCGTTCAATATGGAGAACGTAGTATTGGTGCTGAAGTTAATGCTTTTTTTAACTTTTCAAAGGCTTCTAACGCCTCTACTGTTCAAATAGGAACAATAGTCAGTTTGTATATAGATCATGCTAAATCTGCAAAGAAGATAATAAAAATGCGATAATAGTTCGCATGACCCATAAACACATAAACTCTACGAATCGTTGTTGGCGGTGGCACTTCCACAATAATCTTGATTTTAGAATAATCTGTGGTAATACCATGTCTCGATATCACATGTCCAAGCACAACTCCATGGGAAACCCATATCTGGTATTTTTCTAGATTTAGAGAAATCTGATATTTGCTGCATCTTTCAAATACTTTCTCCAATCGATCCAGATGATCTGTATCTGTACTATATGGACTCCCAGGTCATCCAAATAAATTTCAAGAAAATTTCGTAGATAATCTTTAAAAGCAAATTGCATTACTCTTTGGAACGAACTTGGTGCATTACATAGTCCAAACGACATTACTTTGTAAGCATAGGTTTCCCATTCTATTGCAAAAGTGGTTTTGTGGCGATCTGCATGTGCAATCTTAACCTGGTTGTAACCACTAAATCCATCCAAGAAATTATAAGCTTCCGCTCTAGCAAGGCGATTCAAATGCTTTCAGTAAAAGGTAACAGAAAGTGATCCTTCCACGTCACTTTGTTCAAAGCCTTGAGATTCACACAGATTCTCAATTTTCCATTTTTCTTAGAAACAATGACAATCGGTGAGATCCATTTGGTATGCTCGATCTCATAAATGAAATCGGCATCAAGCAATCTTTAAAGTTCTTTTTTTATCAGGTCTGCAACATTAGGATTACAGCGATAGAACTTTGTAACCTTTGGAACTGCATTAGGTACTAAAGGTATGGTATGTTCAATAAGTGACGTCGGAATACCCTTCAGATCTTGATAAGTCCATGCAAAGCAATCTTGATACTTAATAAGTAACATGCGGAGTGCTTGATACTGTTCAGGAGTAAGTTGTGATCCAACTTGTACAATCTTTTTCGGTTCTCCTGGTCCAGCAAGATTCATTGGTTGTGTCCTAGCTGGGCCATCATAAACGTCTTTCGATTTTGGCACGTGTTCATTAGGTTCACGATGCGCTTTAGGTAACATGATAACCACATCATCCAGTGTATAACGTTTAAAATGCTCGGGCATATCATACTGGACTATATCTGCTTGTTTTTTTTTTAAAGGACTTGTCTTGGATCTTCGCTTAGCCTTCTTAGCAAGAATTGATCACGAAGGTAATGGCTTTCGAGAAGATAAACTCTTCCTTGAAGGTGAAGGCTTCCTAGACAATGATGTCTTGCTAGAATTTTGACTTGTAGAATTATCCTCGACTTTTCCTTTGCCTCGATCTAGTAAGGGTGGCACATTCTTTGAATCAATCTTTTGAGGGAGATTTTTCCATTTCAAGACCGTATTATAATGTTGCTTGGCTTGTTTCTTTGTCATTGATCCTGTGATCCTATCTTCCTTCAATATAACTGCTTTGCGCGGTTTTATTGTTGGTTCATCAAGAACATTACGCACTCCAAATCTGGTTGGATCCATATGATTGAGAATATGCTCATCCGTAAGTTCTGCATTGTCATCATAAGTCAAGGCATGACTCACAGGTATGAGATCATCTTCAATTGGATCTGCTATAGGTTCCGTTGATATCCAAGCTACATTCAACACATTCAATGGAAACGTGGTCGGTGTATCCAAAGTTCGATCTAATAATGAAATCTCTCTCGAATCTGATTGATTATCTTGTTGACACATATATCCTGCTGTACAATCAATCGTTGCAAGTGCTTCATTCCAGTTGACAGTATCCATTTGAGAATCGTAATGAACTCTCAAATTTTTCTCTGGACGGTCACAAGTGTGATCCGTTATTGATAAATCATCATCCTCTTTTTGAACCACTGGTTTGATAGTCCAAGTTGTAGGATCAACTTTTACTGCACGTTCGTGATTTTCAAAAGTGATTTTCCTGGTACCCCAGTTATGAACTACTTGCGCAACTCGTAACCATGGACGTCTTAATAGGACTCAGTAGATATTCAGTGCTTCTGGTAAGTCCATCACTACAAAAGTAATGACGAACTGTACTCCCACAATTCTAACAGGTATATCTTCAACCATTCCTCGTGGATGAACTGTCGTTTGATCAGTAGCTTAATAGCAAAAATAGCAGGCTTGATCTTTGTAAGGCCCCACTTTGCACATAGTTTTGTAGAAATCAGGTTAACTCCTAAACCGCCATCTATCACGACTGCTTCCTTAGGAAATTGTCTATGCTGTATCGGAAGAGTGATATTCTTTTGTTCGATGTGCTTTGTTCGAGCATGGAATACTGGATTGTTTGCAAGTTGTTGAGCTGCTCGATTATCACAATATATGCATTGAATGTCTTCATCCTTGATCACATGTAGCTCCTCCAAAAGCCTTTTAAGCCAAAGAACCTCCTTTGTTGTTGTTGTCATAGCTTTATATTCGGATTTTGTTGATGAAAGAGAGATGGTATCTTGCTTTTTGGAAAGCCAAGATATGACTCCTCCACATAAGAATGTAGCAAATGCACTTAGGGATCTTCTATCCATTTTGTCACCTGCAAAACTTGAGTCCGAATATGCTCCTTTCCATCGTTACATTTGTAGTACAATGATGGTTCATAAGAAATTACAACAACTTCAATGGAAATAAGATAGGTATGCGACCTAGAGTAACATGCTCTTGGTGCTTGCTTGAGTCCATAAAGACTCTTCTTCAAGAGACACACCTTGTCTTCTTCTCCATCTTTGATGAAGCCCTCGGGTTGGCACATGTAGATTTCCTCTTCCAAGAATCCATTCACAAAGACATTTGTCACATCAAGTTGGAAGAGCTCCCATTTGCAAGAAGTTGCAAGACATGATTAATCTAACGGTCACAAGCTTTGCAACAGGTGCAAAGGTTTCATCATAATCTATGCCTTTGACTTGCAAAAAACCTTTTGCTACAAGTCTAGCTTTGTACTTATGAATGGAACCATCTTGATTATATTTCAATCTATATATCCATTTACAAGTAAGAGGCTTCTTTCCATAAGGTAAATCAACAAGTTTCCAAGTCTGATTTTCCATTAATGCATCAAACTCTACTTGCATAGCTTTCCTCCAATATTGAGACTTATTTGCTTCCTCAAAACTAGTTGGTTCTTCAAGCATAGTAGTCAAGAAAGTATAAGAGTTGAGTAGTTGAGAATCTTCCCTTTGCTCCCCTTTGTCACTATAAGTGAGCCTTGATGGCTCAATCCTTGTCCTTGTTGATCTTCTTGGCACCCTTGGACTTGGAGTGGGTTCCACTTGGTCTTCATCTTCATGAAGTTCCTCCTCGGCCATAGCATGATCTTTGACAAGTTGAGTGTTGTTGGAAGTCACCTTTCCTTTGGCTTGGAGAGATTCATCAAAAAATACATCTATACTAGCAACAACTTTTTTTGTAATAGGATCAAATATCCTATAAGGTTTCTTACTTTCACTATAACCAACAAAGATGCCTTTGAAAAAAGTGGCATCTTTCTTTTTCCTTGTTTCTAAAGAAATATGTACATAACAAGTACATCCAAAAACTTTCAAATCACTAAGATTTGGCTTTTTTCCAAACAATACTTCATAAGGTGTAAGTCCTTTAATGGCACTATTAGTCATTCTATTACAAAGAAAGTTTGCACATAAAATAGCTTCTCCCCAAAATGAAATAGAAAGAGATGCATCTAGTCTCATAGCTTTAGCACACTCACATACTGTCCTATTCTTTCTCTCAGCTGCTCCATTTTGTTGTGGAGTATATGTACTAGTAAACTCTCTCTTTATGCCATTAGTTTCACAAAACTCTTTCATCCTATTGGAGATGTACTCCCCTCCATTATCACTTCTTAATACTTTCAAGCTAGTATTAAGTTGCTTTTCCAAAAGAGTTTTGAACTTTACAAAGGACTCAAAAACATCACTTTTCTTAGACAAGAGATAAACCCAAGAGTATCTTGATTTATCATCAATAAAAGTGACATACATAAGAGCTCCACCATTTGATTCATGTGAAAATGAATGAACATCCGAGTGTATAAGGTCAAGAGGAGAGTTAGATCTTATCAAAGATCTCTTGAAAGTAAGCTTATGAGATTTGGAGAGTCCACAAGCTTCACAAAGCTTGCCACACTTGGATATGGTTTTGGGAAGTCCTCTTGCTAGCTCCTTTGGCACCATGGTCTCCATAGCTTTGTAGTTAGGATGGCCTAACCATTTGTGCCATAATTCCACTTGAGTGAGCTCTTCCCTTGCCATGTTCACACTTCAAACCATCACATTAGCATCCAATTTGAATAACCTTCCTTGCTTGAAACCACTAGCAATACATTTTTCATCTTTCAAGATAGAACATGCTCCATGCTTGAAATGTACATCTAATCCACTATCCATAAGTTGTCCTACACTCAACAAGTTCTTTGTAATTGAAGGTACATAAAGAACATTGTCTAGATCTACTTTTTAGATGATCCTAGACATAAAGGAATGGATCCAACACTTACAATCTCACATTCTTAAGCAAAAACTCGCCTAGTTCAGCTATTTCCACACGTGTGAGCTGTCCTCTACACATGGGATGTGACACCTATTCAAAATATTTGGCTCATGCAATCATTAGATTGGTGCCATGTGTCATATATCTAGAAAACTAGTTTTTGGCCATTTTAGTCACTAGAACTTGAATTAAATCATATGTACAACATATATGATTATGGTACATGAAAAGTACACTAGTTTCACACATGGGAACAGGCTCCACACATGTGTGTCTATCCTATATACAAGATTTTTGGCCTCTACCAAGCTTATTTTTGCATTTTTCACAGGAGATAAATGACGTTATAGCTTCTCTTGGAAAATACATCAGCTTTAAATTTCCACCACGAGGTATTGTAAGTCATTAGCGAACTCAAAATGAACAAGATCACATTTAAATTTAGGGACTTTAATTCTAGCACAAGTTCCTCATATCTTCACTATAACCTTCAAAGCCTTCTACATTCAAGATTTTGCCCTTATCAATATGAAATGTTTTGGATTCGTTAGTTAGTTTTATTGAGATTATCTTTATTCATGTCAATAACTTTTTCACTAGTAATACATGCGTTATCTTATATGACTTCTAACTATTTTGAAGACATGGTGGCATCAAATACGTCAATTAATGGTGATAATCATAACATAAGTAGAGTCTTGAAAGTTCTCACTATGGGGAAGTTGATGCATTTACTTCTTGGAAAATTCTTAGCTAACTTCAATGAAATTATGCGCAACCAATTCAGTATGGTAATATTGCCTTGTATTTTTATTTAGCATCTGTAGTGCCTGTATATTTTGAGTTTTTCTTTTACCATTCTCTTTGTAAATCGGTTAGTGAAAATATTATTGTGCTTCTATGAACACATGGATTAACTTCAAGTCCTTTGCATCAGGATGCCACATTCTTTTTTTACAATGCAGTAGTGACCTTTGTTGCATCTTACCTTGGTAAGTTTTATGACTCCTTTTTATTTTTCAAATCAAAATAAATGTCTTCCAATTATTTGGTCTAGTGAAATGATGATAGGAAACAATTTTTTTGAGTGCCTTAGAAGTGGAGCTCTAGTAAGATGTGAGGTCAATAAGTCCAAGGTGTGCAAACATGTGATGCATTTTATGTCAAATCTGAAAATGGTATTTTAAAAGATTTAGCCCTTTTTATACTTCAAATATGTGAAGAGAATTTTTTCCCTTTTGTCTTACTAATTAAAACAATCACATATGCTATCTTTTATAAGGGATAAGGTGCACATGGAGGATATTCCACAAGATAGTTTGCAAATAAATTAGTTATTGCTAGTTAAAAACAATAAAGTCTCAATACATAGGTTTTGAGCATGTGAATCTGAAAATAACATGCAATTACTATCATATCATAACATAACATGCAATTGCTATAAGATAGGGATGGTATTAATTAGACTCGCTTCACACAAGATTTGTTCTCTCCAAATTCTGGTCTCCCGAAAGAGGTTGCAAAAATGCTTTATGCTGGCCCATACAAGCTATGAAGTAACCCAATTACAATCTCTAGACTCTCAAACGATTTTTCTACTGAGAACATCAACAATATGGAGGTCCCCACATGGGTACATCTACTTCTCTTCGCTATGTGGTTTAAGAGCACTCTTCACAGCCTACTGTCTGAGTTAGGCCCCATTCTCACTACGCAACCATACAATGAGCAATGCATATTATGGCTTTTGTACTACGAAAGCTATCCAAATGACTCCCTCGTTCCGTAGTCGTCAAAGCTGTTCCCTTCAAACATGTCCAAAAAGTGAATATATTTGGCTTGCTGGAGGTGTGTTTTTTTCGCACCAAAATGGGACATACATCTCATAAATGCTTCTCTCAACCTCCAAGTTTGCTAAAGCCTCCTCTTGTGAAGCTTCGTACATGGGAATCTAATCCAAGAGCCCGCCCTACTATGCAGCTCTATAGACCTTCAGATGTGACTGCATTCTACAACTTGATGTGCTGCCTAGGAACTCCTTCAAAAATAAAGATCAAATCTCAGTTCACACATACCTCTTGGAGAGACATAATCCCAAAAGAACCTGTAATCCAGTCAGCTCCTCGAAATTGATCTACTAACCTCTTCATCTCAGACCCCACGTGCATTGTGGCCTCGAAATGGATCAAAGGAGAGCGAGTTCAGCTTCAAACCCTTTCTAGAAGACTCAAAACACTTAATTTCTCTTAGAAATAATAAAAAAATTAGCTTGAATCCTTCTGCTCCACCACTGTTGCCTAATCAGTGAAACTTGACTTAGGGCCGCTAATGCCATTTTAGAGTTTTAAGCCCCTAGTCACTTATTCCTAGTTCTACAAGCTCTACAAAACTAATTTGCATGCTCATTGGGTTGGGCTTATATACATAGGAAGCCAGTGGCCTCGCACTTATTATTGTACTATTGCAGGGCCCACTTGGTAAGCTTAGCCAATAGTACATTAGTGGCGGGACCCACTAGGTGCCCAACACTCGACCGTATGTAAATTTCTATCATGATTTAGATAGGGCAGTTTCTCATAGGTATGGACTTCTTGGATAATAAAGAATATCTTAGAATAAGTCATCTATGAATATGAATCTAGATGATTTATATCACTTCATGAATGAATTGTTAAGAGATTCTCACTCATTACGCTCATGTCGCTCTAGGTTAAAGTACCCTTCTCAAGCCACATCGGTGAGAGTCATGTTAAATAATTTGAGCTTTTCTTCAGGGATTGTTTCTATGTAGACCTCACAGGCTTCCTCATAGACCTGAAGGCAGTGTGCTAGGTCAGTGGTACCATCATACCGGGGCAAATCAAGCCTAGGTACTTGTTAGTTAGGAGGAATTACTCTTGGTAAGGGTACAACATATGTCAATGGATTGGGTACTCATTGAGCTCTTGGAGTTGCAGGTGGTACTAGATTCTCCTTCATATTGAACTGCTCTTGGAGTCTTCGAGATTGGGTTTGGCTTGTTGACAATTCTTGATCCCCAAGTGAGCATTCTTCCTTTTTCGAGGTTCTAGATCTAGTCTTTTGACTCGACCTTAGCTGCATCCAATCAAGAGATTCTTCTTTAAGTTTTCACTTTGAAAAAATATCTTTTGGCAAAGCAACAACACCTCTTAGATCCAAGAATATGAAATCTGAGATTTTGAAATATGAAATTTGGGAAATATAGAAGGTTGGGAAAGACAAATGTTATAAAGGATGTAAAATGCCAAGATTCTGTGAAACACGAGAGAGAGAGAGAGAGAGAGAGAGAGAGAGAGAGAGAGAGAGAGAGAGAGAGAGAGAGAGAGAGAGAGAGAGAGAGAGAGAGAGAGAGAGAGAGAGAGAGAGAGAGAGAGAGAGAGAGAGAGAGAGAGAGAGAGAGAGAGAGAGAGAGCCAAATGACTAAAGGAAAACTTGAAAATTATGGACATTAATAAAATTTAAAAAACCTAGATTTTTTACACAAGAACTTTTGTAATAATTTTGATATCCTTGCCTCACAGGCATGGCCATACATGTATGTGTTGAGATACAAGGTGGTTTATAAATGATGGCATTGAGAACTATGGGACACCACATTCTCACTTTTTTAAAATTTCACTACCCCATGTATATATTTTTGATGTATATAGACTTTAAATAAGCGAAAGAGGTCTATGATACATTAATGAGGCTAAATCCTTTGCTAGCCCAACTTTTAACATCGTTTCATGTTTTAAGTCCAAACTGCATTCGAAATGTAACTAAAGGTCGTGGCACATTCTTACTAATCATGGCACATTTTTATTAGTAGTTGCAAATGCAACTATTTGTAGCATAATATGTGTCAGTTGCATTGTTAAGACAAACTCTACCCTTTCATAACAGTGTTGCAACCTTTAATGCATACTACTATATGTACTTTACATTTGTATGAATAGGAATTGAGAGTTTTGCAATCTTAGACACATGAAATTTCAATTGGTAATGATTTCAAAAGCCTTGCCTAAGAGGCAAGGCCATAATATACCTTTACACATAAATAGCTATAAAAAAGCTCTCATGGAATAAACTTTAATTTTTTTTTTTGCAAAATACAATAAAAATAGCCTAGTACTCCTCTATCGCAAAGGTAGGGAGGGCCATGTTTAAGTATATTCTAATAACTTCGTGTGTTGAGTGTGCAGCAACAGGGTGTTGGACATTGACGGGTGATCGACAAGCAGCCAAAATACGTACAAGCTACTTGGGTAATTTTTTTCAGCTAAGGAGAAACATTTGGAATATTCCCTAAGATTCATCAAAAAAAGACCTCCTCTAAAAAAACTATTACGCAACTTTTCAAAATTCCTTTGAAACTATGTGTCATGTGCCAACCTTAGCATTCAAACATCTAATCCATTCATTGAACATCAAATTACAATGGAAATACAAGAAATCAAGAAACTAGTTAAAAACCAAGAAGATAGCTAAACGTAGCAAAACTTCACCAAATTAGCCAAAGTAAGGTATCTTTATTCATGATTATTGATCATTCACAAGATAAGGCCTGATTCTAGAGCATGATCATAGCTCTCATGTGATTTTAGGCACATGAACCACTTTCTTCATCAAGAAAGCTCTCCAAGAGAAGCTCCAAGATTTCTTAAAACTCAAAATTACCAAATGAACAATAGCCTCCAAATTTAGCACAACCTCATCTATTTATAGTGGTCATTTGTGCCTCTACTATAAGTTTGGAGCCTTATTTAGCTAAATTGGGCCTTACAACCATTATTACAATTCCGCTATTCTCAATTATAGCGAGGTTGTTCGAACCACTTTATTAACTATCCTATTGACTAGTTCTAATCTAATTTAGCTCCATGGCTATATTTGACGATTCATTAGTAAGCTCATGGACTATTTACATGCAGCACATGACACTCCCCCTACTTTAAGCATTTTTGCCCTAAAAAATGAAGACCATGTAGTCCTTTGTTGAGTGCCATGTCTCGTGAATCCTTTGGCGGTAGTCGAGAAGTATTTGGCCACCTTGAATAAGAAACATCTTTTCTTGTATTATTCTTGTCAGTAGCCATCTACCATTTAAATTTTGTTGCCTCAGGTTCAACTTCCAGCTTATTGTTGTAGAACAAGATTGCAACGAGTTTTCTTCATAGAGAGCCTTTGATCTACAACCGATCCCATAGAATTAATAAGATCACTGAAGAAGAGATTGATGAAACACAGGAAAGACTCAAGTTGCATTAATTCTGTATGGGTTGACGAGATCCAAGCAACATGACATTCAATAGTCTTCTTCCTCAGTATCTTCCTTGATTGGATAGGCTATCCAATTCCAGATGGGTCTTTTTCTGTCCTTGCATCCGGTTTTGTTGCCTTGTGCATTGCTCCTTGATGTAGGATCACAATATTCTTTTGTGACTCCAAAGCATTGATTAAAGCAATGATTTCATCCAAGTTATCTGATTGAGCATTGGAGTTTCGTCTTGTCAAATCATTCTGAGCAAGATTGGTAGCGTTATCTCGTTGAAGATGGATGGCCATGGATCCATTGATATCCTCTGTGAGTGAAGCAATGGATCACTCCTGATAGATCAAAATAGTAATGCTCCAAATCAAATGATTCATTGTCCAAATTTGGCCACATTCCAATTGTTTTCGGCTCATCATTCTGTTCCAAGAGAGCGTCATTATTTTGGAATATAAACAACTTATATTCGTTCTGTTGTAAGCAATGATCATCCTCAGTTTGATCTCCAAAGATAAATTTGTCATATATACAATGTTGTAAGCAGTGATTATCTTCAGTTCGATTTCCAAACATAAATTTGTCATATATACAATGTTGTAAGTAGTGATTATCTTCAGTTCGATCTCCAAAGATAAATTTATCATATATACAATGATAGGCAGTAGTAATATTAATCTCAAAAGCTCTCGAGTCAACAATATTGGAAGATAAGTCAGAATCCATCTGTTGTTGATGTTGAGACACGATTGGATGCTCAAGAGACGTATTTAGCAATTCCTTGATTCCTTTCGGTCCTTCATCCGTTGAAGAATTTTTCTCTGAAATACTTTTGTTCAAACCAGCACCTTGATGAGCTTGGAATTGACATATTGATAATTCTTGGAGAGTTTTGCTGATGGAGAGTTGAACACACTCGTGTAGGAATTTCTTCCTGCTAAGACTCCAATTTGATCTGTAGTTGCATCTTTTGTTGTCTTATCCTTAGATCTTGAATCAATGCCTTTTGCATTACATCTGTCAAATAGATAGGAGTAAGCGGTTAGGGTTGTTAGGCTAGGGTAGGAGAAGTAAGTAGCTAGATTAGGGTTAAGTTAGGTCTAGGTCTCATCGAGGTTAGGGCTCTAGGTAGGTAGGGTTAGGTCTACTTTTTTTTAAAGATTTTTTTTCAAAAACTTCAAAATGAAGAAATGGAAAAAAATTTAACAAAGAAACTAAACTTCAGAAATGAAAAGATGAAGTGATCCTCTCCCAAATTTTTACCAAAGCTAAAATTTGATCTCCTTCACAAGAAATGTCATATCTCTCTCAATTTTCAACCAAATTGGCTGCAAATTGGCTCAAATTCAAGCTAAGACAGAGATCTACAAATGTATAGAATTATAGTCACAAATTTCACCCAAAATTATGGCCAATTTTTTTTTTAAAACAAACAAACTGCAAAAAATATCACTAACTAAAACTAGAAAGAAATCACTAAAATGGCCATAACTTGGTCATTATAGCTCCATATCAGAAAATCTCAGTACCTCCAGAAAGCTAAAAGAGAGATCTATTGATCTACAACAAGAAATTATACAGAAAATGAGAATTAGAAGATGGTAAAAAACTGAAGCAAAGGTTATCCACCAAATCTGATGGGGAAAGGATCTAATGCTCTGATACCAAAATTGTCATGTGCCAACCTTAGCATTCAAACATCTAATCCATTCATTGAACATGAAATTACAATGGAAATACAAGAAATCAAGAACCTAGTCAAAAATCAAGAAGATAGTGAAAAGTAGCAAAACTTCACCAAATTAGGCAAAGTAAGGTATCTTTATTCATGATTATTGATCATTCACAAAATAGGGCCTGATTCTAGAGCATGATCATAGCTCTCATGTGTATTAGGCACATGAACCACTTTCTTCATCAAGAAGGCTCTCCAAGAGAAGCTCCAAGATCTCTTAAAACTCAAAATTACAAAATGAACAATAGCCTCCAAATTTAGCACGACCTCAGCTATTTATAGTGGTCATTTGTGCCTCTACTATAAGTTTGGGACCTTATTTAACTAAATTGGGCCTTACAACCATTATTGCAATTCCGCTATTCTCAATTATAGCGAGGTTGTTCGAACCACTTTATTAACTATCCTATTGACTAGTTCTAATCTAATTTAGCTCCATGGCTATATTTGGCAATTAATTAGTAAGCTCATGGGCTAATTACATGCAGCACATGACACTATGCTTTTGCTTGCAACGTGAAAATAAATAAACATACATATTTTAAGATTTTCTTATCCAACTCAAGGTGGAGACACCAACTCGATGTAGTGCATCGGATTTTAGAAAAAAAAAAATCCGATGCACTGCATCAAGTTGGTGTGTCCAACTCGATGCAGTGCATCGAGTTGGAACACCAACTCGATGCACTGCATCGAGGTGGTGCTTAAGCTAATAAATAGAATTAAAAATGTACAATGAATTTGATTCTCTCTAAAAACAATTTTATTTGGTGACCACTACTTAAAAAGTGCTCGTAGTTAGCTAATTTTAAATAAGAGCATTTTGATGGAAAAGGAGCTTTGGAACTAAACAAACGGGACAACGACAACTCTCACAAATATACGATTATTTAATAAAAGGGTACATAAGGCACTATCCTTGACAAATCTATCAAAATAAGACCTCGTCATTCATTGTTGACATAAGTGATGTCGTATCAATGAGGGGTGCATGGGATGAGCTTAGAACATAATATTAAACAATGAATTCTTTGAGTATGATGTTTTTCATAACCAAGTTAAATAACATATGAATTTAAATAATTGAGAGCACAAGATAATTCTTCACATGAGTGGGTAGCAGAGTTTGCTTCTATAATTTATTACACGAGAGAGAGGAAAATATTCAAGCCTTTGTTCATGCAATGGTGACTTTGATCACTAACTCATCCTGGAGATGAGGCTCCCATTAGTGCCTTCATAGAATCAAGCATCATTCACTCTAATCTATGAGTGAGATAAGCCTTCATGAAACACAGATCTGTGGTTTGAAGTGATACCACTTGTGGTTCCCAATATCTTCATACATAGAGCTTGCCATCTTGATGTCATCACCATCAAAAGTGCAAAACTCCAACAAGACTGTTTTCATGTATAGCCTTCATCCAAGGAAAATTCAGATTTGTGCATTGTCCTTCAAGCTGTTTCTTACCTTGAAATCCTTGATACCGGTTGTACTGGGGTTCAATCAAGAGCAACAACATTCAAATTAATTGAGTGTGACTCCCATTTCATATGCTGCTTTCTTGGTTTTTCCTCACCATCGACGAGAAATTATCCACGCATCCGAAACGTCTGTCGCTGAAACAGCACACTTCCTGATCAAAGCTAGTTCTAACTTTTAACTTTGCCATCCTCCAACTGTTCGGTTGTTCTATTGCCAACAAAAGATTACTGGGCTAGGATAAAATCCAAACGCCACTGTCCTATCTTTCTAGGATTCAAGTCAATTACAATAACCACATCACATTATTGGAAGGAAAACAAGAGTGATGCCCACAACTAACGCATTACTTTAAAATTATTACACTCTGGAAGAATGAAGAAACAAGCTACTAGAGGTCATATGGCAGATTTTCCAGGCTTTCATTCTCTCGAGAGACAATGCTATGGGTTGTCTTATAAAATCAGCAAACATCACTACAGCCTCGTGTTTTTGTGTATGTTTGCAGGGGGTTGGGAAGTGGCGCATCAAGCTTGAGAGCGTTTTCTGAGGGACGTACAGCTGCTCACCGGATATTTGAAGTTCTCGATCGTGTGCCACCTATTGATACTGATAGCGACGAGGGACAGGTTCTGCAAAAAGTGGAAGGAAGATTGCAACTGATAGATGTGGAGTTTTCATATCCTTCAAGAGCAGAAGAACTCGTTTTGAGAAGCCTTCATTTAGACATACCTGCTGGTGATCACATTTCATAACCCGACAAGTTTCCTGTTTTGAATATTGAGGAATCGATGACGTCCCTGCCATTATCTTGGGGTGACTTACTGAAATTTGCATTCTGGCTAGTCTCCTAAATTTTTGATCAAGATTTGTTGAATGCAGGTCAAAGAGTGGCTCTAGTTGGAAGCAGTGGGTGTGGAAAATCGACAGTTATAGCCCTACTTGAGCGCTTTTATGATCCTCTTAAAGGATCTGTTCTTCTTGATGGGATAGACATCAAGGAGCTGCAGTTGAGGTGGTTTCGCAATCAAATGGGGTTGGTGAGTCAAGAGCCTGCACTATTTGGACTTCGATCAAAGAAAATATCTTATATGGAAAACAAGACGCTAGCATGGACGAGGTGGTTTATGCAGCAAAGTTGTCCAACTCACACGACTTTATCCAAAAACTGCCACTGCAATATGACACTCTTGTATGTAAAGCTTGCCAATGCCTGATCCAGAGGCGGCAATAAAGTCTTTTTGAGTTTGACTTGCTCGCATCGTAGAGTTTCACATCAAATTGTTCATAGTGAATCGTGATCATCGCAATGATGTCACTGCCAGAAAATTCATCTAAGTTTCAGTTGGACCTGTTGAGATTCAATCCTTAAAAACATTGATGACATGCAGGTGGGCGAGCGGGGAGTTCAGATGTCAGGAGGCCAAAAGCAGCGCATTGCTATCGCAAGGGCTATCATCAAGGACCCTAAGATCCTCCTCTTAGATGAAGCCACAAGCGCACTCGATTCTGAGTCAGAATCTATTGTTCAAAAAGCTCTTGACCGAGCCAGTGCGGGTCGTACGACTGTTATCATTGCTCACCGGCTCTCAACAATTCATAATGCTGACCTCATAGCTGTCATTCAACAAGGAACAATTATAGAGCTTGGGAATCATGAAGAACTTCTGGCAAAAGGGAGTTCCGGAGCTTATTCATCTCTGGTTTCACTGCAGCAGACTGGTGCTGCAGCTGATCTTGATAAACCATCTTTGCATGACATCGATGTGCAAGGGAGTTCCGGAGCTTATTCATCTCTGGTTTCACTGCAGCAGACTGGTGCTGCAGCTAATCTTGATAAACCATCTTTGCATGACATCGATGTGCAAGCACAAGATTTCGGAAGTATTCGGCTTCAAATGTCTGACAAAGAAAAACAAGCCAAACTTGAGTACTTAGCTGAGGATGTTTCAGCCTCCATCGTCATCTCTACCGACAGTGTTATAAAAGCACAAAAGGGTCCGAAGGATATTAAGCAGAAAAGGGAAGTTTCAAAAGTACCATCCTTTCGTCGTCTCTTGGCTTTGAATAGGCCTGAATGGAGACAGGGTCTCTTTGGTTTGATCGGAGCTATAGGGTTTGGATTTACACAACCATTCTATGGCTTCCTTCTCGGAAACATGGTGACCATTTTCTATGATCAAAATCATAATGACACAAATGTAAAAATAAAGTTCTACTCTTTTATCTTCCTCTTCCTGTGTCTGGCATGTTTTATGGTCAACCTTGTTCAGCATTACAACTTTGCTGTAGTGGGTGAATACTTAACGAAACGAATACGTGAAAGAATGTTGGCTACGATTCTTCAATTTGAGATTGGGTGGTTTGACCGCGATGAAAATCTTAGCGGGGCCATTTGCTCACGGTTGTCGTCTGATGCAAATATGGTAAGCATTGTGCAAGTCAGCATCGTTACTAATTTGTCTCAGTCCTATACTTCTGCTGGAAAACAGATCATTCACCATTGCTTCGATCTTTTACGGAAGCAGTGAAAATTAAACATTTTCAAGCAATGAATAGTACATTTCTATTATGACTGATCCGTTCTATCAATCGCTGTTCATTTTTTGTCGAAGTTTTCGTTTGATCTTTCTGTGTGGCTTTTGGAGGCTTTGTCAGATGCATACGGGCTAATCCATAAGTTTCCTTTGTTTGCAGATTAGAACTTTCATTGGGGATCGAATTGCATTACTTGCACAAACTTGTAGTGCAGTCATTGTAAGCATTGTTTTAGGGGCCATAGCATCGTGGAGATTGGCATTGGTGATGTTAGGGGTGCAACCTCTGATCATAACAAGCTACTACGCCAGGAAGGTCATTTCACAAGGCTCTGCCGGAAACGTTGCAAAGGCACAACAAGATGCAAGTCAAGTGGCTGGTGAGGCTGTATCACAGCATCGAACCATCACTGCATTTTGTTCTCAAGACAGAGTGCTTGAGATTTTCCAATCAAAGCTTAGGAGTGCATCAAAACAAACCCAGAAACGCGCTCAAATTGCTGGTCTAGGCTTTGGTATTGCTCAGTTTTGCCTGTTCTCCTCATGGAGTTTATCCTTTTGGTATGCTAGTGTCCTAGTCAAGAATGGAAAAGCAACGATCGGGGGTGTCTTTGAAGCATTTTTTATCCTCGTAGGTACAGGGCGAGTTATTGCAGATGCTGGAACTATGAGTCCGGACATGGTGAAGGGCACTGCAGCTTTGGCATCTGTTTTTGATATTCTGAACAGGAGAACTGAAATGGATGCTGACGACAACAATGCTGAGGTGCCAGGAGAGCTTGAAGGATTTCTGCAACTTATGAAAGTGAGCTTCGCTTACCCTTCCCGTCCAGATGTGATGGTTTTCCGGAATCTCTCATTTGAAGTGCAAACCGGGCAATCATTTGCCCTTGTTGGGCAGAGTGGATCAGGAAAATCATCAATCATAGGCCTAATTGAACGATTCTATGATCCAATTGCTGGCAAGGTAATGATCGATGGCAAAGACATCAAAAACCTTCACCTTAGATCCTTGCGTCATCAAATTGGATTGGTAAGTCAGGAGTCTACCCTATTTGGAAGAAGCATACGAGAAAACATTGCTTATGGCAAGGATGATGCCACAGAAGAAGAGATTATTGCAGCAGCCCGAGCTGCCAATGCACACGATTTTATAAGGTGGGAATATAGGCCATGTTTTTACCTGTAAATATCGTGCTGAAACTGACTCAAAGGATAATTACCATGGCATGTCTCGGATGTATGATTCTCTGTTTGTAGTTTAACAGCTTCCATTGAGTCTTACTTATTCTTCATCTCCATATTTGCAACTTTTGCGGAATCAAATTTCAGATAGATATCTAATGGGTTGATGTCTTTAGACTTTCATGATCAGGAAGTATGGTAAGTTTATGCCAATTGCATAAAGTGAGGAAAATTCTCCATCATTATTAAACTTTCTCACTGGATTAGATAATATCCATTAGTGGTTCCGAATAAGGATTTAGTGCAGTGATGCACCCCCTCTTCATACTAAACTCATTTCTTTGTTCTCTTCCTAAGGACTGATTATGTTTTATTTCCCTTTGATGCTACCGTTCAAACAAGGTTATGAAAATCAAGAGATAGATCCTGGATCCTGCACTGAACTTTATGCAGCTGATTTTAACCAATGTCATACTAATTCATGATTGGGCTTCGTGTGCAGCTCATTGCCAAATGGTTACTTAACACAAGCTGGGGAATGGGGACTTCACCTGTCTGGCGGTCAAAAGCAAAGAATTTGTATAGCTCGGGCGATCCTGAAAACCCCAGCAATTCTGCTGCTGGATGAAGCCACAAGTGCACTGGATTCCCAATCAGAGCGTATTGTCCAGGATACTCTGAACCAGATTATGGTAGGGAGAACTACCATTCTGGTTGCCCACAGACTGTCTACAGTTCAAAATGCAGACATGATAGCAGTGCTGCAGGATGGTGCTATAGTAGAACAAGGCACCCACAAAGAGCTCTATGCCAAAGGAGGAGGAGGGGCTTATTTCTCTCTCCTCAACTTGCATGAGGAACCTCCTTCCACCAACTAAAAGAGTTGAACAAGCTTTGGTTCAATGGAGTTAATTAATTGTCTTGTCTGTGAATATTTGTCAGCTCCAGTCTTTCTTCGTTGAACAATGGAGATTGCATTTGGAAACCCTCATTGTCTCCTTTCATATTCAGCCCTAATTTCTACTTGGAATTAATTTTAACGCCCTGAAAATATGAAGCCCTTAAGCTTAATAATGTTCACTCCTATGAATATTAGTGAAATTTTGGCTTGTTCTCTCATCTGTTGCTATCATGGCTCAACCTGTCATGGCTCAACGAGAGGACTTGCAAATAATTTTCATAAAATGCCTCAGGAGTACATTATTTAGTCTACAATAGCAATGCATACAATTGGAGCAATCTATGCAATCATGATCTCTCTCTCTCTCTCTCTCTCTCTCTCTCTCTCTCTCTCTCTCTCTCTCTCTCTCTCAATGCTTGAACAACTCCTTTGGCTTAAACCTTCCTCTGAACCAATTGAATCGCTTCATCCTGACATGAATATGATGTAGATATGGAAGTGGATGCAAACACAATTATCCATAACTTGTCTTGTAGATGTAGTAGCTTGTGTCATTAGTATCGTAGTGACTAAGAGCTTATACAACTCTCCTAATCTTGTCACTTTGCCAAAGGATAATCATTATTTTTTACATGCATCCATGACTATCAAATTCCACCAATATATCCCAGCAAACTATTTTGCCACATCAAAATTAATTCCTAGTGATCCCATGCACATTAAAGAAATCCTTGATAATTTTCCTTTGACATGATAAACGCGAAATCTTTTGAAATGAGAAGTGGTGGAAGACCCTTTTTTTTATGACTTTAAGATTTTTTAAAATTCTCATAAATTTTGAAACTTCAAATAGAACAAAAAGAAATGATTTGTAAAATGTTACATTTTGCAAAAATTTAAAATTTTGACTAAGTGATGCAAGATACTTTTAAGATTTTAGGTTCATCTTTTTAAAATAATATAAACATTAGTTGTTATCAATTTGTTATTTTGAAAAATAACTGTTAAATTAAATGAATTCAAAAAACATTTTAATGTTTGATTTTTTTTTTTAATGCAATATATAATATCTTGATGTGATTTTAAAAGCTTGCTAAAAATTTTATCTTAATATTTTGGCATGTAAAAAAATGATTCAAGTGCAAAATTAAAAAACATTTGTCTAAGTAATATGAATAATTGGTAAGTTATTAAAAAACATGAATCAAGTGCAAAATTAAAAATATTTGTCTTACTAAACAATATGAATAATTAATAAACTTAAATAACACAAAGACGTTTAAAAATCAACAAAATTCAGAAATAACCATCCTTAGTAAAATTACTCATCCTTTTTTAAAAGATAAAAATATTCAATAAACAAGAAATTGTGAGAAATATTTGTATATTGTAGTAAAAAAATTTCGACCAAATCATTTAGGTCAGGACTAGTAGCCCTTCCAGGATTTGAATCTACTTGAGCAATAGACTGGTCCCGTGTAATGACTTGGTACAACATTACAAGATTGTTCAACCACCTCTGCTAGATCACCTTCGTCACCTACAATGCCACTAGCAGATGGTTGCGGCTCTTTGCAAAGTGGAGCAACACTATCTTCGGCGGGGCCTAATTTACCCACTTCTTGAAACTCGTCCGATAAAACTAAAACTCCCATTAATCTCATTTTCATAAAACTTACTAAACTCTCATCTTGCTCTACAGCAGCCACATGTCTGCCTTTTTGGACAACACATGCACTGGTTGTCCCGCTACCACTAAATAAATCCAAAATCCAGTCACCTGGATGAGAAAACATCTCTATCCAATCACCTCTTGCCATCGTTGAAGTAATTTGGAAACATATCTAAGCCACCAATGACAAGAAATATGTCCATACAATAGGCATCATCCAAAGCTAGAACTGCCTTACATGAATTTTGAGATGTAAAAATCTCAATAAAGCAAGATGGTACATCAAGTAATGAAAGAGAAGCATGAGAGAATATGTTGAAGTGAATATCACCTGAAACTTGCGCCTCTTTACCAAAAAAAATGAGCCATAAAGACTCAGCCATCCATCTTGAAGATCCCCTTGAAATCACATGTTGAGGAGGCTCCTCCTCAAACCTCGACCCCTTCACATCTTGATAGTCTTCAATAGATATGATTTGAGATGCATCTTGAGATGCCTTGATCTCGGCCCATTCCAAGGTTGAATGTAGATCTCATAAAATATGGCATCTTTAATCTCAGTCACTTTTGAAATAGAGAGTATAAAGGCTTTATAGGCCTCCTTGGTGGATAAGCATCCAACAATGATCCATGAGCTTGGATCATCCTTCCTCCTTGTTTCCAAGGGAATATGTGCAAAGCAAGAGCCTCCAAAGACACTAAGGCAATCAACCTTAGGCTTCTTGAATTATACTTCATATGGTGTATTTCTTCCAAGAGGTCCATCACTCCTCAAAGCTTTGATCTTCAATGAGAATTCCATCTCAACATATTGATGAGAATTAAATAAGAGAAAATCGAAAAACAGTCGCGACAACCACGATCCTCTTGCGACTCAGATGGAGTTCAGATGCGATCGCTGGGCACTGCCTACTGAGTCACTCCTACAGTCCTCCAGAATGTAGTCAGGCACTGCTGATCTACGTTTATAAAATTAATGCAGCATTCAACATAGTTTCAACCAAGGTGTGGAACTAAAAATGAACAAAAAAACTTAGACACACGAATAATAGCAGACACATTTGCATTCGAGATCAGACACAACAAGAAAATCATCTATATTGATCTTTCTCTGATTCTTCAAGCACTGCATGTAAATCCATGTCGTGCGTTGGCGTGGGAGAAACACGATTCTCTTACGAGTGATCGTCTCGCTTTACTAGTGGACAGTTGGATCTACAAATCCTAGACATAATTGTCTTTGCACATAGGCGGACATGTATTCTGTAATTTCGTCTTGATTGCTTACTAGCATCAGACTACTTCATTACACTGTATGTGTATATTATCATCTCGTGTCAAGTATTATCCAGCAAGTATATAGTCCCTCTATGTAACCTTTAGATTAGAGTGATTAAACATCTACAACTAATTAGGAAATTACAAGAGTGGCAGATTAGCCACAACCTAAAGTGTATCTGTTGATGTCATGCCATCAGATCAGATATCTATACTTCTGGGTACTTGCATGATCTCGCTGGTACTCTTTGGAGCATGAGGGCATAAAAGGTTTCGCGACATTGGTTTTGTTGGTCTCGTGTCAGACCGCAAAAGATTCTTGTTCGTGAATCTTTCGTGTTTGCGAACCGTTTGTGTTCGTCTCCTTTGACTTTCGTGTTCACGAACCGTTCGTTGTTTTCATCTGCACTATACTTGACTTTGAAAATCCATTTGCAATCAACACATTTCTACTAGCAGGTAATTCGACAACTGTCCATGTCTAGTTCTTGATAAGAGATGAATACTCTTTATCCATAGCTTCTTTCCAGAGATCAGAATCAAGTTGATTGAGTGCCTCTTCAACATACGTCGGTTCCTGAACAAGATAGGCTGCAAACTTGTCGATATACCGGTTGGGTGGTCTGCTGGTTCTTGAAAATCTTCTGGATAATAGAGGAAGTTGATCGTTTCTATCATACTATAGTTGTTGAACTGCAACATCATCACTTCTGACCCGTCTTCGTCTCCTCTAACCTTTGTGTTTCTGGATCTTTTGTCTTTGTGTTTCGTGTCAGGCGGAGGGCTGAAAGCTAGCAAGGCTTTGTAATCAAAATGCATGGTAACCTTAGGTAAGATCTAATACCATGTTGATTTCACACGTGTGGACTGTCCACAACATGTGCTTGTGATCTCCTAAGGTGTGTAGATGCACCAAGATCAAGATTAGATTGAGATTCAAGATCTATCTTTGATTCTATGGCAAAAACACACTATTGCATGCATTCAATCACTTCCAACTCTCACTCACATGTGTGGGAAGTGTTCCAAACATAATCTAAGTAAAAACAAGCTGCCCTCCTTGGGTAGAGAGAGAAAATCATCATGAGCTCTCGGGTAGAGAGAGAAAGCTAGAAAACCAATTACTCACAAAATCCACTCAATTGCAAAATCAATTAGATCCAAATGTGAAGTACAATGATACTAGTAGATCCACGAGCTACCACTATGCTTAACTATGATTGGACCACACTTTTGCCACCTCTTAATCCTATTGGACTATTGATCCATTCACCTATAAATTCTATTGGACCATTTTCAAGCATATCTCAAACTCTATTGGACCACTCATGGTTCCACCTCTAAATCCTATTGGACCTCTTAAACTTCATCAAACAAAAGCATTACACTTATCTACACTCTAATTGGCTCGAGTTTGGCCTCCTACTCTATTTTTACTCAATAGTGGCATTACAATTGGAAATGGATAATTTGCCATCTATGCCAAATTTGACTAAAGACTATCAAGTTGATGTTAGAAGGAACCATCCTACTACCCTAGAAGATGTTGTTAGGGCTACAAATGTTTTTGATGACACTCCTAAGCCATCTAAGAGTCATCACCCTAATGAGCAAAAGAAGAGTTTCCAATTTAAGAGAAAGGATAAAGAAGTTACCAATGAGGAATGAGGCATCTTCAAATCCTAATTCTAAGAAACCCAAACACCACTTCAATAAACATCAAGGTGGCAAGAAAGACCTAACGGAAGTTCGAAAGAAGAATCTAAGCTTCAAGTGCAATGGAGAGGGTCACCTTGCATGGGATTGTGTCAAGAACAAAGCCTCAACTTCAGGTATCATATCTCAAAGTAATGAAATGGATATTTGTTTTCTTAGTTCAATGTTTTATGGACCTAATGACTTAATTTGCATTAAGTGTACTTTTGACACGGGATCCACTCATATTTTATAAATGCAAATTTGGTGCAGATGCTAAACCTTCCTATCAAAAAAAGTGAGAAGAAATACTATGTGACAATGGCGTCTGGATGTAATTCCAAACCCATGAATTATGTGGTTCCTAATGTACCATTGCACATACAAGATTATAATGAAAAACTTGAATTCCATCCTGTTAATTTGGCAAATGAGGATGTGGTTCTTGGGCAGCAATGGCATTATGATAAGAATAAATCTTTGAAAATTGATTTTGTTGAAAAATCTTTACTTTTATGCATGATTGTTCTTTAATAAAGATTTGTGCTAGTTTAATGTTGATGCTATTGGTATTAAACCTTACTCTAAGCATGAGCTTAATTATTTAATTAAAAACACAAAGTATAGACTTTATTTATGTTTTTACAAGAATTTAATTTGTTGCAATGATGAAATTCTTAAACTTAATGCCATGAATATACCTAGTGAGAACACTCCTGAATTTGAAGCCTATAGTGAACTTAGGCAAGAATTCACTGAGGTTTTTCTAGATCTTCCTGTAGGTTTACCACCTGAAAGGTCTATAGATCAGAAGATTGACCTTATACCTGGGTCAATTCCAATTGCACAACACCCTTATAGGATGAGTGCATCGGAAGAGGCTGAGGTACAAAGGCAATTAAGTGAGTATCTAGAGAAAGGGTGGGTTAAATCTAGTAAGTCTCCTTGGGCATCAGCAGTGGTTCCGGTCACCAAGAAAGATGGAACTATAAGGTTTTGTGTAGACTCTAAAAAGTTGAACAAAGTTACAATTATGAATAGGTACCTACTACCATAAATGGATGACCTGATAGATTATCTTGGTGGTGCAAGGTACTTTACCAAGATAGATCTAAGATCAAAGTATCATCAAATTTTCATTAAGGTAGAGGATATACCTAAGATGGGTTTTCAAACTTGGTTGGACACTATGAGTTTTTGGTGCTTCCATTTGGTTTGGACTGATGCACCAGCGACTTTCCAACAAATGATGAATGATTTGTTTAGGCCATAGTCTTTAGTAAGACTTTGGTGGAACATAAAGAGCATCTTAAGATTGTCTTGGACATCTTAAGAAAGAAAAAGCTTTTTGCCAAGAAGTCTAAATGTGATTGTTTTGCTAATGAGTTATCTTACCTGGGGCATAAGATTTTCCAATATGGTATAGAAATAGAGGCCAAAAGTATCCAGAGGGTTATTGAATGGCCAATTCTTACTACGGTTCGAAAAATCAAGTCATTCTTGGGTTTAGTGGGATTTTTTCGTCGGCATATACCCCAGTTTTCTAGGATGACATTTTCCCTCACTCAAGCTTTGAGAGGCTTTAAAAAACTTAGTCGAACTGCTAGGAGTCCATGGGCTGAGCTAATGCAGGTATTCGACTTCTCAATACGTTATTGTAAAGGAAGTCAAAACACTCTAGCGGATGCTTTGAGTCATTTACTAGTTATTAATCAGATAAGCTTTATGGATATACAACTGGGATTATTTCTATCTCTCCAAGGACTATTGAGTCCAATCCTTTTTTTGGAAAGTATTGTCAACAAGTACTCTTTGGGGTCGATTCGGGTAAGTAGGATTCCTTGAATCAGGGAAAGATTGAAATGGATTTTGCTATACGAAATGGAATCTTGTTTCATAAGAGTAAAGTATGTGTACTGGAGAATGACGCAGTTAGGGCCCAAATCCTGCACGAGTGTCATGATAGTCCATGCACAAGACATCCGGGTATACAAAGAACACTTGAATTAGTTAGGCGACACTTTTGGTGGCCTAAGATAAAAACTCAAGTAGAGACTTATGTACTTAAATGTACTAATTGTCAGTCAAATAAAGTTGAAAGGCTAAAAGCTAGTGGCCTATTGCATCCATTGGATATTCCTACTAGAAAGTGGGAAAGTATAATATGGATTTTGTGGTCGGCTTCCACGTATAGGAAAGGTCCATGATTCTTCTTTGGGTCATTGTTGACAGACTTACGGAGTTTGCTCAATTTATTCCACTTAAAACTAGGGTTAAAGCTTCAGAACTAGCTCACTTTTTGTTGAGAAGCTTTTTCGACTATACGGACTGCCTTGCGATATTGTCAGTGATCGTGACTTACTGAAAAGTTTTGGCAAGCAGTATTTGAAAAGTTGGAAACAACTTTGAGTATGAGTTCTACAGATCATCCGAAATCAGACGGTCATACAGAAAGGACCAATAAGATGATGGAAGATATACTACGAGCATATGTGGGTCATCGGCAGTCTGATTGGAAAAATTACCTTCCACTGGTGGAGTTTGCATATAATAGTACAAAACACTTAGCGATCAGATTCAACCCTTTCATGCTTATGTATGGTTATCAACCTCGATCACCAACTAGTGTTGGCATGAAGAACCTTAGGGTGCAAGCCACAGCTGATTTCCTTGCGGAGATGCAAGAAATGTTACAACTGGCTAAAGACAGCATAAGCAGTGCCCAGGACAGGCAAGGCACTATGTTGATCTGTCTCAGAAGCACAAGGAATTCAAGGTCGATGACATGGTATTTTTGAGGTCCCTAGTCACTCTAGGGGCTTGAAAACTGGTAAGTGTGCAAAGTTGGCACCTAGGTATTGCGGTCCTTTTAAAGTTATCCAAGTGAGTAACAAGATCGCATACAAACTAGATCTTCTAGCTAACATTGGAATTCATCCTGTTTTTCACGTTAGTAAGCTAAAACCCTTGTTGGAGGTTGGAAAAACTCCGGTCTCTGTGGAAGATGTAGTAGAACTTCTTCGTGATGAGTCCACGAGTGGACCACCTGGACCCGAGGCAATTGTTAATAGCCGGTAGAAAACTCTAAGGGAATAGAGTGCTTCAAGAATTTTTAATCAAGTGGAGAGGCAAGTCAGAAGAGGAAGATACCTGAAAAAAGGAGGCTAATCTCCAGAAGAATTTCTCAAATTTTTCTCTACAAGGAAAAATTTAAGTTAAGGGAGAAGAAATGTTACATACCTATGTAACTAGCAGTACTTTAACCCCTATTTGTTCATTTAGTGTCTGGGGGTCTAAATGGCGAATCACCCTTGGATAAGGGATACCCTTAGGATTAAGGATATGTGTCTTTATATTAAGGTACTGGTGTCCTTGGATAAGGGCATGTAGGTGTCTATGCATTGGTATGGAACCTAGTGAGGTGTTAGGAGGACCTTACCTTGGGTATTGGTCATTATCCTAAACCTTGGGCCTCAACGTTGAGCCACAATTACATAATAGGCCTTAGGCCAAAGTTAACCATCACATAAGGGTCATGGGGAACTAGTAGGAGGGCACACCTACTAGGGTCCCAAGATGCCCCTAAAGAACCCAAGAAGTTCTATTCAAGAACCACAAGTTATGGAAGGTGCCTTTTGACATTCCACTAACTTGTGAGCCTCTTGGCCCTTCATCTGCCTCCCCGTTTCTTATTAGCTTGGTAGGCATTCCATAGTGCTTTGGAGTGTGTCATTGGCCATCAATAAGAGAGGGAGAGGGCGCCCAATTGGGGGGAGAATTATTGTGTTGTGACTTGCTTCTAATCTCTAGTGGATTGCTAGTGTGTAGAGAGCTTGCATTTTGCTTGCTTGCTCTTGTGAGGATTACCATCTTTGGTATGGGACTTAGATGGGGGTAGGATGCCTTCATGCTGCAGGCCTTTGCTTTTGCTTAAAGACCCTTTTAAGTTTTTAAGGGCGGTGTCACCTTTCTATTTTTGAGGACATCTTTGTTTTTCAAGGGCACCTTCGTTTTTTTTCTGAAAAAGGAGAAAAAGGAGAAAAACGCGAAGGTAGGTCTAAAAATGATTTTAAGACATTTTAAAGACATTGTCGCTTTTTCCCGAAAGGTGAAAAACACGACAGTATGGTGGAAATCTTTCTAAGAGTAGTGTCCCTTTTCTAAGGGTAGGTGTCACTTTTTCGGAAAGGCAAAAAAGATCGAAGGGCGAAAAAGCCAACTATGGGACAGAAAACAGTTCTAAGGCTAACGTTGCTTTTCCAAGGGTAGGTGTCTCTTTTTCTAAGGGCCTAAACCTTTCCAAGGCATTTTAGGGACAGTGTCTCCTTTTTTTGCAAAAATGCGAAAAATGCGACAGTGTCAGAAAAAGTTCTTAGAATTATTTTCTAAGTGTTTTAGACCTAGGGATGAATTTTCTTCATGATCCGAAAATGTAGATTGTGCAAAACCTAGTTCAAAATGCACAGTGGCGAAAAACAGCGTTTGCTAGAAGCTAAGAAAAAATACTAAGGCTTTGAAAAATAGAAACACTTGGTTTCTTCAGCTCCCTCTCAAAGCTGACATTTTTCTGATTCCTAAGCTTGCATGTTGCTTCTCAAAAATCGCCTTGTCAAGAGGCTTCGTGAAAATATCGGCCACCATATGCTTTGTTGGAATGAACTCGGTCTTCAGCCTGTGTTTCTGAACCAGATCTTTTATCAGATGATATCTGATAGCAATGTGTTTTGTTCTAGAATGAAACACTAGATCCTTCGTCAGATGAATGGCGGATGTATTATCCATGAATAGTAATAGTGACTCGTTGGAGTTCTCTCCCAGTCCGTCAAGGAACTGCTTGAGCCATGGAAGCTCATTTGTCTTTTTGGCTACTGCAACATACTCTGTTTCGCAAGATGATTGCGCGTTCATGGTCTGCTTCCTGCTGATTCATATGATGCATACATCTACGTTAGAAACATATGAAAGAATGTGTTGATTCTATATTACACTAAAGTCTTGAACAACACTAAAATATTACAACGAGAATGGAGGCGTAACTTGGATGCTAGATATCTATCGCTCTGTTGGCGGAGCATCATGGAGAATGCATAATGAAGATGTATTTATACACCGCATACTTGTAATTAAATGATCATCATGTTTGAAAATCTATCACTCAATCAAATAATTGAACTTTGAGTATTAGGTGATCAAGTATTTATTACTAACTATCTCAATCCGAGTATTAATTAATCGATAAATTTTTCAATAATCAAATGAGTGATTGAGTGAGCAATCAATCAATTGAGTAGATGATTGATTGTTTTATTTTGATTGTTCCATCGTGAAAGAAAGGCTGAGTAAGATGAGATAGGTTTGCATGCACTATGTACATGCATCAAATCAAATTGACAAGATTGTCAAAAATTTTGGAGTAGAATAATAGCATATTTGAATTGCAAGTTTAGGATACTTATTCACAACTTAGGACATGACAAATATTAAAGTAAATTAGCTCAAATTGGTATTATGGATTCTCTGTCGAGTGATTTTGGTAAAGGTGTGAAGGAAGAAGACAAATATTATGTTAAATTTGCTATGGACAATCTTCATCATTGTAGCAACTTTGGGAGCGACCTTTGGAACGATTTTGGACTAGATTCTTCAACTCTCCTTACTTGTAGCTTTCTTTGCTTGCAATTCGGTTTGTTTTGGTTCAGCGTTTTCATAGAATGGTGTTAAAGGATTACATTTTCTCAATAGAAAGGCTCTTCAAGAGGCTTCTATGTGTTTCTCTTTTTCCTAATTGGTTAGTTGAGAGTGCGGCCTTGAGATGTCATACGCATTGACACCATTCCAAGCTTGGAAAATTCTTCAATCAATGGTTCTAGGTAAACATCCATGTTCTTAACTTTGTATTTTCTTGGAACCAATAGAGCTAGAAACAAATGCCATGTCTTTATACTAAACCATGGAGGAATATTATAGTTAACAATAACAACTGGCCACATGGGCCGTGTTGAGGCTCAAACACCGAAAGGATTTATGCCATTCATTGTTAATGTGAAGAATTGAAAAAGATTATCTATGTTAGATATAGGGGTCTTATGTTTTTTACATCAAGCATCTAGGTGTAGGATGTTGATAGGAATAAATTTGGCATAGATGGCGAATTATGCATTTCCACTTGTAATGCCACTATTGAGCCAAAATAGAGTAAGAGGCTAAACACTTGCTAATTAGAGTGTAGACAAGTGTAAAGTTTTTGTTTGATGAATTCCAAGAGGTCCAATAGGATTTAGAGGTGGAACCTTGTGAGGTCCAATAGGAAATTGAGGTGTGCTTGAATATAGTCCAATAGAATTAAGAGGTGCATAGATCAATGATCCAATAGGATCAAGAGGTGACAAAATATGGTCCAATCATAGTTAAGCATAGTGGTAGCTCATGGACCTACTAGTATCATTGTACTCCTCATTTTGAATGCAATTGATTTGGTAATTTCATGGATTTTGTGAGTTATTGGATTTCTAGCTTTCTCTCTCTACCCGAGAGCTCATGATGCATTTTCTCTCTCTACCCGAGGAGAGCAGCTTGTTTTTACTTAGATTATTTTTTGAATACTTCCCACACGTGTGAGTGAGAGTTGGAAGTGATTGAATGCATGTAGTAGTGTGTTTTTGCCATAGGATTCAAGATTGATCTTGAATCTCAATCTAGTCTTGATCTTGGTGCATCTACACACCTTAGGAGATCACAAGTACATGTAGTGGACAGTCCACACGTGTGAAATTCAACATGGTATTAGAGCCTACCTAAGGTTACCATGCATTTTGATCCATCTAAGTGAAAAAAATTTCATCAATCTTGAGCTAGAAGTTGTCAAGGCCCATTTTCCTAGCTATCTTGTTCAATCTTGGACCAAAAGAGATCAAAAGGACATTGATTGGGTCTGACCTGGTACTGTACAGAATCGAGTGCTCAGACACGTGTGAGGAAATCCAATTTCAGTTTGGAAGTTCTCTCTCATGTTTGATCCATTTATCTTGCTTGATAGCTTGTTTTGAAGCTATTTTTGTCTAGTTTATGTTGCAATCAGTTTCATTCCATTTGGTTGAGCCAATCAAAAGTTATAAGCTTTTGAAGAGGGTTAGGTAGGACACCTAGACCTGGGTGGACACATTTGGTTTGGTCAAGAGATTGCTTGGTTGATCCAAAATCACAGTTGTATGCTTGCCAATCTCATCTATATGTGATCTAGGCACTGTTTTGAGATCTTAGCCATTTTGTTTCATGCAATATCATTGTATTTGAGTCAAATTTGGTTTCTTAGTGTATTTCACACGTGCTAAGAGTGTCAGATCCTAACTTTGCCTATACTCCATCATTTGATGTGAAGTAGATCTTGTTTTAGAGAGATTTGAGTAGCTAGTGAGAATCAATTCACAAATTGTTGTAAGATCTTTCATAGGAGGAGATAGTACTCAATTATTGGATCCTATTGAAAGTGTGTAACAACATTTATTGTTCATCATTTGAGTTTTCTTCACTTCAAATGTCTTCAATGGGTTCATCCTTGTTGGAACCAAGTGAAAGATTGACCACTTCAAATTATTCAATTTGGAAAATGAGGATGGAGTCCATCTTGATCCTTCAAGACGTGATGGACATAGTTCTTGGCCTTGAAGAAGAACCACAAGTTCTTCAAGAGGTTCAAAAATACAAAAGGAGAGCTAGGATGGCTCTCCACTACATTAAGATGAATGTCTCTAATGAGATATTGAGGGAGATAGGTACTTGTACAACAGCCAAAGAAGCTTGAGATTGTCTCAAGACTATCTATGAGGCTAAGAATACCTCTAGGCTTCTCACTCTTAGGAATCAAATCTTTCAAAGTAGCCAAAAGAGTGATGAGAGTGCATCTAGTTATGTTTTGAGAGTAAAAGATATTCGTAGAGAGCTTGCTTGCATTGGTGATTCCATCAATCAAAATGAGCTAGTTCAAGTCATTCTCAATGGCTTGAGAAGTGAATTTGATAACCTTGTCCAATCCTATGCCATTAAGGAGGAGCTACCAAGTTTGGAGGCTCTCCAAAGTGTGCTAATTTCAGAAGAATCAAGACAAGAGTACAAGCTCTTGAGGATGGACAAGCTTTCTCTCACTCATAATGATGGCAAAGTTCTCTTTGCCAAGGATAAGCACAAAGAGAGGAGCAAGAACCAACATCAACAATCCTCAAGCAAGGACAAAGTCAAATCCAAAGACAAAGATGAGGAGGAAGATGATTCCTCTAATGCTTCATCATCCAAGCTCAAGAAGAAGAAGAAGATCAAGTGCTTTTATTGTGGCAAGAAAGGTCATTATGCCACCAATTGCTTCAAAAAGAAGAATCAACTCAAGCAAGCCAATACTACCAATGAGAAGGAAGACACTATTGCAAGTGATGGAGAGGGATCTCTTATGGTCTCTAGTTTCTCATCTACTCCTTTCAAGAAGGACGGCCTATGGTATATTGATAGTGGAGCCTCTTCACATATGTGTAGCTCCAAGGACTCTTTCTCTTCTATTGTACCTTATGATGGAGTGAAGAAATCAATATACACTGCAAATGATTTTGAATGTCCTATTGAAGGCATAGGGAACATTCCCTTGAAGCTTGCATCCTCTAAAGTTCTTTCTCTCTCTAGAGTTCTTTATGTACCTAAGCTTACCAAGAATCTTATTAGTGTTGGCCAATTGCTTGATAATGGCCTTGATGTAAAATTCAATGTTGATACTTGCACTATCAAGAAGAATGATGAGATACTTGCATTAGGATCTAGATTTGGTGGCATCTATAAACTAGATCCAAATGAGTATGTGAATGCTTGTAATGTTGCTCTTGTGAACAAGCTCTCTATGGAGGAATTATGGCATAGGAGGTTGGGACATCCCAACTACAAATCCATGCTCTATATGATCAAAGAATCCAAAGCTATTGGCTTTCCAAAGTCATTCTCCAAGAAGATCAAGCCTTGTGAGGCTTGTGCTATTGCTAAATATCACAAAAAGCCATTTACAAGATCTTCTATCAAAAGCAAGCATCCTTTGGAGTTAATCCACTCGGATGTGCATTTCTCATCAACTACAAGCAAGGGAGGAGCCACTTGTTTTGTTACTTTCATTGATGATTACACAAGATTCACTTGGATATATCTTCTTGCTTCAAAATCTATGGTGTTTGATCATTTCCTTATTTTCAAAGCTTATGTAGAGAAGCATTCTCATTCAAGATTAAAGCTCTTAGAAGTGATGGAGGTGCTGAATATATCTCCAATAAATTTCAAGATTTTGTGAGCTTGAAGGCATTAAAAGAGAGTTTTCTTGTGCCTACTCTCCATCTCAAAATGGAGTGGCCGAGAGAAAGAATAGATCTCTATGTGAATGTGCAAAATCTATGAGAATTGAGGCATCTTTGCCCAAAGATTTTTGGGGAGAAGCCATTAATTGTGCAAATTATCTTTGCAATAGGCTCCCACATATAGCTCTTGGAGGAAAGTCACCATATGAAATCTTATTTTTGAAGAAGCCTAAGGTTGATCACCTGAGAGTTTTTGGATGCTTATGCTTTGTCCATATTCCCTTGGAAACAAGGAAGAAGGAAGATCCTAGTGCATGCAAAGGGATCATGGTTGGATACTCATCCACCAAGAAGGCCTATAGAGTCTTTATACTCTCTACTTCTCAAGTTATTGAAAGTAGAGATGTTGTCTTTCATGAAGATCAACACTCATCATTTGAAGAGGCCGAGATCAAGAAATCTATGGATGCATCATCAATTATTGATTTTGAAGACAATCATGATGTGATGGGGTCGAGATTTGAAGAAGACTCTCCTCGGATTTTCTCACCAAGAAGATCCATGACAGATAGATCTGAGCCTAAGAGGCTCTCATATGTTGACAAAGGCAAACAAGTGGATCTTGATTCCACTAATTATGTTTTTTATGTCTCTCATGAAGAGCCAAAGAATGTACAAGAGGCACTCAATACCAAGGAGTGGTATGATGCCATGAAGCAAGAGTATGATGCATTGATCACCAACAATACTTGGGGGCTTGTGGATCCTCCATCCAACAAGCATGTGATTGGTTGCAAGTGGGTATTTCGGATCAAGTTCAATCATGATGGCACCATCAACAAGCATAAAGCAAGATTGTGTGCCAAAGGATTTGCTCAAATCCATGGTCTTGATTATGAGGAGACCTTTGCACCCGTTGCAAAGATGGTGACAATAAGAATTCTTATTTCTCTTGCTTGTTTTTTTCAAGTGGAAGGTGTTCCAATTAGATGTATCCAATGCTTTTCTAAATGGTTATCTTGAGGAGGAGATCTATATGGAACAACCTCAAGGATTCATCAAGGATGAGTCCAAAGTGTGCTTGCTCTTCAAAAGTTTTTATGGACTCAAGCAAGCACCAAGATCATGGTATTCAAGACTTAACTCTTTTCTTATCTCACTAGGATTTACTCTTAGTGACTATGATCCTTCCATGTATCTGAAGTTTGTTGATAGCAATATTGTCATTCTTCTAATTTATGTTGATGACATTATTCTTTGTGGAAGTTGTTTCAAGCTAGTTGATGAAACCAAGCTAGCACTTGGATGTGAGTTTAAAATGCAAGATCTAGGAGAGATACATTACGTCCTAGGCCTAGAAATTGATTTCTATGAAAATCATGTCTTTATATGCCAATCTAGATATGCTCACTCTATGTTGAAAAAATTCCATATGGAAAATTCTAAGAGCATAGATACTCTAATGGAGCAAATTGTAAAAGATCCTAATAAAGGTGATGAAAGATCCTTTGAGGACATCACACTTTTTAGGAGTCTTGTAGGCTCCTTGATTTGGCTTACTATTACTAGGCCCGATCTTAGTTTTTGTGTGCACAAATTGAGTCAATTTATGCAAGATCCTAAGATCCATCATTGGAAGATGGCCAAGAGGATTCTAAGATATGTATCTTCATCTTGTGATTATGGTCTACTCTATAAAAGTGAAGATCTATCCATTATTTGACAAAGGCAAACAAGTGGATCTTGATTCCACTAATTATGTTTTTTATGTCTCTCATAAAGAGCCAAAGAATGTACAAGAGGCACTCAATACCAAGGAGTGGTATGATGCCATGAAGCAAGAGTATGATGCATTGATCACCAACAATACTTGGGAGCTTGTGGATCCTCCATCCAACAAGCATGTGATTGGTTGCAAGTGGGTATTTCGGATCAAGTTCAATCATGATGGCACCATCAACAAGCATAAAGCAAGATTGTGTGCCAAAGGATTTGCTCAAATCCATGGTCTTGATTATGAGGAGACCTTTGCACCCGTTGCAAAGATGGTGACAATAAGAATTCTTATTTCTCTTGCTTGTTTTTTTCAAGTGGAAGGTGTTCCAATTAGATGTATCCAATGCTTTTCTAAATGGTTATCTTGAGGAGGAGATCTATATGGAACAACCTCAAGGATTCATCAAGGATGAGTCCAAAGTGTGCTTGCTCTTCAAAAGTTTTTATGGACTCAAGCAAGCACCAAGATCATGGTATTCAAGACTTAATTCTTTTCTTATCTCACTAGGATTTACTCTTAGTGACTATGATTCTTCCATGTATCTAAAGTTTGTTGATAGTAATATTGTCATTCTTTTGATTTGTGTTGATGACATTATTCTTTGTGGAAGTTTTATCAAGCTAGTTGATGAAACTAAGCTAGCACTTGGATGTGAGTTTAAAATGCAAGATCTAGGAGAAATACAGCACATCCTAGGCCTAGAGATTGATTTTTATGAAGATCATATTTCTATATGCTAGTCTAGATATGCTCACTCTATGTTGAAAAAATTCCATATGGAAAATTCTAAGAGCATAGATACTCCAATGGAGCAAATTGTAAAAGATCCTAATAAAGGTGATGAAAGATCCTTTGAGGACATCACACTTTTTAGGAGTCTTGTAGGCTCCTTGATTTGGCTTACTATTACTAGGCCCGATCTTAGTTTTTGTGTGCACAAATTGAGTCAATTTATGCAAGATCCTAAGATCCATCATTGGAAGATGGCCAAGAGGATTCTAAGATATGTATCTTCATCTTGTGATTATGGTCTACTCTATAAAAGTGAAGATCTATCCATTATTGGCTACTCGGATTCGGACTTTGCAAGTGACAAGATGGATCGAAAGTCTATTAGTGCATACACTATCTTTCTTGGAGGCAATCTAATATCTTGGCTTTCCAAAAAGCAAGATACTATATCTCTCTCTTCATGTGAGGCCGAGTACAAAGCACTTACTACAACTACCAAAGAAGTGCTTTGGATCAAGAGGTTATTAATGGAACTAAAGTGCATCAAGGAGGATGATCTACCAATGATCAAGTGTGATAACATCTCGGCCCAAGCTCTTGCCAATAATCCCATATTTCATGCAAGAAGCAAGCACATAGAAGTGGCACACCATTTTGTGAGAGAAAAGCTTATTGGAGGAGAAATCTATTTGGAGCATGTCAACTCGTCCTCTTGTATTGCCGATCTACTCACCAAGACAGTCGACAAACATTGAGGGTGTTGATGAGTCAAGTCGACTGTTTGGCCTTGAGTCAAGTTGACTATTTGGCCTTGAGTCAATGTCGATGGAGTCAGAGTCTAGTATGTTGAAGTCCATCCTACTCTACTTCAAAAGTGGATGTATATACAAACTGTTTGACTCACATGAGTAATGTGAAGAAATATTATCGCGAACGGATTTGTTTCTTTTGAATTTTCTTAGCGGAAGCTTGCAGGACCCTAGACACACGACTACAGGTCACAGAATGGATATCATTCTAGCAATCAAGATAGCGGAAGATAAGGAGATGCACAAGATAGAGCAACAATATTATCAGTTTAAGTTTTAGAACGAGATGGTCAGTGTCTCCCTCTTTGGCAGCTTGACGCTCTACTCTTTCCTTGTGTTCTGCTTGTTGGCAAACTTTCATCCACAACTATTTTTTTTCTTCTTTTTCTTTTTTGCTCTACTCATGCACATTCTCTGTGTGTTGATCCAAAAAATAGTCTATATCTCCACTGTGTGGAGTTTACAAGATAGCTAAACAGAGAATTACAAGAGTAGTTAATGCTAATCAACTAATCAATTACTCTTCATTGTTGCTCACTATTTCGGCTGGGCATGAAGTTTAAGACTCCATGCCCGTTGAGCTGCCAGCTAGCAGTGCAAAAGATTTTCTTTTGTTTCTTTTCGTTTCGTGTCGCATCGTGTCTTTTTGGTCTTGGAGGCATGTTTGATGTTCACGAATCATTCGACCTTTGAGTTTCGCGTTCGCGTCGTGTCTTAGAGTTTTTGAGATACGTTGACTTTTGCGAATTGTTCGCCATTCGACCTTCGCTTCGTGTCGCTTTGCTTCGCATCACAGAAAAGTTGCAGGAGTTCACCATTTCTAACAAATATGAATTACTAAGATCCAAATTCGTCCTCTTGATCTTTGGTATGAAAGTCAACACAATCTACACATTTGCAACATAGAAAATTCAGCATTTACCTAATGAAAGAGATACAAACTCAATAAGAACTCGATCAAACATCAAACATAAGATAAAATGAAGTTGTTGTCCATACAAAATTAGTAAGTTACTATATATCACACGTGTGGATCCGAATATAGCATAAAATGAGCATTCTACACACAAGATTGCAAGATATCACCAATATAGTGCACCAATGGATACATGAACCCAAGAGAACTCATGTATAAGCATGAAATGAGAAGAGAGAGAGATAGAAAGCTTCTCTTCCCGTGTGTGTACAGCCATATATAGCGGATCCATGTCTCATTAATGATCTTGGTTTCCCTTCATATCAAAAATCCTACCAATAATGTGGACTAAATTCAATGTCTCCAACATTCAAATTTGAATATACTAAACTTGACCTCCTACTATTTCCCTTACTTTTTAAAAGTGGTAATCCAAATACATTTTAACTAAAATAACTTTGAAATTACAATCTTTAAATATGAAAATTGGCCTCAATTGCCAAATAAACAAATATGACAAAAATTGACTAAACTAGTTGAAATCTCTCACACTCCTCTTTGACTAGTTTTAGCATAGGCTTTGAAAATACTCCAGGTGATGTCCTATGCTTCATAGGCAAGTCTTTTCCCAATGCTTTGGTGAAAATATCAGCTACGCATTCCCTTGAAGAAAGATGTTGAAGTTCCACCTCCTTTGCCATGACTTGCTCTCTCATAAAGTGATATGCCACCTCAATATGCTTGCTCCTAGCATAAAATATAGGATTACTTGCCAACTTTTTGGCTAATAGGTTGTCACAAAAGATGAATGGGCTCTCTGAAAAAATCCAGCAAGTGAAGATCCTTGATCCATACCATCTCTTTTGTGCAATGAGTAAGTGTTGTGTACTCAGCCTCACTAGATGACAATGAGATAGTGGCTTGTCCCTTCGACATCCATGATATAGCTCCATCACCTATGAAAATACAATGTGCACTTATGGATTTCCTATTAATTTGATCTCTAGAAAAGCCTGAATCTAAAAATCCAAACAAGTTAGATGATGATCCCTCATACAATATGCCAGAATCTCGAGTTTCCATGATGTATCTCAAAACTCTTTTTCCTATCTTCCAATGCTCTTCACTAGGATCTTGCATAAATTGGCTTAATCTACCAACACAATAGCTTACATCTAGTCTTGTGATGGTTAGATAGATAAGTGAACCAACTAGCTTTCTATAGAGAGTAATGTCCTCGAAGGATCTTTCATTATCTCTTTTACATTTGACTCCATAGGTGTATCACAAGACTTTGCATCTACCATATGAAATCTTTTTAGAATAGAATTAGCATACTTCTCTTGACAAATGAAAGTAGATTGAGAAGATCTTGTGAAGTTTTTAGCACGTGTGAACTTCACCACACACCTTACAGAATCTTACTGAAGTGTTGTGATTGCACATGAATGATCAATGAACAGATTCAAGAAAAATCCAAGGCAAGAGCCCATAGACTCAAAAATACTAACTCCTCACTATGAGAGATAAGCATCAGAAATAATTCTAAGTATTCAATATAGAAAAAAACAGGCTGCTCTCGCATAGAGAGAGAAAATGAAGCCAAAAAACTTAGGTAGAGAGAGAATGTTGAAAACCTCATTAAAATCTCAATATTCACAATATGGCAAACTAGCCAAGATTTTCCTACATCAAGAGGCTCGAGTTCCTAGGTGGATTTCCAAGTGTACAATGCTTGATCCACATCATTTAGTTAACTCTACTAACATAGATCCACATCTCAAAGTACATGCATGAGGTGGCAAAAGTTGCATATCTTTTTCCTAGGCAAATGTAGATTTTTCCTAGTTACATTCTACCTAACTTTGGCATGCTACCAATTTTTGTGCATGCCAACACATCAAATCCTACCTAACTCAAACTCGACCTATTCTAGAAGGATATGTGCTCAATTCACATGCCTTTATGTACAATAAAATATACAAGGAAACAACATGAGCATAGCCCCCATGATCAACACAAGAAGATATTTTTTACCGTTCTGCACACTCCTCCTTAAAATATATCTACCTATTCACCACGGACTTTCAAATTAAGCCAAGATTTGATCTCATCTTGACAAATACATTCTTGAGCAATGGCTTTGTGAGTAGATCTGCAACACAAGATGGAGGTTGAACATGCTCCAATAAGATCTCTCTCTTGATTACCTTCTCTCTTAAAAAATGATGTGCTACCTTGATATGTTTGCTTCTTGCATGGAATACAGGATTGTTTGCAAGAGCTTGAGCCGAGATGTTATCGTTCTTGATAATAGGTAGGTCTTCATCTCTAAAACACCTTAGCTCCATGAGTAGCCTCTTGATCCATAGGACCTCCTTTGTGGTTGTTGTAGGAGCTTTGTATTTTGCTTCACATGA
>CM055093.1:6767314-7217189 GCA_029204225.1 Diphasiastrum complanatum | reverse complement strand
CGACCCTGAGTTGTCCTCTGATAGGCAGGACAAAGAAATATACTACAACGGAACTCTGTCCCTTCTGCCTGGGTTGGCATCGTAAAATAAAAAAACTATCTAACGAATGCCATGAAGCTTGATAACAGGCAGAAATGGTTCTGAAAAAGTGGCCAGAAAGAATCGTAGAAACAACAGGTCCTCTAGAGCAGAGGATTCATCAACAATGTTTTGGCAAAATCACACAGAAGGCCTTTTCCAAGATCAAGCATCAAAACAAAGCAACCATTTGAGCTCGTGCACTCTGATGTTCATTTCTCATCAACCAAGAGCAAAGGAGGAGCAAATTGCTTTGTTTCCTTTGTAGATGATTATACAAGAGATATAGTGTGCGAGCCTCTTGATGAGGAGGCTTGTCCTTCCTTGTGGTTATGGCTGGGACCCGTGTCTTGGCCTTGGTCCTGCGTCTCAAGTCTAGTATCAAGAGGTCCTTAGTCTTGCCCTCCTGACCCCTAATCCTGACTTATTGCCCCTGCTGCCTACTGGCCTTGGTACTGCTGGCTTGTACTTGCCTGTGCAGCATCAAAAAGAGGTGGCATAAAAATCACCACCGGGGTTGGTTGAGTCTTCTTCTCCATGAATTGTTGACGTTTGGCCTGGGCGAGCTCCTGAGTTGCCCTGGCTCGGTATTTGTCAAACTTCGTCTAGTAACTGTTCAATGTTTTGACTATAGACCTGCACCTGATGCCTGAAAAGATTCATCCCTGCTTGAGAGAGTGGCCTTTAGTCAGGTGCGGGTTGAGCTAATCAGGCTAGTTTTTTGCTTTGCAGGGCTTGTACCTCCGCCCCCAGACGCGTATTTTCTGCTTCATATATTTGGAGTTGCGCCTGGAGGGGGGCAAGCCATTGGGATGCTTCAGACTGAAGCTCCCACACCTTGGTGGAGGCATTTGTCACCACTTTGGAGAGGCTCTGGATATACTGGTTGAGGCCGTCCTCCTTTTGTTGCAGCTTTGTGAGCTCCCGGTGCCCGTCTAGTTTGTGTTGTTGAGCAATTATTAGCTCTTGCTGCAGCTTCATGATTTCTGCTCGCAGTTGGATGTTGTTCGTTGCCAAATGGAGTACCCGGATATCCAATGATGCCCTGGCTACTACCGCATCCTGGATGAATCCAAGGCTTGGTAGGCGGTTGTTAAGTCCGTTGGAGCAGCTGGTACACTGGCGCTTGCAGGGGCTTGTGTGGTAGTGGCCCCAGACGACCTGTACATTGTCGTCGTCGTTGTCTTCAATAGTTTCTTCGGTGACCTTTTGTCATCTGGGGCGATGGGATTTGTCCGATCTGGTATTTTCTTAGATCTCGATCGAAGCTTTTTATCAGGTCTCGACCGAGGGCATTCTATTAAATCTCAACCGAAGCCTTCCGTCCCGATCTCGACCAAACACATTCTCTTAGATCTCGACCGAAGCATTCTGTCTGATCTCGACCGAAGCCATTCACTCAGATCTCGACCGGACCTCTCTCAACCGGACCTTTCTCTCAACTCTCAACTGAATCTTTCTATCAACTCTCAATCGAGGATTTTCTATCAACTCTCAACCGAGGATTTTCTATCAACTCTCAATCGAGAGCTTCAACTTATAGTCTGAACCAAGTCAACTTCAAAACAAAGTCAACTTTATTATTTGACTAGATCTCAGTGTTTGCCAATTACCACAGGTCTTTCCCATTTGCAAAACCCTTACACCAAAAAAAATTGTGCCATTTGAACACCACCACATTATTCGTCTTTGACTAATATCTTGGCAAAAAAAAAAAAAAAACAAACAAACATCCAAGTTACCAAAGAGTCCAAGAGGCCTATTTGCCCAATCCTAAGGTACTCTAGATTTGCTATGGATCATCCTTACGATCCGAATTCCACAGAAGACTATCCACCAGAGATGGTCTCTCCATCTACCGAACAGGCTCGATTCAATAGATATTCTAGGATGAAGTCCCAAATCCATGAGCCATCAACCAACCCATTTGATAGATGGGAACCCATGCGAAATGAAGTTCCATACAATCGACCACACTTTCATTCTGCAGAATCTTCACATGCAGGAGCTCACTTAAACGAAGCTTTTCCAAATAATGTTCCGCGTACTGAAAAACGTACTCCCAAGTTAGATTTACCTAAGTATGACAGCAACATTGACCCTCAAATATTTCTTCAAGTCTTTGAGAATGCATGCAATGTCTATGGCGAGACATCACCAGAAGCCATGGTTCAGCCCTTCTCGATGACCATGATTGATCGAGCACGAGAATGGTTTTCTAACCTTGATCATGATGATAAACGAGACTGATCACTCTTGAAGGAAGCCTTCATCAAACGTTTTAAGCCATTTCGTTTGATCGAAAGTTCTTTTGTCAAGCTGAGTAACATCAAAATGACAAAAGATGAGAAAGTACGTGACTACATAGAAAGATTTAAAAGATTAAAAAGTCAGGTACAAGAACAACCAGCGTCTCTACTGCCCATGTTTCGGAAGAAGGTATTCTTTCCATGGATGATGTTGAAATGACGGATGAACATGTACTCCTTTATCTAGATGCCCAACGTTATCCGCCAAAATCAATTCCACAGGAGATCAAGTCACCAGGGTCGTTGGCTCACATCCAATTGACATCCAAAGTACCCAACACACAAACATATAGGCCCAAGCCCAAAGTATACACATGGGACATGTATCCAGATGAAGTCTAGGATACAATAGATGCCGACATGATAAACGAAGCAACAACACCGCCCGATTAAAAATTTCCAACACCTCGGTTACAAAAAACTAAAATTATTGATACAAAATTAATCGAGCGTCAAAAACACATGCGTGAGAAACTTAAACAAGCGAATAAGCCTTTGTCTAAAGAGACAGAAACCAAAAAATCGGACCAAGCTTCCACGTCTGATAGTACCTCCAATCAAATGATTCCCAAAGTTCTCGAACACTTTGTGAAACCACCCTTTGATCTCCCACAAAAGTTTAAAGACTTCACCCTAGATGACGTCGTTATCCAGTTACCACAGCCACACCGGGAACCTACACCAAGTTCCCCACTCCTTTGAAGGACCCGCTAAAACAATCCCGTCAAACCTTAAAGATCATGACAAGGAGATGGATCGAATAGTTCATGTTGGTGCACACCTTTCGTCAGAACAACTTTCTCATCTGGAAACTTTACTTCGCAAATATAGGGATGTATTTGCATGGAACTATACAGAAATGAAAGGAATCCCGCCTGAAATAGCGGTCCACACTATTCCTTTAGAAGACAATGCTAAGCCTGTTAGGGCTAACCCATACAGATGTAACCCTGTTTATCGCGAGAGAATAAAGGAATATATTAAGAAATTGCTGGATGCTGGCTTCATCTATGAAGTCCAACATACTGATTGGGTATCACCCATTGTGGTCTTACCCAAGAAATACGACAAACTTCATATTTGTGTCGACATGAAAAAATCTTAATGCCAAAAGGTGCGTCACCTTTTTTTTATCCTGTTATTGGAAAATGAAAAACCGTATATAATATAAGTTTTCTTCAAAAATTGGAAATGAGAATTCCTTGCACATGAGCAAAAATCTATTCCACATAACCTTACGATTCTCCCTCATTGATAATTACATGATAACCATAAAGAATTTGCATGAAATACCATTGGTATAGTCCTAATTTTCCATGAAAACTTGTCAAATGCTATGACTAAAGTCTAATAATCTTGGAGCTCAATTTATAAGGTGTATAGCTCCCGACTAGACTACATAAAATCTCATTCCTTGATATTGAGACAAGATTTCTCTAAACATAGAATTCCAATATATTCACATATTTGAAAAGTGACAGATCCAAATGATGTGTTGTAATATAGCTTGCTTACCTCCTCTCTTACAACTAAAGTCTCCAACCTTGTTTGCTTATGAAAATTTCCACCCTTGTCATTATTCTTTTTACTTACAAAAATAGTACTAATCTTTCCAAGTGTACTGATGAAATTCAAGATGTGGAGATGTCTCTTATATTAGTCTCACAAAATTTCACTTTATTTCTTCACATTAGTTCTCCATCTTGTTGAACTCAAATATATGCTAGGTGGTGGAGGCCACGAGATACTTAGGAATTAAATTATCACAATGTGCTTTTGTAGGAATTTTATGTTTTCTATTTTTTGTCTATAAAAATTGGTTTTAAAATTTTTATGGTGATTTGCATTTTCTCATGTGGCAAATTTTTTTGTTTCCATGTTTAATGTAATTTATTATGAAAAACGTTAGTCCAAAGTCAAGAGGCTATTTAAACTGGGAGCATTAGTCAGATCGCGGTGCAGCAAAAAATGGCCAGATACTTAATTCATTTAACAAAAAGACATGCAACATAATTAATTCATTAGTCTAAATCAAATGCATACTAGCTAAATCCAATCATCCTTGGTGTCTTCATTAGGATAAAGGACTCCCACTCCCAAAAGTTAAATGTTGTCTTCCTTCATCACTAGAATTGTAGCACCAGCACAAAAGTGATTTTACAACCAGTGTTCGGGAAACCTCAAAAAGGTTTCCCTCCAAAAACCGATATGCGAAAAAGTTTTTCGGCCTCTATTGAGTGACAATCTCTTACTTGCCGCTTATGACATAAGAAATCCTATACAATTTTTGCCATGCCAATTTTTGAGAAAATATGCCAAGTTCCATTCTTGAACTATGTGGGCTTCACCAACATTGACAACCCCTATCTCTCTCTCTCTCTCTCTCTCTCTCTCTCTCTCTCTCCTTCTCTCGCCATCTATCTTCTTCAGCTATGGTAATAGAGGGTGAAGGTAGCAGCAGTGCTGATGCTGCTGTGGAAGGCATTCAGTACTTAAGAGGCAACTTTGGAATGTGGCATGAGAAAGATGCAGGACTTCATGTGGCCCAAGGATGAAGAGGTGGAGGAAAGTGGTGCAGATCTGCCAGTTATTGATCTTGAGAAGCTGCGGAACGGACCAGGAGCTGGGACAGCTTCTCAAGGATCTGTCCAAAGCCTGCCAAGAGTGGGGATTCTTACGTCTTTTAAACCATGGACTGAGCTCTGATCTGCTGCGCAGATTAGGAGAGCAGATGCGGCGACTGTTTTCGTTGCCAATTGAGGTCAAGAGGAACGCGCCTTGCCCTCCCAAGCATGAGATTGGGTTCTACTCTGGGGCAGACGAGCACATCTTTGTGAAATTGATTTGGCATGAAGGCTTGCAGCTCTTCTGCGATCCCAAATGTGTTGATGAGCACACTGGGACGTTCTGGCCTAGCGGAGGTGGCGACGAATTCAAGTATTTCAGTACTCTTTTCTTCCTAGTATCTCAACAGTCTTAGAGCATTCATAATCTGATTTTGGTGTCTGATACTGTTGTCTATCTGTTCAGAATTCAGCTGCGATATTATTGTTGACGAAGCTGTCCATCTTGGATGCTGCAGTTTAGTAATAAAAGAATACACGAGAGCATCACAAGACCTGGGATTGGAGCTCCTGGATTACCTCACAACTGCACTCAATCTCGACTCTAGCAAGTTCAAGCATCATTGCAAAGGGACCAACTCCTGCCTTCGACTCAACTACTATCCAATCTGCGAAATGGCAGCAGATACTCTCGGCCTCATTCCACATGCAGATGACGATGCACTAACCATTCTGTTCGAGGATCAAGTGGGAGGCTTGCAAATCCGGAAGGACAATAAGTGGTTTGCCATCAAGCCACAGCCCAACAGTCTGCTTGTCAATGTGGGAGACATTCTACAGGTGAAAGCTCTTCCGATATGAGAGAAAAAGAAAGCTCTTCTCAAAAAAAAATCTACTAGCTGTTTCAAATTTATAGGAATGCTGGCTGAAGCAATATAAGAATATAACTAAAGGATGAAGACGTAAGGCATGATTAATGTGGGTAAAATAGTTGAAAAGGCTTGTCTAATAAATACCTGAACTTATATTAGTTAGATCGCTGCGCCAACTGCAGTTAGCAGTGCGAATGGGCAGTGCAGGCCCAACCTACAGTTAAACTTAAGCAAACCCAGGTCATCTGTGCCTCACCTGCCGCCCCATTAAGCTTCAGTTAGGTTCCTCCAGTGTCTAACTGACCTGCTGATCATCATGAGAGATGAGCTTAACAATGGATGCTCAAATATAAGCCCATTCCACTTGCTTTGCCAACGAGCACTTGGGAGTAGCCCTTTGGCAACAAGGCATGCAAGTAGTCCATTGCAGCTTTCCTTTGGCAGTAGCAATGACAACAAGGCAAAAAGGCATGGCAGTTCTTTGGGATGGAGCAGCGATGGTGAGTATTTGTGTGGCAGCGAGACAAACAGAGATGATATAAGATCAGCCAGGCAAAGCTAGATGACATAGAAACAGGGAGAAAGAAACTGTTAAGTTAAAAGAGGGATATCAGCGCCCCTGTTAAATTTTGGCCAAAAATATACAGTATTAGTTAGTGCTAATTGAATCTCCTAACTTTTGCCTGCTAATCTGATGTGGCTGAGGGTAACTGCCCCCCATTAAGTTAGCACTAACTTTAAGTGCTAACTACAGGTGGGACAAGCTCTTATTGCATTATCAGACGACGTTTTGTAGCCTGAGCCTGTGCTCAAATAGCTTAAAAAGAGGTCTATCTATTTTGTACCACCCTCTATAATTCTTAATAAACTATAAGCTGATTTGTTAAATATGTGAACGGGCGCAGGTATGGAGCAATAGCATTTATCCCAGTGTTGTGCACAGAGTAGCTGTGAACAGCGAGAAGCGTCGTTTGTCAGCAGCATTATTTCTATACCCAGAGCAAGAGAGTGTGATAGAGCCAGCCAAAGGCCTAATAGATGCAGATCATCCAGCCAAGTACAAGCAATTCTTGTTTGAGGAGTATCGAGCCTCATTCTACGATGGTGAGCTGATAGACACAGCCAAGCCCAGGTTCCAGCTCATAGAAATCAAAGACTAACCACCACAGGCTGCATGTAACGCTCGTGCATTCATGGTACATGTTACCACCTGCATATGATCCCAAGCTATATGTCTGATGCGTTATATGATCTATTGAAATAAATAAAATGGGTTTGTAGGTCGATGATTACCAAGATAGATCTGTGTGAGATTTGAGCTCTTTAGATTGTTATCACTATCCATAAGTATGATTATGATATGATGACTGTCTACTGCACTAAGTCTATAATTGTTTTGCTCTACATTTTCAAAAAATGAGGTGTGCTACTACTATGTACCATGAAGGACAAGGTATGAAGTAATGAGTCTGCTAAGTCCATAGATCTACTACTATACATATGCCAGGAAGGTATCAATGAAACTTATGGTTTTCTTGTACATGGAACCAATCTTGTGACACAGCTTTTTCATGGCTGGAAAACCTCTTTGATTTATTGACGTTGATGATCTGTGTACATTGACAGCTGTAATCTTTCATGGAGGGATGTCTGTGGTCGTTTGGCTCTATGAACCTTGATGTAATCCAATGTATCTTCTTATTTTTCCAAGCTGAATAACGGCCATTATAATATATACAAAAGATACTAAGTGTACAAATTACAGCGCTTATAGCTGATAAATAGTCTGGCTACTCAGTTCTGAAGTTGCTCATTAAAAAAACTGCATGACATAGTAGAAAATGGCACATCTTGCAGAAAGGACCACTATTATCTCCACTTGATTTTCTAGTTTTTTGAGTAAGCATCTCTTGTAACTCAAAGCCTGCACAGTAACACTTGTGAAATTAGGATCATAGACTTCAATGACATTCTGAAACAAAGCCTTATTCCGTGTCAAGCAGATTCCCTGTCAAAAAGCAGATGATCCAAAGCAAGAAAATCTCGCAAAAAAGCCAAAGGGATATTTTTCATTTACTACAATCAAAACCAGTGCCAAACAACCCAAGGTCAGCTGATAAATGTGAGATCTTATGATGTAAAACTAGTTGTGTGTTCCAGAAAGTGGTTCATAGGTAGAGAAGTGAAAGAATGAGTGGGGAAAAGTATTCTCTCTAAGTTTCATCATCTACCAAAGGCCACATTGATGTTAAGGGAAAGGTATCGGTGATCAGCCTGTGGACTAATAGTGCAGATTCTAGGGTAAAGTAAATTTTTTTATAAAAACAATATATTATAATTAGCCATCAGAGGCTGGAATCCTAAGGATCTAAGAGCATGATTCTTTTTCTTGTACCACTGTCTGGCAGACTGTTTGAGTCCATAAATGCTTCTTTGCATCTTGCAGGCATAGTCAAGAAATGACTCATAGGTAAATCCTGGTGGTTGGTCCATATAGATCTCTTCCTTCAGATCACCATGCAAGAAAGCTATCTTTTCATCTACAATATGGATTTTCAGATTGTAGGCTACTGCATAAGCAAATGAATTCATATGGATGTGTGCTGGTGACTCAATCAATCAAAGTGAGCTAGTCCAAGTCATTCTCAATGGCTTGAGAGATGAATATGACAACCTTGTTCCATCCCTATGCCATTAAGGAGGAGCTACCAAGTTTGGTGGCCCTTCAAAGTGTGCTTATTTATGAAGAATCAAGACAAGAGTACAAACTCTTGAGGATGGACAAGCTACCACTCAATCATGATGATGGCAAAGTTCTATTTGCCAAGCACAAAGAGAGGAGTAAGAAGCAACACCATCACTTCTCTAATGACAAAGCTAAAGACCAAGATGGAGAGGAGGAGGATACCCCTCATGCTTTTTGGGTGCTTGGGCAAGGTTTATGGGTGGAACTAGCTCATCCACCAACCAATTCCACTCTATGATGATCCTATGGATTCGAGCATGTTTAGGATTGAGAAACAACAACCACTACAAGCTCTAGAAAGTGAAGAATATATTTGTTTGAGAAATGATAATAAAACCTTCATAAAATTTTTAAATAAAATAAAGTTGGGCCCCACCAATCTTAGGTGCTTGGGTGAAATTTTTGCATGGAACTAGCTCACCCAATTCATTCCACTCTATGTTGATCCTAGTGATTCTATTGTGTGCAAGCTTGAGAAAAGAGATTGCTACAAGCTCCATAAAGTGAAGAATATGTGGGCTCAACAAAAGACAATGGAATCTCCTTGAAAATTCAACTAGATGAATTATCGGCCCTTTTCTTTGAAAGGTAAATATTCCTTTGACTTGCAGTGCATCTTGCAAAGAGGTCTTTGACATGCATTGAAATCTACATCAATGTTAATGTGGCCAAGTTTAAAACATATAACACTTAAGAGAGTTCAGTTGGGCGATCTTAGTAGGTAGTAGTAATAGTGGTAGTACTATCGTGGTGTCTCTTATTTTTATTTGATTGTAGTGCTTGTGATCTTTTCATTATCAACATGGAATCATTTCCAAAAGAAAACAAGAATGATGTGGTATCATAACACAAAGGCCTTGCCATGTCATATTGTTGTATTTTAACTTCTTGTGAAGATAAAAAAAATGTAGAATAATAGCTTGGTAAAAGTTTAATGGTTGTTCTTAACTTTTACAAGCAAATGTTTATGGATTGTGATGATGTTTTTTTTTTTGGTTAATCCAACAATTTCAGCATTATCCCAAGCCTTCATGATATAATGCCGCAATAATAGCTCGAACACATACATTCAAAATTTCAATAGCCTAATAGCAAAGTTTGGTATTTAGAAGCTTCAATATTGTATGATCAACTTTCATCTTTTTTTCTTTAAGAAGACAAGTTTGGACTTGTAAATCTAAAATTGCTAAATACCAAGAAGTTATTGAGTTCACATGAAGAGATCTAACATGATAAATTTTTTTGATGATTATTATTCCGTTGTAGTACACAAAACCATTAACCAAATAAAGTTGTCCTAGAAAAGACTCTTGCTCGCCTCTGCTTTTCAATTTAACATCAAAAACTGCCACCGATCTGTGAGGTAAAGTAATATGTATCATACTAAATGTGAAAATAATAATAAGATGAGCATGTGGACAATGGATTCTCTACTTTTGCATATAGTAGCATCAATATGATGCATTGATGCTACTATGTAAGTTAAGTAACATGAGAGCATGATATGATGAATAGGATTATGCACTTTTCAGGTGATTCATATCTAATTTGCATATTTTTGTGTATTTTGAATGTGAAATATGTGAGAAATTCAACTAGTTTAGTCATATTTGCTGCATTTGTTTATATGGCATTTGAGGCCAATTTCATATTAGACTTAGAAGTTGACTTTTCAAAGTTACATTAGTCTAAAATTATTTGAATAAACACTTTTTGAAAGTGTGGGAAATGTAGAAGTTGAGTTTTAGTAGTTTCAAATTTGAATGTTGGGTACATTGAATCTAGTCCCAAAAATAGTAGGGTTTTTCATATTGGAGGAAAATCAAGTGGCAATTTAGGTTTTGGACTTGCTATAAAAGGATGTAATTCATGGGAAGAGCAAATACTCTCTCTCTCTCTCTCTCTCTCATGCTTATACATGGTTCTCTTGGGTTTAACTATCCATTGGTGCACTATACTTGTGATATCTTGCAATTTTATGTGTAGAATGCTCATTAAATACTATTTGCAGATCCACACATGTGAAATATAGTAGCTTGTAATTGTATGGAGAGCAACATTATTTTGTGTTTTGGTTCATGTATGATCAAAGGCACCATTTCCATATAAAGGTTTTCGTTTCCAGGAAATATAAGTATTATTTCTCTCCAAAGGTTTGTAGCTTTTGATCTAAGAACTTGAAAAATTTTCCAATGGGAATTTTTTTGGATATTGTAAAACTTCTCTCCAAATTAATTATTTATTAGCCCTTGTTATTAAGGTTGTCAAAAAGAAAACCAACTGCATGATAATTGCCATAGATAGCCTTGCCTACAAAACAAGAGATTGTGATTGTGGGGCTCACTCATCCAATTGCCTTGTTCCAAAATTTTAATCTCATGTGTGCTCTAGAGTACAGCCTCTAACTCATTTCCTCATTTGTGAGAGATAGCAACGCAATGACATTTGTTTTGGGACTTTGACCTAAAAAAGAGTAGCCTTTTCTGTTATTTTTTAGATTATCTATTTTTAGGCCAAAATCATGGTTTTTTTTTGTGTTAATCTCTAAATTAAAGTGCCCAAAAAATGTATATTTTTAATAGAGTAGTTCTTTTTACAAACTTCGAAAACCATGATATAAAAAAAAATGAAACAACATTTAGAGACAACACATGGTTTTTAAAAATCCAAATCCCATAAAAATACAAAAGGGCTCAAATTATGTTAACATATTATTTTTTCAAAGTACGTGTTCTAAGAAATTTTCACTAATGCCTCTCAATTCAAAGCTTGACATATTTTGAACACTCTCGTTGAAGTGGAAGACCCATCTTTTTCAACAGAGTCGACTGGTATATCTTCTTAAGAATCAACATCCAATGTTGATAAAAGAACCTTGTAAGTCAACTTTTCTCTATTGTTGACAAGTTGAGGATGATGGTTGTCTCATTAATGCAAGTGGTCCTTCTAATTAATCCTTTATTCTTAGTAATTTTTCGTATATAAGAGATACTCATTATTGACTTTTTCAAATCTTTGATATCTTATACGTTGTAACCTGAGAACTTTATAATCGAAATTATGGAATTTATTTTAAAAGGGGGAGAAGAAAACGATAGGAATAAGACTTTCATAGGATCAACCAGTTGAAGACATTTATTTTGTAGAATCCAGTATGTGTGCAATGGTGGAACTATCCAGTATGTGTGCAATGGTGGAACTATCTAGTGGAATAGAGAAAATCTCTAGTGATTGTTTTGATTAATCTAGAACTAGAGTAGTTTTGGGAGTTTTGAGTCGTTAGATATTCATGATTATGGGAAGTAGTGGTAAAGATTAAGTTAAGGTTCATTGATTGGCAAGTACCATTTAGTTATGGATTGGATTAGATGGAATAAAGCTTTAATCTTAACCTTATGTCCAAAGATGGCTGTATAGGTCAACCTAATCTTGGTTTGTGCACTAAGATCTGAAGTAGGTTGATTGGTTGATGGAATTTTGTTGGTAAAAGTATGATGGTTGGAAAACTTGTGATGTGGAATTATTCACTTCAGAGATTTCCCAGATATGTTATTTACTCAAGAGAAATAAAATTTTTTGTAGCTGAGTTATGATATATGTGAGTAACATATGCAGATTTTCGAGAAATCTGCCAGATAAGGACAAATGTGTTTATGTAATGGGTCATAGTGAGATTATTCTCATAGGTGCACGATTAATCTTGTTTGGATCTACTATGTATTCCTGGTTACTATGGTTATTTGGTGCACTTAACCTAGTCGTTGAATATAGATATATGATCAAGTAATGTGTTTAACAATTACTTGCAGAGTTAACAGATCGGTCCTGATATATCTATAGGTTAACTTAAAAGTGATTTGGATATGGATCTAAATGTGGTGTTGTACGATACAATTAAGATTTGCACCTAGACATTTAAGATTTAAATCATGAGCAATTAACTTGAGTAGTTGAATTACTCATGTGGAAGTTCATTGGTAAAATGGACAGTGTGAAGAGAATTCACCGGAAACTATTTGTTTTGTGTATTGCTTGTAAGACACATAATTTATGAGTCAGTCGGATTCATCAAGGAATTGTGTGCATAGAACACTGAAGTCTTGGATGAGTATTTCTCAGTTGAAAAATACTTGATTCATTAGTGATAATATCCTTGTGAGCCCAATGAGATACTGGATCCTAATGGTTCCAAGTTGGAATTCAACAAAACTTTGTAATCTCTAGATATTGTTCTAGGCGACTATATAGAGTTTATCTTGTTAAAGGCAGGTGTATAAAATGGTCTTTAATTACTTGGTTGATTGTAGAATTTGGAACTCATAATCTAATTAAGAATCGGGTTGGAAAAATATTTTTGGAATCCAATATTTTTCCTTGTGAAAAAAGATTTCAGAATGATTCATATATTTCCTGAGTTGTATGTTGTGCATATACTCCAGTATTTTTTAATGATTAAGTATGGTTTTGGAACCTTGTAAATTATGATTGACGAATCATAAGGTTCTAAATATTTATGATTGACAGATCATAGATTAATACTTAAAGGTCATTAAAAGAATATCTGGAAATGTGAGAATTCTTAAGATAATGAGTAATTCTTGATCAATTGGGAGAATCAAGGATTTAGCTCTGTTATTTGAACTCTAAATTCTCCAGTACATTCTTGAATTGTGTGGATCTCACAAGCATTTTCTTAATAAGTAATTTGTTACTCATGAGGAATTTGCTTACCTTAGTGGATGGTATTCTACTACAGATTGAAGTCTATAAGTGCTCGTGTACAAAGTTCAGTCTAAATCTCCAGATTTATAGGAGATAGATAACTCTATTAAGATACAAATAGTTGCTAATTTCTGGCAATGGTGCTAGAAATGGGACTATTAATTCATTAGAGTAATTGTAGCACTCTGGATTGAGTTATGATTGTTTGAGACTTGATGAATCGTCTTCTGTCTGATTAAAGTGTTTTTAGAACCCAAATCTGAAATGCATTGCTCCATTTCTTTTTTTTGCATCTAGCATAGACTGTATCACTTGCGCAAGGTTTGAAACTAAACCAAGAGCATCACCAAAATCTACTAAGGTGGAGGTAGTAACAATAGAAGGAGCTGGTGGTACTATTCCTGTTTGGCATGGAGGTGGTGTCGACAATTCTTCTTCTTCAAAGATATCCTCTTCTGCAAACCCTTATAGCACCGTGGCATTGAACTACTTTAGAGATTTAACCACATGGCCGACCCGAATGGTGTCTGGTGCTTGATCAGCTATTGTATCTTGTTGATCTGTTTGGAATGAGGAAACAAAAACTGTAGAACTGTCATGGAACTGTTTGAATCCTTTTCCCTGGGATTGGGATTCAAAGAGTCCTAGTCTTTTGGGCATCTCAAAATTTTTTGAAGCTCCAAGGGGGTCGGAATCATCGAACATGTCCATGAAAGCCTTGGTATTTGGTGAAATTGCTCAAGTTTGTGGGGATGTGGTAGCCTGGGCAGTTGTGGCTTCTGATTGCAAAGGTTGATTTACGTCCAGCTTTATGAGTGGTAGCCCCTTATTCCAGTAGCACTCCAAAGCCATGAGAAAGGCTATGGATAAACAATAATCTACACTTTCTTGGACTACAGTATCTGCACTTCCTCTATAGGCGTATCCAAACTTTAGCTTAGCCCCCCCCCCCCTCGTTCGCCTTTCTTATAGGTCTTCCGGAATTCATCAGATTCTTTCCGATTGTCGTACCGGCTTTTGATCTTTTCTATGGATTTCTCAGGCAGCTTCCTTGAGGGCCTTGCCAAATAGTCGTCCAAGGTTGTGGCACTCTTCGTATCAAGAATCCTTGGTATTGAACCCTCAGACTTTGATCCAGTGAAGATATTGCTCTTTTCTTCTGGAGGGGATGAAGAAAGTCCCATAGTAGACTGCACAATCTCATCAAGTGGATCTTGATCAGAAAATTAAAATCAGGTGGTGATGGAGGTGAAAATAGTTTACGAGTGGAGGGTAGTGGATTAGATATGAGGTTATATTGAGCTGTTTGTGAAATGAACTATTTTAGAAAATGGTCATCAATTTTAAGAGGCGGTGTAGGGGGTATGGTGTCAGAAGTGGATGTGGTTGAACAAGTGAATAGAAGTGCTGAAGGTTGGCAGGATGAAAAAGGTTCAGAAAAACAAGAAGGCGAGTGGGACAACTGGTCATAAGTGGAGGAGTCCACGATAGGTTTGCAGAGAGAGCCAACTGTGGAACCTTGATATGGCATGCCAAAACCAACATCTCGGATGGGTCGGCTTTGCTCAGGAGCTCCAGCATCAACATTATGGTCATCTTTTTTCTGCACTAATATACCTGCGTCGAGTCTACAGATCATATTCCATAAGAGGTCCATTTGTTGCTTTGACAGGAAAAGTTCCTCGTGGATCTTGTTAATGCTCTCTTTGAGTGTTGACAGCTTCTTGTTGCTTTCGTCTTCTAAAACTTGATGGTTCCTCTTCAGGGCTTTGTGTCTCTGGATTAAAGAGATATACTTTTTCATTTTTATTGTTGCTCCTGAAGATGGAACTGGAAGTTTTATATCCTCTAGCCTGATTGGTTGCTTGACTATTGTCATCACGTCAGTTAGTCTCTTATTTTCTTGAGTCATGAGATCTAATCGGCGCTCAAACTAGTCTTGCACCTCTTGGACAGACTGAAGCTAATTTGAAAACTGATTCTGCTCTTCTAATCTCTTGGCCCTTTCAGTTTGCAACCCTTCCATAACTTTCAGCAACGCAAGCTTCAAGTCACATGACGACTGACTTTGAGCAAGATCAAAAAAGATGTAGCCCAATGATGTGACTGGGGCTCTCTTTTGGAGGAGATGGGTCAACTGTCTAGAGATAAATCTGGCCCAATTATACATGTTATGTCGGGCTTCGTAGGATTCGGCAATCATGGCAAAAATATGGAGTGGAATCCGCAATAGATGTGCCTTGTGCGTAAATGTGTACCTTGTGAGGTAGGCACAGGCAGCTCCTAATTCCTTGAATTTGATGGCTTTGAGGAGGAGGCCGACCTTGTTCTTTCACTTGTCGACTGAGGTGTCAAGGAACTTGGCATAGGATTGCTGCATCATGTTGGTCAGCTTTACCGGTTTCTCTTTATGACCACTTGGGAAGCCGAAGGTAGTGCTAACAGCCAAGTAGAAATAGAGCTGAAGATTGGGAATATCAGCACGGAACATCAGCTCTTTGGCTGCAAAATTTAATGAAGCCTGGTACATAAGGTAGAGGCTCTGATGTCCCTTCCACTGAGGAACTGTGAAAGCAAGCATTTGGAAGAGCATTTGTGCTTGGTTGTACCACGGGAGCATGGCAGTGTGTTCACATGGAACCAATTTTAATGTTGGAGGCATCTCTGGTACGTCAGCATTGTGTTCGGAATCTGATTCGGCCATTTTTGGAGTGTTTGTAGTGGTGAGGAATGCAAATGGATCGAAAAGATGCAGAGGTATCGAAAAGTGAGGAGACTCGAAAAAACAAAGAAACTCGAAAAATAGACAAAACTTGAAAAGATAGACGAAGTCGAAAGACAGACGAAACTCGAAAGATAGACGAACTCGAAAAACAGATGAAACTCGAAAAGAGATGAAACTCGGAAGAATTCAGAAAGTAAAAAAATAGACGAACTCAAAAAAATTTAGAAAGCAGAATGACAGTGACGGATCCAGTGAAAAGAGAAAAAAAAGGTGGTCGTTGGATGCAAAAAGGGTCATCATTGGATGGAATTTGATGCTAATACGTAATATGGCGGCTGGAGATAAAGTAGATGGCGGATACAAGTTGGCGGATTCAAATTTTGTGGTGGGATGAAACTATTTGTTGGTGGTGGGCAGATGGAACTGATATGTACAGTGGCGGATACAAAGAGAGGGTACCTGTGAAAGATGGCGGATACAAATAGAGCTGAAGATGGCGGATGCAGATGGCATATACAAATAGCAGATACAGATGGCGGATACAAACATAGGATACCTGTGAAAGATGGCAGATGTAGATAGAGCTAAAGATGGCGACTGGATTTGCATGGCAAGTTTGTATGAAAGTATTTTGAGAGCGATCAGTGTGCAGTTGAAATCGGCTGAGTTGGATGAAAAGTCCGGAAAAGCACCAGAGATTTGCCAATCTGACATGAGCTCTCCTGATAATTATGAAACAAGGAAGGAGTGTGTGATGAATTTATAGAAAATTTGAGGGTAGGCAGCGGATGCAAGCTATCATGAGAAATGTCGGTGGAATTCTATATAGGACTCGAAAAAATCTCGATGTCTCGAAAAATGACAAATTTTTTGAGTCGATCCCATCTCGAAAAAATGTGAAAAATCAGAGTCGAGTATCAAAATTTTCAAAGTATGTAGAGATTTACAAGGGACAAAAAAAAAAGGTATCGAAAAAATTACAAAGGATCGAAAAATATCTTTTGAGTCTGTGCTTAAAAATCGAAGTGTTCACATATTTTTTGTATTTTCCAAGAGTATCAAATAGAGGGTATTGTAAAAAATTTGGGTAGGAATATACATGGAAAAAAATAAGTCTAATCATAAGACACGAGGAAAGAAAAGAAAAATAGAAGAAAATGAGAAGAACTCTTGAAATGCACCTCAAACAAGATCTATGGTAAAGGTGTCTTCATAGTATCACCGTAGACGGCTACGAGAGACCATCAACACAACAAGATCAAGTGAGGTATGACAAGAGGGCCAAGAAGGCTCTACACATGATAAAGATGAATGTTACCAATGAGCTTCTCAAGGAAGTTGGTAAGTGCACATCATCTTTGGAAGCTTGGGATTCATTGAAGAAGCTCTATGAATCTAAGTCTACTTCTAGAGTGTCGATTCTAAGGAGGCAAATCTTTTCTTGTTTGCAATAGAATGAAGAAAGTCCAAGTACTTTTGCTTTGAGGATGAAAGCATTGAATGATGAGTTGGCTTGCATTAATGAAAGCATTAAGGAAGGAGAGCTTATTCAAGTAATTCTTAATGGCTTGTTGGATGCTCATGCTAACATTGTTCAAAGTATTGATAGTCAAAAGACTTTGCCAAGTTTGATGGATCTTTAAGAGATCTTGATCAATGAGGAATATAGGCTTCAAGCAAGAGGTGGATCTACATCGATACTTCAAGAGGATGCTATGTTCACAAAGGGAAAATTCAAGGGCAAAACCAAAAGTAAGTGGTCTAAAGGGCAAGATCAAATGGATGCTTCTTCAAGTGGCAAAAAAAAAGATAGATCAAAGCTCAAGTGTTTCTATTGTGGCATCAAAGGACACTTTGCAAGTGATTGCTACAAGAAGAATAGAGATCAAGGAGACAAGCAAGGTAATCTTACTCTTGATTAGGATGGTTTGGATGTTCAAGATGCAAATGATGATGCTTTTGTGATGTCTTCATGTATGCTTGCTAATGATGGAGATCTAGATCCTTGGTGGATTGATAGTGGAGCAAGTTCACACATGACATTTTACAAAGATTACTTCACTTATTTGTTGGCATATGGAGATGACAAGAGGGTGATCTACACGGCCAATGATGGTGAGTGTGCAATCAAAGGGATTGGCACAATTCCTATTTCTCTCTCTACAAATAGGAATGTTCATTTGGAGGATGTCTTGTTAATTCCATCTATTACCAAGAATTTGCTTAGTGTGAATCAAATGCTAAGTAAGGCCTCAAGGTAGAGTTTGATGGAGATGGTTGTATGATCAAAAGGAAGGATGTCTTGATCTGAAAAGGTAAAAGGCAAGGAAAGTTGTTCAAACTAGATGCTCGTGTTATTGATAACCAAGTTGGATGTGTTGCAAGGGAGAAAATAACTATTCAGGAGGTTTGGCATAAAAGGATGGGACACCTCAGCTTCAAGTCATTGGAGGTAATGTCTAGGAAGAAGATTGTGATAGGTCTTCCAAGTTCCTTAAGTGGCATCAAACATGTTTGTGAGTCTTGTGCTTTGTCTAAGTCACATAGAGTACCTTATACTAGATCTATATCTAAATCTACAAAGCCTTTTCAACTTGTACATTCAGATATTCATGGATTTACTACAATCAACAATAGTGGAGCTAAGATGTATGTAACATTCATTGATGATTTTAGTAGATTTTGTTGGATCTATCTACCAAAGAACAAGGATGAAGTGTATGATGTCTTTATCAAGTTCAAGAATGCAAGGGAGAACCAATTTTCCACAAGGATCAAGTGCTTAAGGAGTGACAATGGTGGTGAGTACATATCTACCAAGTTCAAGGCCTTTTGTGATGAGCATGGGATCAAGAAGGAGTATACAACATTAAGGACCCCACAACAAAATGGAGTGGCTGAAAGGAAGAATAGAACTTTATGTGAAAGTGCTAAATATAGCATGAACCTATAAATCACAAAGAAACCGCCATGCAAATCCTGTAAGAAGCCACCAACACTCTACACAGAAAGTTAGCCTTATTGTGTCTCTTTTCTTGCTTTTCTTGGATTTAAGCCCAAAACCGGCTTCATCACAAAAGCAAAAGATGCCCAATATTAAACACATAAATCACCGTTATGTGAAGAACAAAAAATTGTAAAAACCAGCCTTACCTCTTGTTGAATTCGTTGCTATCGGAAAAGTGCTCCTAATGAAGTAATCGACAACACAAGTGAATTGAAAACCGGAAATTTACTTTAAAAAACCAATCAAATCTACTGTATACCTGGTAGTGCACATACCACACAACCGATTACACTTCAAAATAAGTGATCCACGGGAAGAGCAATCCAAAATTTTTCCACTTTGTTGCTTACTCCAACGATTTCTTGAAAAACGTCGAGATTCTGTATCACACAACGAAAAAATTCCCACACAATTCGAGATTGACTTTAACACAATCAATGCTTCTTGGTTTCCAAGGGGAGGCTCAAACCTGGGACCAAAGAAACTCCGGATGCGAAGCTAACCAGCTGAGCCAACCCCGTTGAGTGAGCACAATCAATGGCAAAACTAGCTTAGAAATGGCTTTGATACCAATATAAAGTCCTCTCCCAAGGATCCTATTCTAAGCATGCCAATAACAAGCAACATAAGGGAAACAGATGGTGGACATACCAACCCAACCAATCCTAGATCGATTTAGCCCCCAAAGCTATGGATCAATCTCAAAGAGGAATGAGGATTCACACTAGCAGCATACTGCTACCAGTCATGCAATCAAGCATACACTAGTGAGAGCCCAATCAGTATACTTATATCCTCCAAGGCCCATGCACCACTAGTAGTGCATTGTGACACCTCACTAGACACCTCATCAGCCTATCTAGGCCACGTCATCCAGTTCCCCAATGACTCATTGATAGACCCATATAAATCCACCATCATGAGTTTAGGCCTACAACCATTAATTACGACCTTATGCATGTAAGGGCCCCAATTCCCTTATAGTCACAATTAATTTACGAGTTGTCGGTCTACTGATCCCTAGCGTGGACACGCCACCTGAGACCAGTCATGGGCATGACAACGTGCATGAGCCATGATGGATCTCCAGGCTAGGAGATGTATGCTAGGGAGAACCGAGTGCGATGGTTGGTGGTATGGGACGCCAGTTATCATAGGAGGCTCAACTGGACATGACTATGTCGAACTGAGCTTGGAAACCGTGGCCTAGAATTGTTTCAAATGACCTCCCTCCTTTTTCAAATGATGTGAGAGTTTCCTTAAGTGAAATTCTAGAGAGTATAGAGAAAAGTGTAGATGCTAGGGAGGTCACCATACATCTCCACTTACCCAAGTGCAAATAGTGGCCTGTGACCCAAAGGTGGTGGGCTCTAATGAGTGCTTGGGAAAACTACAAAGTATAGGAATGGAATTTGCATTAGTCATCAAAAACCGATATCATAAAATTTGTGACGGTTTATTATATAGGCATGTGAACCCTTTATTAAGTAATAGTCCGCAAAAAACTGAGGAACTTATAAAATGCAAGTTTTTCGAGGATAACTCCAAAAGGTTTCCGGAGCACTGGCTCCAATGTTGTTTGCATATGCAAGTTCTAGGGTTTCCAATGTTGTTTGCATTGACATGCAAGTTCTAGGGTTTCTTTGAAAATCAGCTGTGCAGAGCGCCGTCTGCACTGTGTAAAGCAGCTGCTTCTTAGTTTTACTTTCCTTCTCAATACCCATAATTTCTGAATGTTTTGTATTGGATCTGATCCCCTGTGTTTTTGCTCTTCTATCCGATCCACTTTTCTTAGATAGGAAGGTACGTCTCAACATACCTGCAAGCTTGGAAATTTTTGCTTTACTAAGTCATTTCTTTTTACTGTATTTACGTCTAGTAGTTCTATATACTCTTAGTTGAGCTTTATGCGGAAGCTATGGCTACTTTAATGAGATTGGGCTAAGTATTTCCCTGCGACTCAATCTGACTCGGTCGGAAGCAAACGATCTGACTCGGCAGCAAAACAATTTTTTCTGGGCTCTCTGGCAATGTTTCCGTATGAAAGAATCTAGGCTTTAACCGAGAACAACATTTGGCTTACGTCTATGTTTGTATATATTTTTTGTTTTGGGAGGGGAGTCTTAAAATTATTTTTTGTAGAAAATGCAGAGTTAAACGCTCAGAGCAGTTTTTATCGTGCTTAAAGTTCTGTTAGTTTGAGATCTATTCCCAAAGCATTTTGTTCTCAAGTTGCTGCTTTGTATATAGCAGTCCAGATCGTTCCAGTGAAAGTGCCATGTAGAATACTTGTCTTGTATAGAGCTCAACTTTCTTCTTATTAAAGTCTGACTAGCATAGATGCACGTTTACATCTATCTTGAAAGTGAACATTCGTCAGTCAGTCAATCTAATGTCTTTGATATTTCACTGTAAACCAGAAAGTTTTATATGTTGACCATGAAAACAGTAGTTTTAGCACCATGTAGGTCAGTAATCCATAGATCCTGGTTTAATCAACCATTTTGCATAAAATGTCGATAGCTGGTTTGCTAGCTAAGCTGAAGCTTAGAAAAGGCTTATTCACCGTCCAACCCATAGTACTCTGTTATTCACTAGCATCGTCAAAATGAGAAGTGGCTAGTTTGTGTTGAGAGACAGCATAAAGTTCCTTCCAGCTTTTGCATTCTTCTCTGAGAAATGAAAATTGTAGATCATTCCTTCAAACGTCATATTTTGAGAAGATGAATTGAGTTATTTTGTTTTTTTCCATTTAAATCAGGCTTTAGGACATAGTCCATTATGCATCAAGGATATGCAAATACTTGGTCGTTTTACAACGTCACAAAACGTTCAAGAGGGAATCAAGCTCCTATTACCCAAGCATGTGTTGGGTCTTGGTTTGGAGGACATGATGGTACTTTATTGTCATCTGAGCATTTAACCTTGAAATAGGTTTAGTGTTTATGATTACACCTCATTCTGATCCTCAATGCTCTTTCTTGAAGAGCTAGTACCCACACAGCCACCAAAAAATGTTGCTTTTCTTATACACTTCTTTCCATCACCTTTTGACATCTTGGTCAAAGGGGTAAATTGCCAATAGGTTCTCTTTACTCTGTTGATTTGTTGGCTAGCTCCCCCGCGTATATTTTCAGAGAGCATGATAGTTATGTATTGTTGTCTACAACCATATCTCTGAAAAAGCTTGATGTACATGATAGCAATTGCTCGGATGCTCGTGTGCATAGAGCATCTTTGCAATTTTCTGTTCTTGATTATTTCATTTATTTCTGTTCTTGATTAGATCATTTATAAGGCCATTGTGATAATTAAATTGATTAGAGACCTCTAAGTCAAGCTAGTGAATAAAAGGTGTTTCCACCTAATTAAAATAATTAGGGACAGAGAAATTGAACAATAGCCAAGGGCGCCAAATGGCCACCCTCCACTATTAATAGTGGCTCAATGTACTTCATTTTTCACATTCAATCAAAGGTGGAGAGTCTACCAAATTTGGCATTGGATGTCCTTGCCTCACCTTCTCCTCCATCTCTCTCATGTTGATTGCTATCATGTTTATTGCATTTGCTATTTGTTGGATTTGCTTGTTATTGCTATCTTCGTGCGATGGATTAGGGTTAATGCTTGTTAACCTATTTGTAATAACTTGTGCTTGATGAGTAGGGAAGGGAAGATAGTAGTACATCATTGCTAAGATCCTCTTGTTATCTAGAAAATCAAATAAAAAAATCAACAAAATGATCACTTTCTCTTATTTGGAAAAGAAAGAAGGCAAAATCGTCATAAGAGACAATAACTTATTTTTCTTTTGGGACTAGCCGTTGCCTACCTTCAGGAAGGATCGCTCTAATGCAGAGGTTTGAAGGGTGAAGGCTACTTCCTAGCCATTTTTCAAAAACTTGCAAAAAACAACAAAAACATCAACAAATATTTGGGAAGTTTTTATAAAAAAAGTAAAGCGCTCTTAATTGGTCAGCAAACCTTTGGTCACTTCCATATTGCTAAATTATGCTTTCTTTGAGGTACCCAAGGGTCCTTGCCTAGTTTTGGAAGCCATGCGAAGGTTAATATAGCCAAAAAAGACAAATATACCAAAAACATCCAAATTTGAATAAAAATTTGTTATTAACCCTTGCCAGTCTTGCTAAAGTTTTTTCATATTGAGATTAGCTCATAGAAGTCTCTACAAAGGTTATTTTGCAAAATCCAAATCTTGTGAAGGTCCTGTTTCATTCTGATCATTTTTATGGAAGAAAATAGACCTTTGTCAAGAAAACCATCAGTATTTGTCTGTAAACCTTTGCATAAGCATCACTAGTCATATTGAATATTGCTCATATATGTTCCAGCTCTAGTGAAGCTTACAAAGGTTCAATGTTAGAGAATAGTTCCTACAAGAGTTCTCCAAAAATATCTATTTAAAGCTATCAAAATCTTCACGAATTAAAAAATAGGGTTATTATTGTAAATTAATTCTCACTAGATCTACTAGAGCTGTATTACAATATTTTCAATCTCAGGTTTAGTTTGATTAGAATAGTGAAGTGTTTTAGTGATTTTTCATTTTAAAATTTTCACAAGAATTCTCACTAAAAGTACTAATCATTAAATTAGTCAATCTTCAAACACGTGACTTTTGCAAAGCATACCAAAGAATCCTGATTTATGCCAATGAAAGGTGCTAGGGTTCTTGAGCCATAGAAGATCAAATATCATCAAATTTCTGTTATTTGAAGAGTATAGATTGAGATAATCCAGTAGGCAATTCACAAATCTTCTTAATACTCATGTCTGGTTGATCACTTGATTATTAGTGGATGATGCTTAGATCAGGCAAAATATTGGGCATTTCTAGATCCTAGTTTAGTGAAGTATTTTCAAATCAATATTGTACAAATTTTGAAGGTTTCCAATCTCAAGAGATGAATCAAGATGACATGGATTTTGGAAATCTACCACCCCAACACATAATAAAAAGAACACCTAGATTGGAAATATCTAAATGAAATGGAACTACAGATCCAATTAGGTTTCTTCATAATGTGAGATCTACGGAGAGGTCAATCTAGATGATAAGCTCAAGCTATTTCTTACGACACTCATGGGAGTAGCATTGGATTGGTATTTCAATTAAGCTGCTCAAGAACGCAATGATTGAGAGTAGTAAAACTTAGTCTTGATCACTTGATTTAAGCCAAAAAAAAGTTTTTAGAAGATCCATTCCTTTTGTTAAGCAAGATCAAGATGGGACACTGAGAGATGGTCAAAGATTATCATAGATTACATTGAATGAATTAAATAGCTCCAATTTCAATGTAATTTAGTTTTGACTCCAAATTATTCAATAATCATGTAAATTTAAGATGGATTGCCAAAAAGCATTAGGTGTGAACTCAAACGGAGGGAGCAATATGAGACATTGCAATAGACAATGGAAGATGCAACACGAGAGAGACTTAGTTTTGAAAAATTGTATTTTACATGAAGGCAAATAATCACCACCTCAACTGTTATTGCGTCTACCTATATCGATGCTACAACATATTTGACATTGGACGAGTTGGAATATATGAGTAAAAGACAACAATTGCAAATGGAGAAGATGATAGTGCAGTTTAATCAGAAACTTAATTCTTTAGAACCTGCAGTTGCCAAAAAACCAAAATTTTCTCAACAACAGCTATATACAAAATAAACAAAAGTTTGGTGCTCAATATATGTTGGAAACCATACAACAAATGAATATCCAATGGTGAAGGAAAAAATGGCAAACAATATTGTAGTATCATATGAAATAATTTTGTTGTCCATTCAATCTAAAAATTATTCAGCAAAGATTTCCTAATTAGGGATATCATTAGAGACGAGCCACAAATGCACCAAGGATGGGAGCACCACCTCTATGAGTAGTTCTAACAGCACCTCCAGGCCAACAAAGAGCTCCAACTAATGATGGTCAAATCAGAAACCATGATGCAAACCAATGGATGGGACCAACCGATTAACTTTATGATCTTGTTGGAATAGGTTTTGAGTTTCTGATTCTACTGAAGGAACCAAAATGTCTGATAGAGAGAGATAAGTTCTAAGTCTCATCCGATGTTGTGATCGGTCAGTGAGCGATGAGCTTCCTGTGATCTTGGGATATGTTGTTCCTTAACAAATTTCTAATATGCCTAGATAGAGTTGAACTCTTATCTGCAGCTACTGCTGCCAATTAAGATCTATCCTCTTCCAAGACACTGCTGACCTACTACTGATTTAGTTATAATGAGTCTGTGCGGAAAAAACAACTAACAATTGATCTTGTAAGAACATTCAACAATCATAATGCATTCAAAGATTATGCATAGTAGACAAGAGATAAGAAAAAAACATATGTTCAATTGCAGTGAACATTTGAGAGAGAGCGTTGTTTGGCATACAGCACAACGTGTTACCGCAAGAGAAACTTTGCCTCTTACGAGCAAAAGGGAAGTCATGGCGCTTACTACCGTGCACTTCTACGTATCTCTCTCTCTCTCTCTCTCTGTGTGTATCCTTATTGGGACTGATCAGTTGAGCAGCCGTGTGTTGTCTACCAAATACAATGTATGGCTGTGTGTTGTCTACCAAATACAATAATGAACCAATAAGCCTTCTATAAGGCTTTTGCAGCATAGCTTCCCGCTCTGCATCGTCTCTAGGACAATCTTCATTTGTAAGCACTATGCTAGAAACCATTGGAGTGTTCACTCCTTTGCAATCTTCCATCTGAAAATCATCGATTATTTTCCGAATGTATCTTGATTGGTGTAGATATAACTTCCCACCTTCAAGTTCTCTATCAATTTATAAGCCTAGGTAGCACTTTTCTTCTCCTAGATCTGATATCTCAGAGTGCCTTGAAATATCTTCTTTCACATGTGGCAATCAGAGTGTCGCCCTTTGACATAATCAATGTGTCGTCAACGTAGACACTGATAATAATACTTACAGTATCTATGACTTTCACATAGATGTTGTAATCAGCCATTAAGGGCTGGAAGCCTAAGAATATAACTGTGTGATCCTTTTTCTTGTACTATTGTCTGGTAGACTGTTTCAGTCCATAGATGCTCTTGCGCATCCTGCAAGCATAGTCAGCAAATGACTTGCAAGTAAAATTGAGTGATTGGTCCATGTAGATTTCTTCCTTTAGATCTCCATGCAAAAATGTTGTCTTCTCCTCTATAATATGGATCTTTAGATTGTAGGCTGTTGCATATGCGAATAATATGCATAGTGATGTATGCTTGACTATAGGAGAAAAAGTATCAGCGTAGTCAATACCATATTTTTGTGAGAAACCCTTCACAACTAGTCTGGCCTTGTATTTTGATACATTACCATCTGGTCCATATTTGTGTGTGTAAACATTTACATTTGACAGTCTTTCTGTCTGATGGCACCGGTTTGAGATCTCACACATCGTTATGTTTCATGGAGCTCATTTCTTGTTCAAATCCAAAGATACATACATGAGCTAGATTAGGCTTGTTATCCCACCACACTTTATGTGGAGTTGTGTGAGGAACACCTTATTTGCCCATCTTGTTCTGCAGGTAGGTGATTGTTGCTACTGCTTCAGCCCATAATGATCTTGATGTCTTTGAGTACGCCATCATGCACCTTGTTACTTCCATGAGAGTTCTGTTGCATGACCCTTCTTGTGACAGTCTACGCATTGAATGTTTGGATTTAACCAACATGTGTCAACGATATGTTCTTCGCGTCTGCATCTAATGCAGAATTTCTTGTCACCACCTTGCGGTTTATGCTGAGTAGGTGCTTTCAATATTCCTTCTTTGTCGTCTTCTTTTAGTTGACTGTGATCTGATCTTCGGGATGACTCCCTCTTAAGATGAAGCTTCTTCTTGCATTGATCGTTACTGTTGTATAGAGCTTGATCAAGTTCTTGTTTGTCATCGTAGTGCTCTCTTGCTTCTACTTCTTCTTTGATCTCGCTTATTGTTTTCTCAAGAGTCATTGTAGGATCCTTCGTGAGTAGAGTGCATGTTGTTTGGAATGATCTTGGTAGCGCACACAATTGTTGGAAATTAAGTCCAGAGTTGTCTTCTTGGTGAATGACTATTTCTATTCCAAGATTCTTCATGCACGTTTATTGATTGTTGATCTAGGGTCAGGTGAAACTAGCTTTGGTTCTACATCTGCTCACTTGATACTTGCAGGAATCATAACTTAGATAGCCAAATTATTTGAAGAATGTCTACAATGATATATTTAACGATATATTTCTATTCCGGTTGATCTCCAACAAAGGGTAACCAATCCTATCATATTTCAAATTCAGATGTTAAGTTCAATAGTTTGAAGATCACTGAAGACTTGGCCATCTTCAAGAAGTTCTATGAATTAGTATTTAGAACAACTCTGCAAAAATACACTAAGTGTCGCAACAGTTTGCAGAAATGCATTAAGTGTCGCTACAGTTTGCAGAAATGAACTATGTTTTTAATAGTGTCAGCTTTTCTTGAAATGCGACAGTGTCGTCCTTTTCCGAAATGCGACAGTGTTAGCTTTTTTCGAAAAGCGACACTTGAACATAGTTCAACAGTTCAACTATTTTCAACAGTGTCGGTTTTCTCGCATTTCCCCGAAATGCGACAATGTCGGGTTTTTTTCACAAAAAAATGCGACACTTGCCTTCAGCTTCTTCCTTTCAACTATTTTGAAGAAGTTAAACTGTTTTAAAGACATTGTCACCTTTTTTTAAGGGCATTGTTGCATTTTTAAGGACACTATTGGCTTTTTCGCAAAATCCCAAAGAAAAAAAAAAAATCCGACAGTCATTTATAAGATCTCTGCCCTCCTCGATGAATTGTGAAATCATCAAGGAAAATTGTTTCCTGAAATGAAAAAAATCCAAAGTAAGCCCCAGCATATAATCTGACATAACGAATCTACTAGTACACAATAAGATACAAAACTTATGCATTCGGCTTTGTCTTCCTTGTTTACTGTCTCTCCATCAATATTATGTCTACCTTTCGATGTCAATATAGTTGTGTTGGATTTACCTCCTCTACTCTCCTAAATTCTATTTTAATCTGCCTCCATTTATGCTACATTTTTACTCATGTTGTCGCATAGTCTGCATTTTTACATGTAAAACAAGACAGGCAAAAAAGACAAAAAAAATGACATTATGTTTTTACATGTGATTTGTGACAGGTTAAAAAGGCAACACTGCCTTACAAAAAGTCGAAGATGCCCTAATAAAAAAGCAAAGACACCCTGTAAATCAAGTCCTAAGGCATTTGTCAGAGTGTCGCATTTTTCGCATCTTCACCAACGTTCATTTCAGCAAAGGCTGACATCGTGGCCTTCTCACGCTCATTCCATGCAACTGTGCTAACAGATTTGATAGCGAGAGTAGCCACCCACGATCTCCCACACACAGCACATCCCCTTTGTACCTTCTTCATCTGCACACATGTAAAATTGTGTATATATATATTGAATACCATTTGCGTATTTTGCACATGGGAAATATAGCATCAGAAGCTTATCAGAGATAGACGAAGTAGATTCCCTCGTGCATTGATTCTTTTGTATTGTCAATAATAGGTTCATTTCTTTTACAGATAGGATTAGCTTCGCAGTTTCGTCCGCTATTATCTTGTGCTCCACATCATTATTGACATGTATATTTTGCTAAACTTTATCTGATAACAGCTCTGTTTGTTCTGCGTTTAGATTTGTGTCAATATTGTTATGCTTTTTTACATTCTGTCTGACTCTCTTATTGCTCAATCTAATAATCTATTCTTAGCGAATTATTATTAGTCTAGTTGTTCGCGACAAATATTTAGTCTTATTTTTCGCGACTGGTTATCAGTCGTGCTCAGTCTAGCTCTTCGCAAATCAGTCGCGACAAATAATTTGTCTAGCTGTTCACGACAAATTATCCTTTTGATATTTTGTTGCTTAATATTTGGCTACATAATTAGATCGTACGTGATTTCTATCACTAACGTTTTGTTTGTTTCTGATAAGCGTAGTCATGTTTCGGGAAAGAGTAATATAGCTCATTCCATTGCGCACGAACACTTTCCATTCGAGTTCGTTTCTCGTTCGAGTTTCGATTTTTCATGTTCGTTTTCTTTTCGAGCTATTTTAGTTTCTCACACTCACACACCCTCTTTCACTGAACATGGTATCATAGCTATTTTTGTAGCCTGATAAGCTTTCACAGTACAAGACTCTACCAGCCGATAGAGTAATTGTCTTCTTGTTCTGTACTTTAGTACTAGATTTTCATACTTAGGTCACTGATAGTTTTTCCTATCACCTAGACTAATCTTTCACATAGATTTCCAAGCGAAAGCCAGTCCTATCATGGACAAGCTTGATGAAGCCGATTACCATCTATGGAAATTTAAGATGAAAAATGTATTAATGGCTAAAGAATTGTATGATGTTGTTACAACATTACGGATACCCAGATCGGCCAAGTATCCGAGGCCCAGACATCGAAAGAAGTCTGGGATATCTTGAGTACACTATACGAAGTGTGAGAATAGCTTCCAAGCTACATCTCAGGAAGAAATTTTACTCCCTCAAGATGGCAAACCGTGATTCTCTACAGAATCACATCAATCAATTCAAAAACCTGCTAAGGCAAATGGCCGCTGTCGGATCTGTCATTGATGTTCTCCTCCACGGACTTTGGTCTTCTGAAGGCCCGACTGGCAGATATCATACGCGAACCTCTGGATGATGTTGCTTGGCCTTGGCTGGTGGTTGCGCCTTGGCTATGGTCTCGCGTCTCAGCAACTGCATCTGTCTGCGCTTGGTCTTGGCCTTCGGACCCTTGATCTGGCTGAAATTTCCCTACTATCTGCTGGCTCTGATCTTGGCTGGTACTAGCCTGTGCAACGTCAAAATTAGGTGGTAGTGGAATTACCACGGGGGTGGGCTGGGCATTCATTTTCATGTATTGCTGGCATGCCTTGAGGGCTTGCTTGGCCTGGGCGAGCTCTTGCGTTGCGCTTGCCCAATACTTATTGAGCTCCGCCTGGTACCTGTTGAGGGTTTGGCTATAAATATGCACCTGACGTCGTAAAAGATTCATCTCTGATTGGGAAAGCAGCCTTGTGTCCGGTGTAGATTGAGCTAACCAGATGAGCTTTTCGTCTTGTAAGGCTTCGACCTCCGCCCCCATGCGCGTGTTCTCTGCTTCCAAAAGTGTAAGTTGTGCCTGGATGGGGGCAAGCCGTTGGGATGCTTCAGCTTGAAGCTCTCGTACCTTTGTGGAGGCCTCAGTCAGCACTTTGGAGAGGCTTTGAATATATTTGTTTAGGCCCTCCTGCTTCTGCTGCAACTTGGCAATCTCCTGGTGCCCTACTTGTTTGTGTTGCTGAGCCAGAATCAGCTCTTGTTGCAGCTTGGTGAGGTCTGCTCGTAGCTGTGTATTACTCGTTGCCAAATGTAGTACCCTACTTTCCATAATAGCTTGGCTGCTACTGCATCCATAATGTATTTTCCTAGAGTTTGGTACACCGTCGTGAGATCCGTGGGAGCAGCTGATACATTGGCACTCGCAGGGGCTTGTGTTGTATTGGCCCCGACGACTTGTGAAATTTTATTGTCATTGTCTTCAATCAGGTTTTCATTTGTCCTGATGCCATCTGGGGCGGTAGGGTCAGCCTGATCTGGTGATGATACAAAAATTGTTTGTACAAATGCGTCATCAGGCAGCGGTTGGCTAGCCTCGGCAACCTTTGTTGGCGAAGCGGGTGGGGTGTGAGAAACAACTGTAGAAACAGGGGTGAGGACAGTTTTTTATGCCATAATGTTTTCTTCTTTGCTAGCCATCAACTCTTGAGAGGTAGGCAACATTTCCATTTCATAAGTTGTCAATTATAGATCCTTTTGCAGCCTCCTCCCCAACAATGCTTACTCCTTTCTTGTAAAAGAGGACTTCATAGTCAAAAACAGCAAAATCCAAAGAAAGCATGAGAAATGGAGGAGAAGAGAGGAAGAGCAAGGACATTCATCAATCCATTTTTTAAGAGAACCAATCTGCTTTATTGAAATGAGAAAATAAACATCAGGAACAACTCGAATTGTTCCCTTTTTATAGTAGAGAGGAGGACCTTGGCCTCTGAATCCTATTGGTCCAGTCTTGCCTCTTTTTTTATTCAAACTTAAAAAAGTGTGGGAACCATCAAAATTGGAGGGAAACCCAATTTTATTCACTAACTTGACATTTAGGCCCTACGACATTAAAAGTCCCGCAAAAAGGCCTAAAGTCCTTTATTAACTTTTAACTAATCAATCAAATAACTATGTGATCATCGGGTTGGACTTACACACACAGGGTGCCAAATCCCTCTCACTTATTAACTAGGGTTAGGGTTGCCTTGGGATCCGCAAACCCTCCAACAATATCCCCCACCAAAACTGGTGGCGGTCCCACGACACCTACAATATGCAGTTATTGGGGACTTTTATTGGCTTCGCGCCAAATCTTAATTAAATGATACTACACCTTCTCCATAAAGTCGAGACGTGCAGTATTGAAATCCAAATTGTGTGGCAGGAAACAATGGTGGGCTCCGACAATCCATTTGGAAGTTGTCCATGAGGTGAAGCGGGATTCCCAAGAGCCTCCCATCATAGCCGTACGAAAATAGAGACGAACAATCGGCAACTAATCTTTGATTTGCTCTGAGGCCATCGGCTTATTTGGATCAAATGCCAGGGGAAGAAGGCAATCGTCCCATTTGGTTGCCACTGATGCCAACAGAGTTAGATCTTTAGCGAACATTGCCGATTGTCGCACTGTTGGATCTGGAGAGTGGACATACTCTCTCTGATATGCTTGTAAAACATGGTGGAAGTCCACTAAAATGGTCCAGCTATAAGGCTAATGGATGATTCTGCCGGCGCTTCTTCGTAAATCGAAAGCACAAAATCCAGGTGGAAGCCATGGATTTTGTTTTCTAAGTGAGAAGCGGCTAAGAGAGACAATAAAGAACCAACAACAAACTGCTGCTTAGTATTGGCCTTAATAGCTCGCTTGAGCTCACCGAAAACAATATTGAACCAATTATATGGTTCAAGAGGGGCTTTGGCCAACTTAGTGTGAAGGATTTGAAATGTGATGCGGTCTTTCCTGAGGTTGCCAACCATCAGAAAATTATTCAATAGCTGGGCAGCTGCGTGGATGGAAGGCTCAGTGATGGCTTCCAAAAGGTAGCCATCATTGGTCTAGTGCAGATAATTGGTGAGGTCAATAAATGGCTTGATGGCCTGTTTGGCGTGCTTGTGATTGGGTGAGGCCTGCGTACCAGATGATATTCCTATAGCTGCAAGTGCAGCCTCAGTGATGCGCACTTTGTGTGTGGCTCCCTAGAAAGTGATATAGAATTTGGATTTCTCTTCCTTTCACATACTGAAGGCAAGAGTGATGAAATCCATATTGATGCGACCCGAAAAGGCTCTCTCATGAATACCCATTGTAGTGAGCAGAGGCTCTGCAAGGGTCATCCACTCAGTGACCATGCTTGTGCTAGGAAGAATCATGACGTTCGTTGCATATGGGACATCACGATGGATAGTATAGCTCGGAGACTGGGAAGTATCGGTAGAAGACATGATGATAAAAAAGGAATTATAACCGCATGAAAGTGTATCAGAAGGCAATGCAGGAAATTTGGAAGGCTTTGGTCGCAAGAAAAATTTGCAAGAGCTTCGCTAGCACAAGTGAGGAATGAATCGAATTCAGCCAACTTATAGGTGAATTTGGTGGGTCCATTACACTGAATAGTAGTTTGGCTGATCAGTTCTGAACAAAAATTTGCAAGCATGTGCAGTACTGTAAAAATAGACTATAAAAATCTCGGCGAAGGTTTCAGGGATCTGAATCTATCAGGCGAACGTTTTCTAGGGCTGGCGAATGATGAACCTTTGCCCAGGAGGGTCCTTCGTCCAAGTACTGTCATAAATGCATATTTTCACAATTTGAACCTATGGACAACCTAATTTTGACATTTTAAGATCATCTAGCAGGTCGACGAAGGTTTATAATGAGGTTATGATGCTCGACGAAGGTTCCCAAAATGACATATCACTGAACATTTGTCTGTCTCAAAAATTGGATTTTCTCTTGTCAGGAACCTTCGCCCACCTCAATTTAGATAAATCAAGGGTGGATGTACAGTCTGAGAGCTCAACGAAGGTTTCTGATACTGTATTGGCCAAATCTGTCCAAATTAGTGATTTTCCAAGTCATTGTCCATAAAAAATACTATGTTTTTTTTTTCTTATGCTGATGACTTCCTGACTTTTGCTCATCAGTCTTTTCTTATTTTTTTGTTTTTCTTTTTGTTTGTTTTTTGTTTTTTAACTGTCTTTTTCGAAAAAACTCAACAAATTAAATAATGAAAACAAAAAATTGAAAAACAAATAGAATTAAAAAATATATTGAGATCAGGCTCGCTGAACTGGCGGAGCAGGTTGCCAAAACTTGCATAATCGGCTGCCATTTACCGGAGTATCAAATCGTTTTCCATCCAAGTGCTCAAGAATTACTTCGCCATAGTTCAGGATTTCCTTCACTTTATACGGGCCTTCCCCGTTAAACTTCAACTTACCCTTGATCAGCTTGGTTTTGTACATCAATGCAAGATCTCCTGCTTTCAGATCTTTCTTGTGCAAACGACGATCGTGCTATGCCTTGTGGCGGGCTTTCTCTGCTGCTAAGGCATGAACTGCCATCAATCGGGTTTCACATAATTTGTGCAACGCTTCATGACGGAGTTGTAAGGACATATCATCATTTAATCGTTCCATTGCTGCTATGCGTAAACATGAGATTAAAAATTCAATTGGCATAACAACATCTTGACCATAAACCAGTTGAAAAGGTGTTTGATATGTACTATTTTTGTAAGCGGTTCTGAATGCCCATAATGCTACATACAGTTTATGTTCCCAATCGGACCGACTTGCTTCAACTGTCTTTGTCATAATGGTGCAGAGAATCTTATTGGAAGATTCAGCTTGGCCATTCCCTCTGGGATAATAGGGAGTATTAAATCTGTGTATAATGTGAAAATTGTCAACATTTCCTAGCTAGTTTGAGGCCTAAATTGGCTAAAATTGTAAATAGTTTTGGTTCTGGAGTTTCACACGAGTGAACCAGGCCACAATGTTTTTATTTATTGTATTTTTTCAGTATGATGAAGTGTCAAACTTCATACCCTTCAAAATGAGACCATTTTGATGTATTTTGGTCATATAAGCCATTTTTAGCTATTTTTCCTATATAGGGAATATCTAGGGTCAAGTACCTTCTAGAGAGAGGAGAGAGAGTCATCTTCCTCATCCATAAATAGTAGGGAAGTCATGGAGAACAGGTTGGAGAAACCTTTTGTATGCTTCATTGAGATCAATAGATCATTGTCATTGTTTCTTCCTCCATTGAGAGCATTGTTGTGTGTATTGTCTTCAAGCTATTGTGTATGATCTTAGGTGCTTTCCAAAAGTGATAGGCTGATGTATTATGGACTGTATAATGCTATTTTGGGCCGCACTTGATGTTTATGGAAGTTTCCATTTGTGATAAATGCTTTTTGATCAAGTTCTTTGCATTCTAGGTAGCATAGAATGTGTTGCCAATTCCTAGCTTATGTAGTTTGGAGTGCAAGCATTCAAGCCAATGATCTTGGAGTTTAGATCCACTTAGGATCTGTATTTTTCACATGGTATCAGAGCTGGTTGGCTTCTATTTACAGTAAGTATTCCATTTTTGGTGATATTTGGATGTTTGATCAAGTTCTAGCATGATTTTGCATTGCTTTGTTGATCAAATCTTACTAATCTTTGTTTTGTGAGTTGAACTTGTGGATCAAAAGCATATTTCAGGTCTATTGAAGATCAGAGGCTGAAAAGAAACTATTTTGGATCAGATCATAACACCTAATCATTTGTGATTGTGAGGCTTGTGTATATTCAATACTAACAATGTTCTTTTCAATCCTATTGTTGACAATCTCCATTCTTGGATGAACACTCTCCTTAAGTGGATGAAACTTCTCCTTAAGTGGATGACAAATGCTCTTTTGAGTGAGTTGTAATTCTCCTAAAGGCTGAGCAAAGCTCCCATTTGGATGAAAGATCCCCTTTTTTGGGTGAACATATTGTAAGCTCCATTGTGAAGAGCATATTGTAAAGATTGTCATCAATTTTGGCATAAATTTTGGTGTACTTTGTTGAGCATGTAAGTAACTCTCCTTATGTAATTTGATTGGAGCATTTGCTGGAAGGTGTTAACCATTATGCAAGTGTGTTTTCAGGTTCTTAACAGGTTGAGGAACATTCTCATGTGAAGTGATCTTAGATCTACATCTAAACACCAAGATTTGACAAGATAGTGAAGCTAGTCTTGTGATTCACTAAGTGTGCTCATTCATTCACCTCTAAATCTTGTATTTATCACTTGCTGGAGTTTATAAACTTTTTGTGGTTTACATGTGGTTTTACAGGTTGAATCAATATCTTAGTGTGTTGATCATATGTTGATCAAGTTTGTTCATTACTAGGTAATCTTGGCATCCTAGTTTTGGGTATTTTCTAAGAATGCAAGTAACTCTTCACACCATAACTTGATTTGGTCACTTGCTGGAAAGTTTGAGAGCTTAAGCAAGAGTGTGTTCAGGTTGGTTTGATTTTGTAATCCATTCTTAGTGTGTGCAAAGTGTTGCATGTGTTTCAATCTTCCTTTCTATGCTTGGAAACCATCTAGGTTCAAGATAGAAGTGTTTTAGGGTCCTAAATCTTCATAGATCTCTTTATCTATCATTTGTTGAGAGAAAAGTGAGTGCTAAGTGCTTTAGGACAGAACCTAAAAGTTGAAGAAACATTAGAATCATGGCTTCCAATGGTGGGATCATGCTAGAGTCTAGTGAAAGGTTGAGTTCATCAAACTACTCTACTTGGAAAGTGAGGATGGAGTCCTTACTTGAGTTGAATGAACTCATGGACATAGTTGCAGAAATTGAAGAGAGACCTCTCACACTTCAAGAGCAACAAAGGTTTGATAAGAAGGCCAAAAGGGCTCTTCATATCATTAAAATGAATGTTACAAATGAACTTCTCAAGGGAGTTGGAAAGTGTCAAAGTGCAAGTGAGGCATGGAATGCCTTAAAGAAGCTCTTTGAATCAAAGTCCACATCTAGGGTATTGACCCTAAGGAGACAAATATTTTCTAGTAGGCAAAGAGAGGGTGAAAGTGCTCATGCATTTATCTTGAGAGTTAAGTCCCTAAGTAATGATTTAGCATGCATTGATGAGAACATAAAAGATGGTGAAATAGTCCAAGTTATGTTGAATGGTTTGCTAAATGAACATGCTAACCTTGTGCAAAGTTTTGCCATTCAAAGAGTCTTGCCAAGTGTGGTTGACTTGCAAGAAATCTTATTGGCTGAAGAACATAGGTTGCAATCAAAGCTTGATGGTGCATCCTTGCAAGGTGGAGGTGAAGAGGCTTTCTTCACAAAAGGCAAATTCAAGGGCAAAGGTAAAGGCAAAGGGAAATGGTCCAAAGGTGGTAACTTTGATCATGATGATCACTCTTCCTCTTCCTCTTCTACTAAGAACAATAAGTCAAAGTTCAAGTGCTTTTATTGTGGGATAAAAGGTCATTTTGCAAATGAATGTTATAAGAAGAAAAGAGAGCAAGGAGAGAGGCAAGGAAATCTTACAATAGATGAGGAAGAACATAACACATGTGAATCACTTGTTATGACTTCAAGTTTGTTAGCCAACATAGATGATAATGATCCTTGGTGGATTGATAGTGGAGCCTCATCTCACATGACAAGACATAAGGAATACTTTACATCCTTATTGTCTTATGAGGGAGAAGGTAACATCATCTACACTGCAAATGATGGTCAATGTGACATCAAAGGCATAGGCACTATTCCTATTTCCCTTTCAACAAATAGGAAAGCAAATCTTGAAAATGTTTTGTACATTCCTTCAATTACTAAGAATTTGCTTAGTGTAAGTCAAATGATTGACAAAGGACTTGATGTGGAGTTCATTGGAGATGCATGTTTGATAAGTAAATGTGGATCCTTGATTGCTCAAGGTAGGAGGCATGGTAAACTTTTCAAGCTTGATGCATGTTTGATCTCTAATCATGAAGGATGTATGGCTAGGGAGCAATTGACAAACCAAGAAGTTTGGCACAAGAGGTTGGGCCATCCCAACTTCAAATCTTTGGAGGTAATGGCAAAGAAAGAGCTTGTTCTTGGTCTCCCTAAAAGTCTTGTTGCACACAATAGTGTTTGTGAACATTGTGCCTTGTCCAAATCTCATAGACTTGCTTATTCTAGATCTACTTCTAGATCTAAAGAAGCTTTTCAACTTGTGCATTCTGATATTCATTATTCTAGTACAACTAGCAATGGTGGGGCAAAGATGTATGCAACTTTCATTGATGACTTTAGTAGGTATACTTGGATCTATCTTCTTAAAAGTAAGGATGAAGTGTTTGCTGCATTTGTCAAGTTCAAGAATGAAATGGAAAACCAATTCAATACAAAGATCAAATGCTTAAGATCTGATAATGGAGGGGAATACACCTCAAATAGGTTCAAAGACTTTTGTATAGCACATGGGATTAAGAGGGAGATGTCTAGTCCTAGGACTCCACAACAAAATGGAGTGGCCGAGAGGAAGAATAGAACCCTTTGTGAATGTGCCAAGGCAATGAGACTACATGCTAATCTTGCTAAGTCTTTTTGGGGGGAAGCTTTAGCATGTGCTAACTATCTATGTAATAGATGGACAAGTGCTTCCTTGGATGGTAAAACTCCTCATGAGGTTCTTTATGGTAGAAGGCCGAGTGTCAAGCATTGTAGGATCTTTGGATGTACATGTTTTGTCAATATCACACTTGATGATAGAACTAAAGAAGATCCTTCATCAAAGAAGGGTGTGTTTGTTGGCTATAGTGAAGTAAGCAAGGCTTACAAAGTGTACATTCCTTCTACAAAGAAAGTTGTCATAAGTAGGGATGTCATCTTTCATGAAGAGAATGTTTCCAATGTTGTTGATGTTGATGTTGATGTGCCTACTAATCATCATGATGTGCAAGATGTCTTGGATGAAGATGGAGATGCCACTCCAAAGCAAACTTCAAGGAAGACTCAAAGGCAAAGGGCTAAGCCATCAAGGCTAACCTATGATGAAAAAGGAAAGCAAGTGGTGGACAACTCTAACTTTGCTTTTCTTACCTCTTTTGATGAACCAACTTGTGTAGGTGAAGCAATTCAAAAGAAGGAATGGATCCAAGCCATGGATCATGAGCATCAAGCACTCATCAAAAGCAACACATGGAGGTTGGTAAAGCTTCCAAAGGACAAGAAGGCAATTGGTTGTAAGTGGATCTTCAAGATCAAGACAAATCAAGATGGATCAATCAACAAGTACAAGGCAAGGTTGGTGGCAAAGGGGTATGCTCAAGAATATGGTATTGACTATGATGAGACCTTTGCACCCGTGGCAAAGATGGTAACTATTCGAATCCTAATCTCTCTTGCAACTCTTTATGATTGGGATATGTGGCAAATGGATGTTACTAATGCCTTCTTGAATGGTGATCTTGAAGAAGATATTTACATGGAGCAACCCGAGGGCTATGTTTCACATGATGAGCCTAATCATGTGTGCTATCTCCAAAAGAGTTTGTATGGGCTAAAGCAAGCACCAAGAAGTTGGTATGCTAAGCTCAATTCCTTCTTACTTTCTCAAAACTTTGTTATGAGTGAGTATGATCATTCTCTCTACTTTAGATTGAATGAAAATGATATCACTTTACTTTTGATCTATGTTGATGACATTATCTTAAGTGGTGGTAACAATCTAGATATAGATGAAATCAAGATGGCACTCAAAAGAGAGTTTGAAATTCAAGATCTTGGTAAACTTCATTATATCCTAGGAATAGAGATTATTAGAACTTCTAAATCTACATTCATATGTCAAGAAAAGTATGTTAACTCTATTCTAAAAAGGTTTCATATGGAAGATTGTAAAGTTGTTTCTACTCCTATGGAATCAAATGTAAAGCTAACTACAAGAAGTAATGAAAGATCCTTCAAGGACATTACTCTCTATAGAAAGCTAATAGGATCTCTTATATGGTTAACCATCACAAGACCTGATCTAAGCTTTGTGGTTGGTAAACTAAGTCAATTTATGCAAGATCCTAGTGAGGCTCATTGGAAGCTAGGAAAGAGAGTACTTAGATACATCTCGGGATCTAGAGATTTTGGCATCTTGTATGGAGGTACAACACCTAACCTTTGTGGATTTTCAGATTCAGATTTTGCAGGTGATCAAATGGATAGGAAGTCAACAAGTTCCTTTGCAATCTATCTTGGAGATGGAGTGGTCTCATGGCTATCAAAGAAGCAACCAACTATCTCTCTATCTTCCACCGAAGCCGAGTACAAGGCATTAACAACATGCATCAAGGAGATTCTTTGGATCAAGAGGATGTTATTGGATCTTCACTTGCTGGAACCAAAGAAGACTCCAATCATACTTTGTGATAACCTTTCAGCCCAAAGCTTGGCAAGCAATCCTGTTTTTCATGCAAGGAGCAAGCACATTGAGATTGCTCACCATTTTGTGAGAGATCAAGTCATTGCCAAAGAGGTGGAGCTTCAACATGTCTCTTCAAAGGAGTGTGTGGCTGATATCTTCACCAAACCATTGGGAAAGGACCTATATTTAATGCATAGATCTAATCTTGGAATGTGCTCAAAGACTATGTTGAAACTAGCATCCAATGTTGAAGAGGGAGTGTGAAAATTGTCAACATTTCCTAGCTAGTTTGAGGCCTAAATTGGCTAAAATTGTAAATAGTTTTGGTTCTGGAGTTTCACACGTGTGAACCAGGCCACAATGTTTTTATTTACTGTATTTTTTCAGTATGATGAAGTGTCAAACTTCATACCCTTCAAAATGAGACCATTTTGATGTATTTTGGTCATATAAGCCATTTTTAGCTATTTTTCCTATATAGGGAATATCTAGGGTCAAGTACCTTCTAGAGAGAGGAGAGAGAGTCATCTTCCTCATCCATAAATAGTAGGGAAGTCGTGGAGAACAGGTTGGAGAAACCTTTTGTATGCTTCATTGAGATCAATAGATCATTGTCATTGTTTCTTCCTCCATTGAGAGCATTGTTGTGTGTATTGTCTTCAAGCTATTGTGTATGATCTTAGGTGCTTTCCAAAAGTGATAGGCTGATGTATTATGGACTGTATAATGCTATTTTGGGTCACACTTGATGTTTATGGAAGTTTCCATTTGTGATAAATGCTTTTTGATCAAGTTCTTTGCATTCTAGGTAGCATAGAATGTGTTGCCAATTCTTAGCTTATGTAGTTTGGAGTGCAAGCATTCAAGCCAATGATCTTGGAGTTTAGATCCACTTAGGATCTGTATTTTTCACATATAACGAAAAAAATCTTCCAATAAACACTTTATTGTTTGATTAACAAAGTGTGTACCCCGGTCACTGACAATCTCGATCGAACATCCAAATTTGATTATAAATTTTCATATAGAAACTTGGCCATAGATTCTGCATCAGCAACTTTGACAGCTTTGGCTTGAACCCACTTGGTCATATTATAATCAGTTGCGACAATAATGTATCGGGCTTGAGATCCTTGCGCGGCAGGGTAAATAGGTCCAATATAATCCAATCCTCATTTTTCGAATGGTGCTTGCGATAAAACCGGATGCAAGGGTTCATAGTTCTATCGAGTAGGCCATCGTGCTCGCTGGCAAACGTCACATGTTTGAATAAAATTTTGTGTCCTTATGAAGCGTAGGCCACCAACAACCTGATTGTAAAAGTTTGCGAACAGTAATATCTAAAGAGAAGTGTCCTCCACCCATGCCATCATGTGAAAACATGATTAAATCTGGTACTTCATGCGGTAAAACACACCCTCATAAAATATTATCTGATCCACGACGATACAATTCTCCTGCAATTAATTGATAAGGTTGAGTCTTATGAATCAATTGTCTCTTCTGTACTTTTGTCAAGGAGTCATTCGGTTGTCCTAGCATTAGGTACTCAACAATATCTGCTGCTGCTCACTCAGGTATTGCTTTAACATAGAACAATGCAGCATCTGGCAGTTCATCATCCACTTCACCCGGATTCAATTCGAGAAACATGATCGGCTAGATAATGTTGTTTCCCCTTTCAAACCACAATTCGAAAGTCAAATTCAGTCAATAACAATAACCATCTTATTTACCAAGTAAAGTAACGGTTGATGATCCATATAAAATGCAAAGTGCGTTTCCATGAGGTAGTGACGAAATTTTTGAACAGAGAAAATCATGGCTAGCGCTTCACGTTTAGTTGTTAAATAATTCTTCTTTGGATCTATAAGCTGTCTGCTTGCAAATCGTATGGAATAATCCTTCTTATAGTCACTTGGTTGCGTCAAAACTAATCCAATGGCGTATTTTGAGGCATCCGTATGAACATGAAACTCTAATGTCCAATCTGGAGAACGCAGTATTGGTGCTGAAGATAATGGTTTTTTTTACTTTTCAAAGGCTTTTAACGCCTCTACTGTCCAAATAGGAATAATAGTTAGTTTGTATATAGGTCGTGCTAAATCCTCAAAGAAGGTAATAAAAATTCGATAGTAGTTCGCATGACCCATAAACACATAAACTCCTCGAATTGTTGCTAGCGGTGGCAATTCCACAATAACTTTGATCTTAGAATAGTCGGTGGCAATACCATGTCTTGATATCACATGTCCAAGCACAACTCCGTGCGAAACCCATATTTGGCATTTTTTTGGATTTAGAGAAATCTGATATTTGCGGCATCTTTCAAATACTTTTTCCGATCGATCCAGGTGGTCTGTATCTGTACTATGGACTCCCAAGTCGTCCAAGTAAATTTCAAGGAATTTTTGCAGATAATCTTTAAAAGCAAATTGCATTACTCTTTGGAATGAACTTGGTGCATTACATAGTCCAAACGTCATTACTTTGTAAGCATAGGTGTCCCATTCTGTTGCAAAAGCAGTTTTGTGACGATCGACGGGTGTAATCTTAACCTGGTTGTAACCACTAAATCCATCTAGGAAACTATAAGCTTCCGCTCCAGCAAAGCGATCCAAAATGCTTTCAGTTAAAGGTAACGGAAAGTGATCCTTCCGTGTACTTTATTCAATGCTTTGAGATTTACACATATTCGCAATTTTTCATTTTTCTTAGGAACAATGACAATCGGTGAAATCCATTCTATAAGCTCGATCTCATAAATGAAATCGACGTCAAGCAATCTCTGAAGTTCTTTCTTTATCAGATTTGCCACATTAGGATTACAGCGATAGAACTTTGTAGCCTTTGGTACTGCATCAGATACTAAAGGTATGGTATGCTCAATCACTGATGTCGGAATACCCTTCAAATCTTGATAAGTCCATGAAAAGCAATCTTGATACTTAATAAGTAACAAACGGAGTGCTTGATACTGTTCAGGAGTAAGTTGTGATCCCACTTGTACAAGCTTTTTCGGTTCTCCTGGTTCAGCAAGATTCATTGGCTGTGTCCTAGCTGGGCCATCGTAAACCTCTCTAGATTCCGGCATGTGTTCTTCAGGTTCACGATGTGCTTTAGATAACATAATAACCACATCATCTAGTGTATAATATTTAAAATGCTCCGACATATCATGCTGGACTACATTTGTTTGTTCTTTTTCAAAAGGACTTGTCTTGGATCTTCGTTTAGCCTTCTTAGCAGGAATTGATCGTGGAGGTGATGACTTTCGGGATGATAAATCTTTCTTCACAGGTGAAGACTTCCTAGATGATGTCTTGCTGGAAATCTGGCTTGAAGGATCATTCTTGACTTTTCCTTTGCCTTTATCCAATAAGGGTGGCACTTTCTTTGAATCGATCTTTTGAGGGGGATTTTCCCATTTCAGGACCGTACTATAATGTTGCTTAGCTTGTTTCTTTGTTATCAAACCTGTGATCCTGCCTCTCTTCAATATAACTGCTTTGGGCAGTTTGATTGTTGGTTCATCAGGAACATTACGCACTCCAAATCTGGTCGGATCCATATGATGTAGAATTTGTTCATCCGTAGGTTCTGCATTGCCATCATAAGTTAAGGCATGGCTCACTGGTATGAGATCATCCTCAATTGGATCTGGTATAGGTTCTGTTGATATCCAGGCTACATTCAGCACATTTAGTGGAAACGTGATTGGTGTATCCAAGGTTCGATCTATTAAGGAAATCTCGCTCAACCCTGATTGAATATCTTGTTGACACATATATCCTACTATACAATCAATTGCTGCAAGAGCTTCATTCCAATTGACGATATCCGTTTGAGAATCGTAGTGAACTCCCAATTTTTTCTCTGGTCGATCACAAGTGTGATTCGTTGTTGATGAATCGTCATTTGCTTTTTGAACCACTGGTTTGATAGTTCAAGTCATAGGATCAACTTTAACTGCACGTTCACGATTTTCAAAAGTGATTTTTCCGGTACGCCAGTTATGAATTACTTGCGCAACTCGTAACCATGGACATCCTAATAGAACTCAGTAGACATTTGGTGCTTCTGGTAAGTCCATCACGACGAAAGTAATGACGAACTGTACTTCTGCAATCCTAACAGGTATATCTTCCACCATTCCTCGTGGACGAACTGTTGTTTGATCTGCTAGCTTAATAGCAAAAGTAGCAGACTTAATCTTTGTAAGGCCCCATTCTGTACATAGCTTTATAGAAATCAGGTTAACTCCTGAACCACCATCTATCACGGCTGCTTCTTTAGAAAATTGTCTATGTTGTATCGGCAGAGTGATATTTTTTTGTTCACTTTCCCAAGTGGCTCCAACATGGAGTACATCGTTAGATTCTTCAAATCCAGCACAAAAGAGCGGCTCCTGGTGGACTTCTAGTTTTTCTTGGGCTAACTTTTGCACTAAGACTTCTTTAGCTTTTGGCACCAACTTTAGGAACTCTCCCAATGAAATATTGATCTTGCAAGACAAAATGTTCATGAGTAATTCCGTATGCGGTGCTTCCGGTTCAGTCATCTTGAAGGGTTCTTCGTGATGATGTAATTGATCATTCATATCCATACGTAAATTTCTTGGAGGCTGCAATAGTGAAGACCGAACTTCAACTGTTACTTTAGCAACTTCAAGTTACTCTTCTTTTTGCAGATGTTTAATCCATTGTCTCATATCCTGATATCTTCGTTTTTCTGCATTAAGATTTAAATAGACTTCTGATGTTGTTGGTGTTTCGTTCAATGGAATAGAATCAGCAGGTACTGGATCCACTACTAGTTCTTTTTGCTTTTGTGCTCTGGTGACCACCATCAAGGGTGCACTTGGTTTATTTGGAGCTATTGATCCTTGCTTGATGGTTATCAAATTTATAGGTGTTGTAGCTGGTGGTGGTTTTGGTCTTGATGGACAGTCTTTATAGCAATGCCCATATCCACAATCACAACAGAATGGTACAAATTTTTCTTTATTTGGGCATTTTGCAACTCTGTGATTTTCTCCACATGCAAAGCATCCAAGTGGTGCTCTGGTTCCGTAAGGTTCTGGTTCCATCAAATTGGCAGGAGGAGCGGAGTGTTTTGGTGGGGCAGACAAAGCTAGACATTCCGGGTATCCAAGAGTAGATTGTCGCAGTCTTGCTGCTGGATTTCCTCCATATTGTGGATCTCGATATCCCATATGGGCACACCGTTGCTGAATTATCTGAGGGTTGAAGTTACAAAAAGCAGTCTCATGGTAAGGTGAATTACACAGATGGCAAACACTGATTTCCACTCGTTTTTTCGATTGAGGACACTCGTTCTCTGTGTGATTTTCTGTACAAATAGAACACCAGATATTTTTCCTGGTAGGAAAAGTCTTTGCAAACTTCTCAGGTTCCTTGTTCGCTTATCTGTGGAAATTTTTCAATACTTTGATCTTCTCATCAAATTGCAACTGCAACTTTTCCATCTGTTTCTGCTGGGTCTTCCCAAGTTTCTCGAACTCATTGAGCATCATTTTTGTAGTAGCATTGGCATTCGTTGATGCAATAGTGGTGGATGTCGTAGTAGTCTACCCTGTTGTATAATCCAACATACTGACATTCGGCTCATCATCTGAATCTTCATCCTCCTCCCGAATTGCATCGTCCATAGCATTTTGCAAAAGTGCGTACTCATTATGGCGTTTCAGCTCACGTCTGATCCGTTTAGGTAGACCTGACAAAAACGACATAATTATGGCATTTCATTAATCAGCTCAGGTTCGCATTCAGATCTAAGACGTTTCACCCTTTTGATGTAATCTCGAACCATTTTCCGCTTTCCCATTTTAATTTTACTTAAAAGTAGGAAAGGGTCTTCCATACACTTCCGCGGTTTGAACTGTGTGATAAGGGCTCGTTTAACAACCTCCCAATCTATACGCTCAGTTTCATCTTGGTTATAGTACCAATCTTGTGATGTGCCTGTTTAGGCCATAGGAAATAGCTTAAGTTTATCTTGAGGATAAATCTCACCATAGACCTCACAAGATTCAGCATAGATCTAAAGAAATATGATTGGATCTGTTAATCCATTATATTTGGGTAGATTCAATCGGGGTGCTCTTCTAACAATAATTGGATTGACCTCCTCTGGAGCACCTTCAGGAGCAGCTCCAGGGGCATCCATCTCTACAAATTTAGATCAAATAGATAATGAGATTGGATCTAGATTTTTCCAAAAAAACTATCTCAGATTAGATCTGCTAGATTCCACTTTTCAAGATTCTGATTCTATATGATGAAAAACTTTTCGAAATTCGATCAATCGATACTTCTCAAAAATGATAAATCTCTCAGAATCCAATACAGAATATATCAGATTTGATCCAGATTTTGACAGAGACTTGATCTGAAAAATCAGAAACTAAAAATAGGATTGGTGAAGGTTGGCTCGGCGAAGTTTAAACAGTGCTATGTTGGGAATAAAACTCTTTGAACACTTTTCTGGCAATTTCTTGAAAAATAACCTTCGCCGACTTCTCAGATGGAAGATTTGACACAGATAAAACTGTGAAAAATCGGACGAAGGTTTCTGACACAAGGAAATATAGTTTCTGTAATCTGGCAAGGGTAAAAATCAAGATTTTTTTTGTGATCTGATCAAGAAGAATCTTCGTCGAACTCAAAAAATAGTATTTTTCTATAAATAGAATATTTTGGAAACTCGGCGAAGGATCAAGAGTAATACTGGTAATTTTGCAAAAAAGTGACTTTTTTGACAAAAATATGACAATATGACAACTGATCCTCTGAAATCCTTTCTATTTTTGGTATTATTCTTCGTCGACCTGGTAGTAAATAGATCTAGATCACATCTTAGCACAGTAAATCGGGCGAAGGTTCTTTTTCTGTATTTTTTAGGGTTTTGATAATTTTTAGTGCTTTTTGGCATTTTTTCTAATGTTTCTGGAAATCTGTTGGGAATTAATCTTCGTCCAACTGAAGGTTCTGTAAACAAAACCGAAGGTGTCAGCAACTCGGCGAAGGTTTTCTAAAAGAGGGTAAAAAGTTCTGAGCTCTGATGATGTTTTTTGTCTCGTTTTGACCAAATCTGGTAGATTTGATCGATTTCTGTTATTTTTTCTGATATCTCAAATCCAAATGGATTTTAAGATTGGTGATCTAAATAGCTTTTCCTGTTTAATAATCAGATTAGATTTCAACAAGCAAATCCACTCAAATCAAGCAAAATCAATCCCAAACTAACCCTAAAATGCAGATCTAACACTATTCATGCCACGACAAGATTCCTAATGCAAGCTAACCATCAACCAAACATGCTGCAAACTGAAAAATTGGCGTAGCTCCCCGGCAACGGCACCAAAATTGTAGTGGGTTTCTTTTCTTGCCTAACCTGAATCCAAGATCTAGTCAGCATCAAAGAGACAGAGTTAGTTGTCATGCGTAGGTTCGTTCCCATGAGAGCGATAGTATAGTTCAGATTTCAACATGAATGGAGGATCTAACACTAACATCCATTAACACTAAGCATTAATTCTACATACATTAACCCTAAATCCACAACAATGATAGAAACTTACTCTTCTCTCTCTCCCTTTCTCTCTCACAAAAGCATAAGAAATAGCAATCTTAATAATGATCAGATCCAACAATAAGCAAAATCCAAAGAAAGCATAAGAAATGGAGGAGAAGAGAGGAAGAGCAAGGACATTCATCAATCCATTTATAAAGAGAACCAATCTGCTTTATTGAAATGAGGAAATGAACATCAGGAGCACCTCACATTGGTCCCTTTTTATAGTAGAGAGGAGGACCCTGGCCTCTGAATCCTATTGGTCCAGTCTTGCCTCTCTTTTTATTCAAATTTAAAAAAGTGTGAGAACCATCAAAATTGGAGGGAAACCCAACTTTATTCACTAACTTGACATTTAGGCCCTACGACATTAAAAGTCCCGCAAAAAGGCCTAAAGTCCTTTATAAACTTTTAACTATTCAATCAAATAACTATGTGATCATCGGGTTGGACTTACACACGCAGGGTGCCAAATCCCTCTCACTTATTAACTAGGGTTAGGGTTGCCTTGGGATCCGCAAACCCTCCAACACAATTATGTTGTACTTCATATTGTACATATTAGAACACTTGAGAAGAGATCTATTATCATGATGGAGATCATTCTTAGGTTGGAGCAAAGTAGTGTTGTAAAACTAGCAAGTTCAGTTGAAGAGGGAGTGTGAAAATTGTCAACATTTCCTAGCTAGTTTGAGGCCTAAATTGGCAATTTTAGTACATAGTTTTGGATCTAAACTTTCACACATGTGAAAGAGGCCTAGATACTTTTATTTTAGTATATATTTCATATTGAAGAAGTCTCAAACTTCAGGACCTTCAAAATGACACCAAAATATATAGGCCAAAATTGGCTATTCTAGGCTACTGGTGCTCCAAAATTGGGTCCTAAGTTCTAGAGAAAGGAGAGAGAGTCATCTCTCTCACCTATATTAGGCTGAAATTCATGGAGACGAGGTTGGAGAAATTTATTGTATTGTTGAGAGAGATTAATAGATCATTGTCACAGTTTCTTCTTCCATTGAGAGCATTGCTTTGTGTATTGTCTTCAAGCTATTGTGTATGGTCTTAGGAGATTTCCAAAAGTGGTAGGCTGTTGTAGTAAGGCCTATTTGCTGTTATTTTTGGCTACCATCAGTATCTTTCATTAGTTTATTTTGTCTCTTGAATCTTTGCCAAGCTCATGTGTATCAAAGGTAGCATTAGGATGCTTTGCCATTTTAGCTTTTGTAGCTTGTTGTGCAAAGATCTTAGCCAGAACATTTGGGATCTTAGATCCATTCAAGATCCACTTTTTTCACACAAATCATGCAGGCTTGAGGTTTGCCATGTGGCAAGCCATGTAGGCATGCCTTAAGCTTGTGTGGCAAGCCAACCAGGCTCTACCACGTAGGCTTGAGTGGACCTAGAGAGAGAAAGATATAGGTGGGCTCGAAAGTTGCCACATGGCAAGCCACACAAGCCTACCATAGGCTTTCATGGCAGGCCACATAGGCATGACATGAGTTTGATGGCAGGCCTACATGGCAAACAACGTAGTTCTAACATAGGCTTGTGTGGCAAGCCAACTAAGCTCTACCATGTAGGCTTGAGTGGACCTAGAGAGAGAGAGAGATGGGGCTAGCAAGTTGCCACGTGGCAAGCCACGTAGGCATGTCATGAGACAAACCACGCAGGCTTGTCACTTGCCATGTGGCAAGCCATATAGGCCTATCATAGGCTTGCGTGGCAGGTCATATAGGCATGACATAGGCTTGTGTCTGCCATGCAGGCATGTAGGCATGTTGTAGTCTGCCACAGAGGCTTGACATAGGCTTGTGTGGCAAGCCAACTAAGCTATGCCACGTAGGTCTGCCATGCAGGCTTGAGTGGAACTACGGAGGGAGAGAGAGAGAGAGAGAGAGAGAGAGAGTGTGCATATATATATATATATAAATATATATTTGTGTGTCACATTTGTGCCTATGCATGGGGTAGGAGGATGCACCCATGGTGGCATGGGTGCATCCTCCTACCCCATGTACGTTTTCAAAAAAACTAACTAAAATTCTTAGATGCATGCATGGGGAGGAGGATGTATGCTTCGCCCCATGCATACACATTTCTCTCTCTCTCTCTCTCTCAAGATCCTTGCATGCATTCACATCCTTGCATGGACTTGCGGTGTGATGGCACGCTCTCTCTCTTTCCAAAACAACAATGATTGTTCCTTCCGGAGAGGTATGGAGGAAGGTAGGAAGTGGTAGAGAGACATAGTACTTATCTATCCGATCATGAAGCTTCAACATGAAGCCCTCAATTAATTCTGTTACTGTTATTGCTGGAAGTACCCATGCTAATAATGGTACTTCTGTGTTGATGTTAGTCAAGCAGGGGCGAGATTGGACAATGGATCGCATTTGTTGCAGTGGTGATACAGTTATTCTTCCCTAGCCATGAGTTATGCAGATTTGCGAGCATAGAATAAAGTTTTCGTACGAAGATCAACATGCTTCGTTTTTGCATTACATAAATATTTTCTTGCGAGCTTACACGCTGTGGTTGATGTCACAGGGATGTTATAAAAGGGAAATGCCTTCGGAAGACATGCAACACTTTTGGTGGCAATGCAAAAGATACACAAACATGGCCGTCGCAGCAGTAGATAGAGACAATCAGGTCATTCTTGGGCTGAGGAAGCGATCCAACCATTGCTGAAGACTGTGGAAAAATACTAGCAGCCACAAGATTTACTCCCAAATTCTTCAACTGATACTTTTATGGAAGAGGTGCTAGAGCTCAAGCAGCAAGCGTCTCACTTGCCAGATGACTACCTTGTCTGCCTCGTGGGAGACATGATCACAAAAGAAGCTCTGCCCACATATCAATCAGTTTTCAATACATTTGAGGGAGTGAGGGACACAACGGGGGCAAGCCCGATGCCCTGGGGTGTTGGGTTTGCGCCTGGACAACGGAGGAGAACAGACATAGTGATCTACTCATCAGGTTCTTATATTTGTCAGGTAGAGTGGATATGAATATGGTAGAGAAGACGATGCAGTATTTGATCGGCGTAGGCATGATTGGTAATCACTCCTGACTTTGTTTTGGTTAGTTTGGCTTTGTCTTAATTCTCAAACTTGCTAAAGATCAATATTCATGCAGGAAGCACACATAGACAACAGCCCATACAACGGATTCATTTACACATCCTTCCAGGAGCGTGCCACATTCGTATCCCACGGAAACATGACTATGCTCGCCAAGGAGCATAGAGACAACCAGCTTGCTACCATTTGTGGAATGATTGCTTCTGATGAGAGGCGGAATGAGATCGCATACACAACAATAGTAAGCAAGCTGTTTGAGGTCGATTCCAATGGTGCAATGCTTGCCTTCACTGAGATGATGTGAAAGAAAATCACCATGCCTGCTCATCATCTTATGTTCAACGGAGAAAATAGCAATCTTTTTGAGAACTATGCAACGGTGGCTCAGCGCTGCAAGGTATAACAGCAAAAGATTACACGAACATCATGGAGCACCTTATAGGAGTTTGGAACGTTGAGAAGTTAAGAGATCTATCAAGCGAGGCTCTAAAAGCTCAACAGTTTGTCTGTGGCTTGCCGTCACTAATGAGAAAGAATAGGGAGAGAGTCCATGACAGAGTGAAGAACTGTACCCAGGCAGAACAAAGAAACAAAGCTTTCAGCTGGTCTTTTCCCAAACCAGTTGTGCTGTAGAAGCAGCTCATCTCACTCACCTGCATCCAAGCAAGCTACAATGCGCGCTAAGCAACTATCAAAAATGAATTTTTTGCTGCCCTTGATTTGTTGTCCTACACATTTTTGCTGCAAATCAGACTGATGGATGGACTCATTCGTGTACTGTATTTTCTGTTCACCGACAACTAATCTACACATCCATGTGTAGCTAGTAGCTAGCTAGATATATGCGAAAGATAGTTGCGTATATAGATAAGATAGAGGATATTAAGTTAGATATGTTATTGAAGAGACGTGTAGATAGGTCAGATAAGATAAATGCATAGATTATATGGATGTAGTTAACACGTTAACACCGAAGGGAAGGTGCATTGGCAGTATTACAAAAGAGAAAAAGAAGGTAGGAGCCAAGGGAAGAACCTGACTAAACCAAAATAGTATTTTTGTCCTCCAATTTGTGGTCTATTTGGAGAGAGCTGAGAGCCTCTTCTTTTTTTGGGTTGGAACCCAACAAGCAGCATAATAAAAGAGAGAAATAGTACTACTTTGCTGAGGGAGGTAGAGTGAGGGGAGGGAGGTGCAATTTTGTGAAGCAAATAGGCCCTAGGAGTCACTTCTGGCTGGCAAAGCCTGCAAAGATCATTATGTTTTGTACGTGCTATGTGGATAATAGAGCAAAATTTTCCATTTTTGTTGCTGCATCATGAGCCATGGCTAGGTTCACATCTAAAAGTGGAACCATCTTGGAATTCTATTTCAATTGAAGTTCTATCTCAATATAAATTTTTGGCTATTACATACTCAACCTTAGTCTTGAAGCCATAATCATGCTATGCTTTGCTCTACTTGGGCACTCTCACTATGTATCCAGAATTTTCTTGCATTCCGGCCCCTCATTCCTCCCTCATTTCATAGAAGCTCAAGTGAGTGGCGATGAGACACCCACCTTGACACACCTGCAACCGCTAGCTACCCCCTCTCTGTACCTTCTTCATCCACACACCATCCTGTTATACTCCTGTAGGCTTTACTACTAGAGTTTCAACTTTTTGCTATCTATATTTTCAATCAATCAATATAATAATCTTCATGAGCACATTAACTCTAGTCTCTTACCTCGTTCATCTCATTAAGCATAAATCCATCATCTCTCTTTGCCTACCATATCACTAATACATATTTTCTTTAAACACATCAATTACTCTCACCTCATTCCATGTTATTTAGCACACATACATTACATAACCTATCTTCACTGATTACCCATTCATCAATTGATCTCTATTAAAACATTTACTCTTATCCTATCCATCTAATTCAACTGCACGCATGCAACTCACACATGTAACATCACCTATTTTCACTTATCAAGTAATCTCTATTAACAATTCGATACATGATGAGTCATCTCATTCATGATTCAGCACCACTTACCTTTATATACTAAAATAATGAATAATTTACAATAAACACGTTAGCTTTTGCAAGATTCTTGTCATGCAGCACTCAGATCCGACAATAATTAAGATTTAGACCAGGTTTGACTTGAAACAAATATGAAGAATTAAAATGACAATTTAAGGCAGGGCCATGTGGCTCCCTTGTTTCTTTGGTATGTAAAAGACAACGGTGCTTTGAACCTGCATCAACCCAATTTTCACAAGATTTGAAATCTTGAAGGTGACTATCTTCACAAGCAGCGAGGCATGAAATACCTTGTAGAGGGATGTCAAGCCCATGGCAGCTGCAGCTCTTGCTCCTACCATGATCACTGGCTTTTCCAACACCCCACCAGTGGAGCTCTCCACAGCCTCCGGGGGATTCTCCTCTTCCTCATCTTCTAGAGAGATAACGCATCCTTCGGCCAAAGCGGCCAGGCCGTTTCTAGCTTGGCTTTGTAGAGCTTGGGCAAGAACATGGCACTTATCCTCATAACATAACTGATCAAAACTCGCAGACTGTGAAAGAAGAGGAGGAAAGGCTTTAGGGTTACTATCTGTCTTCCATTTTGCACATCCAAAAGAACTTTCTGAATAGAACTAAGAAGACTGCCTAGGCCAGGTATAGTGACCAAACCCTCTTCCAAAACACTCTTCCAAAACAGGAAGCAAGGAGTAGAAAGGAAGAGCGTACGAGGGACAAACAAAATCCCAATTCTGAAGCATTTCCAACATGCAAAGAATTTTGTTCTTGATCTTTCCACAACGTATTCTGTAGCAATGCAATAGATGGAGCCAAGCTTCAGGTCATACTTCTTGTAGACTATGAGCTCGTTACTTTGGCGTAGAATTTTAGATACGAGTCATATAATGAAGGGTTTTTGTGGATTGATTGAGCTTGAAATCGGCTTTCCTGTCAGTTTTAGCAGAGACAATAGACTGTGTTGTTGCTAGAAACATGTTGGAGTTGGCAGCACATTCAAATTTTGTGAAGGTAAATTACATTGCAGAAAGCAAGTGGCATTATGTGTGGTGCTTCAAGAACGCCAGCGTTTGCCTTGATCCTTCGAAGAATCCCGGAGGCGGGACAACATGTTGCTGGAATACTTTCTGCCATGGCACCTACAGTGACAAGGACCACTACGGTGGGTGTGGAAGTTCATGCAAATATGGTTTAACATGCTGCTATGATGAATGTACAGATTTATTGAACAATAGGTATCATTGTGGTAGCTGTGAAACAGGCTGTCCTGAAAATGGGAAATGCGAGTTCAGCATGTGTGGCTATGGATTAGTTGGCTACGATGAAGTGAAGCAGAATAGCTTCAATCCGAAACACCGGTAGACTAGGCTTGATCAAAGATAAGCCATCAGGAAGTACGTATGTCGTCTTCTTGGAAGAAATCCATCTACCGTTGATAGACATATTCTTTTGAGAGAAATCTGTGAAACTTTTTATTGCATTTGCTATAGTGATACCATCTGGATGATTTCCAATAGAACCAGTGTCTTGATCAACATCGGGATCAACTGGCGCGGGGCTACAATATAGGTGAAAGAAGACCCCGCGTCTACAGCCGCTTGCTTAACAGCAAAAACATGACCAAAGAAATTTGTTCCAAATATAATCTGCAAAACATAAGCTCCCGCAACACTCTCATAGGAGCTCGGATCTCTGTGCTAGAAAACATTGCCCAACAATATGGATAGGAGTCGTGAAAACATCAGCATACCTAGGGTTTTCAAGAATCTGATACCCTGCTTTCAAAATTGACAAATTATTATGATCAATCTGCGCTACAACGACTGGGGAGCGACACACTTCACCAAGCTCGCAACATCAACAACAAATCTCTCAGACAGATAATGAGTAGCCAGAAGGTAGACAACCCGGGCTGGACGATCGGGAAGGGCAGAGCCACCACAAAACCTTTCGTGGCAGGCAAAAGCTGCAAGGGCTCCAGCAGCCTTCTGGATCGCAGCAGATCGTCCGCCTCAAGCTGAGGCTGAGGCTGAGGCCATAGCAATCGGAACAAAGTAGCGATCCGCGAAGAGAGAGAGGAGGAGGCCGCCATGTAAGTTCAAATAACATACAACCAGGTGGAGCTTCTACCTCGAGGCTTCGAGTACACAGTGCCAGCTACACAGGGTTGCTTCTAAGTGAGTAATTCTTTTTGTTAAGAAGCATTACTTTTGGTGAGATTGAAGTTTTTTTGAAACCTTTTATTTTGTCAATGTTTAGGTGTTTTCACTGGAAAGCGTTGTTGCCAAAGGTCCAGAAGCGTTACTCTCACAGGATTGAAACTAGCTAGCTGCTTTGAGGAGGTTGCAAAACCACTTTATGAATAGATTTTGAGAACCAATTGTTTGTCTAGGTACTTTCTGGAACTTATCAGCAACATTGATTAAGGAGGCTTCAAATTTTTAAAGCTCTAAATTGGCCTAACATTCGATTTTTTGTTTTATTTCTAGCTAAAAATTAAAGCTACTTTAGAAAAGTTCTAATATGTATTCATTCAAGGCTATATAGGATTCAAGTACTCTTAGGATTCAAGGCTATATAGGATTTAAGGCTATAAAGTTCTTGAAATATAGGATTCAAATACTCTTAAGTTTCATGCACACCAAGGAGAGACATTCTTTTTGGTTGAAATAAAATTTTTATTTTTGAATATGAGGAAGTTGGATATATATTTTCTCATTGTTTAGAGCCCTCTAATCCCTCAAAACTTGGGAATATTTTGTAGTCCTCTACTGACAACCCTTATAACATGTTTGATAAATGGTCTTGAAGCATAGAGAACTTATGCTCACACCTATGATTTAAGTTTTTGAATACCTTAGATATCCTATAACACCTTTGATAAATGGCCTTAAAGCATAGAGAATTTATTATGACACCTATGATTTAAGTTTTGGAGATGAGAAATTTGGGCAATTGTTCCTTCAACCTGAAGTAGATAATCCCAACAAGGAACTGTCCCAGGATCATAGTTTCTTTGGCTAGGATCACGAGCTTGAGAGGCAAGAGTTCTTTCTTTGATTATTTCTAGGAATGTTTTGTCGTTGAGGATGTAAGAGCATCAGCTTCATATAAAGGTTCATGCCTAGAAGCGATATTTGTTTTCATGTTCCGCTTCGATTCGAGTGTATCTCATGGAATCTATTTTCCTTATCATAAATCTATATGTTACTGAGGAATAAAGGTTGAACGTTCATGATTTTCTATTAGGAACATGAAGTGGGATCGAAATTTTACTCATTTGAATGTGGTAACTTTATTGGCAGTCGTTTCTTGCAATTCTTGAAGCTGAAATTAGTGATAGGATGTAGCACAATTGTCTTCGTGTTAGAAGGAACGAGGATCAACATGAGACAATGCAGCTCTGTTTGTGATAAGACGAATTCTGAGAAGACGAGCCGTGTAGAAACTGTTGTTTGAGGAGGTAGTGGCTTCAAGTTTCCTGATCCCATTTTTCAGAATGGAGCTGCCAAAGCATCATGGATCCAGGTCCTGCTGTGTTGCCGAATAATCTTCGGATCGTGATATGGGCTGTGCTTGAAAAAGGGTTGTTCGAGCGGAAAAGGAAGGATGGAAGAGAACACATTCTCTGATCTGAGCTCTAGTCTTTTTGGTTTAGTACTAAGCCGGTCCATCTTAGTTTTTGAGCTAACAAAGTCAGTCGCTGGAGCTTTTCATTCGTAGAAACCTTACGGATTTTTGCTTCGTGATTGAAAAACAAGTATGCATGTGCTATATTTTATTATATATCCATGATTATATCTTCTTAGCCATAGGAGTTCTTTGGTTGTTGAAGTCAATGCCTTGTACTCGGCTTCACAAGAGGAAAGAGAAATTGTATCTTGTTTTTTTGAAAGCCAAGATATCGCTCCTCCACAAAGAAAAGTGACAAATGCACTTATCGATCTTCTATCCATCTTGTCTCCTGCAAAATCTGAATCTAAAAATGCTCTCAAGTACAAGTTAGATCCTTGATAGAGAATGCCAAAAAATCTAGTAGAAGAGACATATCTATGCACTCTCTTGGCACTTTTCCAATGATGCATCATAGGACCTTGCATATATTGACTTAACTTGCTTACACTATACCTCAAATCTGGTCTAGCAAATAGATTATTAACTTCCTAAATAGTGTGATATCCTCAAAGGATGCTTCATCACAATCATTAGTAACTTTACAAATTTGCTCCATAGGAGTGTCAATCCCTTACAATCTTTCATGCCAAACCTTTCAAGAATGGAAGTAGCATACTTTGATTGACTTATAAAAATAAATCACTACCTCTAGTAACTTCTACTCCAAGTATGAACTTAAGAAGTTCTAGATCTACCATCTTGAATTCACTAGACAAAGAAGCTTTAACATTTCTTATGTCTTCACCATCATGTCCTGTCAATATGATATCAACATAAAGTACTAAAATGATGATCTTTCCATCATTACATTTGATGTACAAAGAAAGCTCATAAGAGCTAAATCACAAAGCCAAGAGAGTAGAGAAAATCATGCAACCTAGAGTACAAAGCTCTAGGTGCTTGCTTCAAGCCATATAGGCTCTTCCTTAACCACCAATAGCATTATTAAGAAGCCTATTACATAAGTAATTAGCACAAGTTATGGCCTCCCCCCAAAAAGTGATGGGTAAGATCTAAAGGTGAGGTAGATCTTGTTAACGATCTCTTGTAGGAAGTCTTGTGTGACTTTGCAAGGCCACATGCCTCACACACTTTGCCACACTTCTTGAAAGCTTTTTGTAGGATGAGAGCTACCTCCTTTGATGCCATGGATTCCACTGATTGAAGATTAGGATGGCCCAATCTTTTGTGCCAAAGCTCCACTTGAGTCAACTCCTCCCTAACCATATTCACACTTTCAATAGCCATATTAGCATCCAACTTAAAGAGCCTTCCTTGCTTAATGCCACTAGCTATGCACTTATCATTTTTCAAGATGGAACACACTCCATTCTTGAAATGTACATCTAATCCATTGTCCATTAATTGACCAACACTAAGCAAGTTTTGTAATGGATGGAACATACAAATTTTTATCAAGATCTATCCTCTTAGATGATCCTAAGCATAATGGAATAGATCCTATGCCATCTATCTTGCATTCTTGATCACTAGCAGTGTAGATTGATTTCTTAGAATCATTACAAAAAGTAGATTAGAAAAATAATGCTTGTTGAATGACATGTGGCCCCACTATCAATCCACCATGTCTCTTGGCTTGATGTTGGTGTAGATGCTACCATAGGATGTGTTGAAGCCATCCTCTTCCTCTCCCCTTGTGCAAGATTGTCTTGATCTTCACTCCCTTGTGCATTCTTCTTCTTATAGCAGTTCGGAAGCAAAGGTCCATTCTTCCCATCAAAAGAAACACTTTAGCTTGGCTTTGTTCTTTTGCTTCCTTTGGAGGTAGATCCTCCATCCTTTCCTCGCCTCCTTGTCTTGGATCTTCTTGAAAGGATGAGTCTTCTTTTGCCTTTGGATTGAAGTTTGCTTTCTCATCACCATTATGTAGTGATAAGGATCCCATTTTTGTTTTGAGGTGTAGAAGCCTACTCCTCGGCCACAAAAACATTATGCAATTTTTCAATTGATGGAAGTTGGTTTGAATAGCAAAAGATTGAACTAGATAGAGAACTCATCTCCTAATCCATTCAAAATTACTTGTACTAGTTCATTGTGGTTGGATCTTCTCTCCTATAGATCCCAATTCTTTGCTTAAGATTTTATCCTTTAGGACATTCTCTTGTCCATTTTCCTCCACTTCCCCTCATGCTTTGCAAGATCAAGTTTCTTAGCATAAGCACTCTTGAAGTGTTATTGGGATTCATAAATTTTCTTTAGTGAATCCCAAGCCTCTTTGATGTGGTACAAGAAGCCACCTCTTTCAAGAGGTCCTTGTTTACATTTAACTTAAGCAATGTAGGGCTAATCTAATCTCCTTTTGTATTTTAGTTGTTCTTGGGTAGCTTGAGGCTCTTCCTCAACTCATAAAACAATATCAAAGAGATCATGAACCACTAGTAGTGATTCCATCCTTACTTTCCAAATGGAATAGTTTTGTGGAAGTTAGTTTCTCACTAGATTCTAACATATATCCACCCATGGATGTCATTGTGAATGAAATCCTATGAGATACACAATGATCTCTTGATAAAGCGTGATCTAAGATAGATTTCTAGCTTTCAAAAAGCTTCTAATCTCGGCCCAATCAATCCTAGAGTATAATAGATCAACTACAAATATCCTAGCGAATCACTCCTCCAAAAAATTGATTCTAGTTCAATTTTGTTTGATATTTCACACACACTTAAGATCTAAACAAATCAGCCTTATAGATCTGATCTAATGCTTCAAAATGAATTGCTTCAATGACTCAAATCACTATATGATCATTAGCATTCAATAGATTGAACCTAGATCTAGACAATGCACTAAAAACCTTGAATTTTGGACTAATCAACTTTTTTGGGTCATAATACCTAATGAAAAATTATATTGAAGGTTGTTTGTACGGTTTCACACGTGTGGGACAGTACTTCAGCAGACCACAAATCGATCTTGACCAAAAATAATGATGATACCTCTCTCCTTGAACTCGCCCTCTCAAGTAAAACTAAAAAAACGATTTCACAAGTACTTATTAATCATTTAGATCACTCTGATACCATGTCAATTTTCAGAGAAAAAAGACAAATATGATTGAATTTATGAATCATTAAGAGTTATTGATTGCTTAATCCAAAGATCTATCAAGTTCTAGGTGTCAGATCTTGATCTAGATGCTTTACACTATGATTTAAGCAAGAGCAATGGATCAAATGATTAAAAACATGGATGAGCGGCCTTACACATGTGAAAGATAGTACCGGTATGGCCTGTTTACAGAGAGTAAAGTACACAAGCTTACAAATGCATTTCAATCATAAAAACTCAAGACAAATGTGGAAAATACAAGCAAGATTAGAATTTGTCAATGTCACATCAACTTCTCATTGATTTGGTTGATCCCTTTATAGATCAAGTACATCCACGAACTGTGTACTGTCTAGCAAGCCTTCACACGTGTGAAAAGTTCCTAGTCATCAAGATCCACCAATGGGAAGCCATATGTGCTCATTTCCCAAAGTTGACTATTCTCTTTGGCTAGAAAACAAAAGCTAGTCTTCCACATTTATAGGAATATTCTCTATAAAATAGGATCTAATGAAATCTTTTTATCTTATCATCTAGAAGCTTATCCACACATGTGAATGGTATCTTGAAATGTGTGAGTAATAACTCATTCACATGGAAGTCCAATCTATTTACATAAAGTTTGACCATTTGACCATTTTCAAGATTCTACTCAAAGGTTAATTTCATACTAGTGTAAATCAAGCTAAAATCAATCTAACTTTATAAAGTGACTTACGTACATTCTTTCACACGTGGGAATAGACTCCACATTTGTGAGATCCTATTAAGATCAATTATCTTCAGATCTACAAGGTACATCGAGTTGAAAGTGATATTTTTAACATGACTATTCTTGACAAAGCGTTTGACACCAGATGCGGAATACCACACACTTAAAATCGCACACCTTGGCCTTAACCCTAAATCTTAAACGTAGTGCTGGGATTCCAAGCCCGTCAAGCCAAAAATTGGTTGGATTTAGTAAAAAACGGTTAGAACTTCGATGGGAGGTGTCCATAGGTTTGTAGGCTCGACACGAACTCACAGGACCATTTGCATTTCAATTTCGATGTCGTTTGTTCTTTTTGTCGAGAGAAATGCCACTAAATAGACTACTTTCCAACATTTCTGAGAATTGGTCTAGTGTCGCTGAACGATGTCTATTTTTTAGAGCTTTTGTTCCGTCCTATGCTACACGCCGAGAAGAACCTATAGGACTAAACTAGGCTCCAAACAGTTCAATACTCACAGCGAAACGTGCATCCGAACCAAAAACCCTAATTAGCACACAACAAAGCTTGATCCCAAAAGGATTTAGGAAGATTTTCACCTAAGCTCATGGCATTGGCACCTTCATATAAGATTCTATTCTTCCTCTTGACTACACCATTTTCTTGTGGTGTCCTTGGGCTTGTGTACTCCCTCTTGATCTCATTTGCATCACAAAATGCTTTGAACTTGTAGAAATGTACTCACCACCATTTTCACTCCTCAAGCACTTGATCTTTGTAGAAAATTGAACTTCCTTGCCATGTTGAACTTGACAACGACATCAAACACCTCATCTTTGCTCTTTAGTAGATAAACCCAACAAGATCTACTAAAATCATCAATAAAAGTCACATACATCTTAGAACCTCCATTGATAATTGTAGTAACACCATGAATATCTGAATGCACAAGTTGAAAAGGCTTACGCGACCTTGATGTAGATCTCTTGTAAGGTAACCTATGTGAATTTGACAAAGCACATTGCTCAAAAACATGATTGGGAAGACCAAAAACAAGTTGCCTCTTTGCCATCACCTCCAATGACTTGTAGTTGAGATGCCCCAATCTCTTGTGCCATACATCCTTCATTGACAATTGCTCATTTTCCATACATCCAACTTGGTTAGTAACAACACAAGCATCAAGTTTGAACAATTTCCCTTGCTCTTCCCTTTTGCAATCAATTCATCCTCCTTCTTGATTAAACAAGCATCACCATCAAACTCCACTTTGAACCCCTTGTCAAGCATTTGACTTACACTAAGAAGATTCCAAGACAATTCTAAGCCTTGTTAAGTGAGAGGGATTTGGCACCAGGTTGGAGAAACTTATTGTATTGTTGAGAGAGATCAATAGATCATCGTCACAGTTTCTTCCTCCATTGAGAGCATTGCTTTGTGTATTGTCTTCAAGCTTTTGTGTATGATCTTAAGAGGTTTCCAAAAGTGGTAGGGCTGCTGTTGTAGGGCTGGTATGCTATTGTTTTTGGCTGCCATCAGTACCTTTTATTAGCTTCTTTTGTCTCTTGAATGCTTTGTCAAGTTCATGTGTATCAAAGGTAGCATTAGGATACTTTGCCATTTCTAGCTTTTGTAGCTTGTTGTGCAAAGATCTTAGCCAAGCATTTTGGGAGTTTGGATCCATTCAAGATCCACTTTTTTTACATGGTATCAGAGCTAGTTGGCTATTATTTTTAGTAAGATTTTCATTTATGGTGATATAGCTCCATGATTAACCTCTTGATCCAAAGCACCTCTTTAGTTGTTGTAGTGAGTGCTTTGTACTCGGCCTCACAAGATGATAGAGATATGGTATCTTGCTTCTTTGAAAGCCAAGACACAAGATTGCCTCCAAGAAAGATAGTATATGCATTAATGGACTTCCGACCCATTTTATCACTTGCAAAATTGGAATCTGAATAGCCAACAATGGTTAGATCTTCATTCTTGTACAATAAACCATATCTTAGAACTCTCTTGGCCATCTTCCAATGTTGGATCTTGGGATCTTCCATAAATTGACTCAATTTGTGCACACAATAGCTCAAATCGGGTCTAGTGATAGTAAGCCAAATTAAAGAGCCTATAAGACTCCTATAAAAATGTGATGTCCTCGAAGGATCTTTCATCACCTTTAATAGGATCTTTTACATGTTACTCCATGGGAGTATCTATGCCTTTACAAGTTTGCATATTGAATTTTCTCAACATAGAAAAAAACATATCTAGATTGACAAATAAAAGCATACTCTTCATGAAAATCAATCTCAAGGCCCAAAATGTAATGGATCTCTCCTAGATCTTGCATTTTAAATTCTTTTCCTAGTGCATCTTTGGTTTTTTGAACTAGCATCAAACAACTTCCACTAAGAATAATTTCCTCTACATAGATTAGAAGAATGACAATATTACTACCATCAAACTTAAAGTACATAGAAGGATCATAGTCACTAAGCACAAATCCTAATGAAAGTAGAAAGTTGTTGAGTCTTGAATACCATGATCTAGGTGCTTGCTTTAAGCCATAAAGACTTCTAAATAGCAAACACACCTTAGATTTATCCTTGATAAATCCTTGAGGCTATTCCATGTATATCTCCTCCTCAAGATAGCCATTCAAAAAAGCATTGGAGACATCAAGTTGAAACAGTTTCCACTTAAAAAACAAGGCAAGAGAAATTATGATTCTTATTGTCACCATCTTTGCTACAGGAGCAAAGGTTTCTTCATAGTCAAGGCCATATATTTGTGCAAAGCCTTTAGCACATAATCTTGCCGTATTTGTTGATGGAGCCATCATGATTGTACTTGATTTTGAACAACCACTTGCATCCAATGATATGCATGTAAGGTGGTGGATCCACTAGCTCCCATGTGTGGTTGGTGATCAAGACATCATATTCAATCTTCATGGCCTCATACCACTCCTTGGTATTGAGGGCTTCTTGAACATCTTTGGGCTCCTCATGAGAAACAAAATAAGCATAAGTGACTCCTCCATATGTTGATTGTCTTCAATAAAAATAGGTGATAGATTTTGAGGTTGCTTGATTTCGGCCCCTCCAAGATTGGACTTTTCTTCTTCATGAAAAACTACATCTCTACTATCAATTACTTTAGAGGTAGAGAGCATGTAGATTCGATAGGCTTTCTTGTTGGATGAATATCCAACCATTACTCCTTTGCTTGCAGAAGGATCATCCTTCTTTCTCGTTTTCAAGAGAATATGGATAAAGCATATGCATCCAAATACTCTAAGGTGATCAACCTTAGGTTTCTTCAAATAGAGTGCTTCATATGGTGACTTTCCTCCAAGTGCAACATGAGGGAGTCTATTGCAAAGATAGTTTGAACAATTGATAGCCTCACCCCAAAAGTCTTTTGGCAAGGATGCCTCAATTCTAATGGTTTTGGCACATTCACACAGTGTTCTATTCTTTCTTTCAGCACCCCATTTTGAGATGGTGTATATGCACAAAAAAACTCTCTTTTAATGCCTTCAAGCTCACAATAATCATGAAATTTATTGGAAGTGTACTCACCACCTCCATCACTTCTAAGAATCTTGATTTTGTAAGAAAATTGCTTTTCAACTAGAGCTTTGAACTTTAGGAAATAGTCAAACACCATAGATTTTGAAGCTAGAAGATATACCCAAGTAAATCTAGTGAAATCATCAATGAAAGTTACAAAGCAAGTAGCACCACCCTTTCTCTTTTGCTTGTAAAACCTAGGTAGGCTCTGATACCATGCTGAATTCACACATGTGGGATGCCCTACACATGTATTTTTGATCTCCTAAGTACAATAACACCATAAAGATCAGACTAGCATTGGTTGTCAATAGGAAAGCTGATCATACAAGCAATATTATTGTGTTACAAGCAAGATCTGTCAACAAAACATAAGACAAAGCATCATAAATGTGTCTACTCAGCTAGAGAGAGAAAATAGCAAGTACAAAACTTGTGGAGAGAGAGAGGGCACAAAGAGCTTGTCTCCAAATTTGCATTACACACAGATGTCATCATTTTCTCAATGAGAGTACATCACATATATATAGATCCATGGACTCTTCTCCTACTTTGAGTTGAATTGGAGTTGTTGATCCACCTCTCAAGCTATCTAGACTTATCCAAGCCACCTCACTATGTCTAATTGTGCCACATAGTCTTTTCATGCATTGAATGTGGCATGTACAGTACAAATGGCAATTCCTATGGTAGCTCGAGTTTCTACTTCTACCTACCTTGAATATTTTATTCTAAGATGGGTCTATACTAAGCCAAAAGAGCTCAATTCATCTTTGGCATTTTTAGGACCCATACTCACAACATTAGATAGATTTTTCAATATTTTGACAAGGAACAAGTGCAAGTGTCCATACATTGTTTTTATACATGGATGACATTTCATCCTCCATTGCTTGAATCCAACAATCTTTATCTGGTCCATCAACAACTTTCTCGAATGTTTGAGGTTCATCAAAAAAACCACAAAAATCGATGGCTATATTAAAAACATCCTGACCATATCTTTCTAGTGGTTTTCGTTGTCTGTCAGATCTTCTACAGGTGGTTTCGAGTTCGATTCTATAAGTTTCGAGTTCGATTCTGATTCGAGCTTTTCTGTTGGAACCAAATAAAGTTGATACACACTAACAACTCCATTTTCATCCCTAGTGTATGTCAGATAGAGCTACTCGACTAGAAAGATATTGGTTCAAGACGATTTTTTCAAAAGTCTTCAAGAATCTTTGCAAAGAGGAGATTCATGCTTCCAAAATTTTAATGAAACTTTCTTTGATAATCCTCTTAATCCTGAAAATTTACCTAAAAACCTTCGTCCTAAAGCTTTTGCTACAGCTGAACCAGGTTCTGTAGTTGTAAATGCAGAGCTAGAGGCTAATGAATTAATGCAAGACGGTGAATTTGATCGTAAACACTATGTCTACAGATTTGAACGTAAACTGTAACTCTACAAAAATGAACGTAAACTGTCATGTGAAAAATGCGAAAGTCTTCGCCAACATCATTTCCTTAACATTTGAGGCATCTGACATTTTGCAGAAAAGCCAAAGTGAGAGAAAATCCAAAAAATACTGACACTGTGAGCCGTTTTTGAGTAGTTATACACATTGTGTAAAAACACAAAGAAAGACTACAAGTCTGGATAAAAGTTGGACGAATATTAACATGTCAACTAGTTGATTACGCACATAACACTCTCAATTTTGTCTGATCTTGAATGAATTACCGTCTGCCATCACTTGTGTATCTCATTCACTTGTTTTTATCAATTTCGCTTACCGGTTCAGTTTTTGTTGAATGTTGTATTAATCTCAAATGTAGATCAGTATTGTCTGTCTACTTTTTGGAGGATTGTAGGAATGATATAGCAGGCAATGACCAGCAATCATATCTAAAATCCATCTGAATTGTTTTCATTTGCGATTGATTTGATTTCGCTTCAACAATGTCAATATCATATATTTGTTCAAGTTTCGTTTCGTTTCATCTAGTTTCACTTCGTTTCGTTACAGAGCCTGATTGATATTTGCAATTTGCGTTCCACATTTTTCACATCAGTGGTTTTAGAGCGTTCTTGACGTTTCTGAACTAACAACGACATCTTTCAACAGGGACAAGGTTAACTGTAAATGCACCACCATCAATGTGAGATAAAAAAGACATATAGATCAATGGAATAACGACAATGCCAATTGTCCAATTGTCCAAATATAGAATATATGCAAAGAGAGTGTTCAAAGACAAAGATAAGTGTTGTAGGTTGTAGTGCATCTAATTATAGTGGCAACCTCCTATTGTTTTGCAAAGCGCGAGTTTGACATTGTTTGCTGATGTGCTAGAAAGACTTTTGAGCAATAGTTGGTGGGCCATAAGGTATCCTAGAATGCATAGTTGAAACAAAATTATTACATCAAGGGTGACACCAAGTTTTTTGAAACTGGAAAACATCAGAATGGACTCACAAATCAATTTTTGTGGTTTAGTGCTAGCGAAGTCACAAGAACTGAAAAAGTTGACCAAAATGTTATTAGCTCTCCGCCACATGTTATTGGTGTCTGGCATGTTCAACGAGGCACAAGTCTTCAACAATCAGAGGTGGATGCATTGAACCGAGGAGGATATATGATGTTGGAGACAAATGGACCTAGCCATGATGTCTCACAGCAAGTGAAAATGTTGTATGATATCCAAACAAGAACCGTTGCCAAATGGAATCACATAAGCATACTTAATTTCATCTAGATCGAATAGACCCAAGATGGTGGTATGTGATCCAACTTAATGCAAGAAAACAACATGTGTTTGAAGTAAAGATATTGTAACATTGGATACACACGACAAACCACCCAATTTTGAGGTTTTGGAAGAACCTGAACCACTCGTCCAAGCTCCAAATGATATGGAAATGACGGGAGAAGAAAATACAATTGCAAATGATGAGATTCCTACGATCGTGCAAGGCCAAATTGAGAGTAATTTGAGGCCCCCAAGTTTGGATGAGATAGAACTAGAAGAAGAGGAGATTATATATGAGGGTAGCTCACATTATCAAAGAGACACGATTGGAATATACGATTATATTTAGACCTAGATTCAAATGAGTTTCAAGACTTGATGAAAATGACGAGAATGATTTATGTTATTAGTACTTAAATTCACTTGCATTCATTTTTTTATATATTCCTTGCAATACTTTTATGTATACTTTTAATATAGTTAGAGTTGAATGTGATAATTACAATACCCGAACCTTGCGATTATGTCATATTTCAGAATGTCACCTCATATTCCCTCCCTGCGACGTATAGGTTTTTCCATTTAAGAAAATATTAGAACCTCGCCTTTAACGAGAGAAAAGTAAGGGCTACACACCTTCCTAGGATTGGATATTTTAATTACCTACACTTCACTCTTTCATATTAACTAATATCTAGTGCATGTGATGAAATACAGCATTGCTTTTAAGAAATTAAAGTAATGTCAAACTGAAACAACACAAACTCACTGGGAAGCTCGAAGCTTGAGTGCAAGCTTTTTCACTCTTACAACACTTGCTATCTTTCTTTTTCTTTGAATATCTTTGTCACATACACAAGCAATTAACAAAAAATAGTCTATTACACAATTGAATCATCATTGCAAGCTTCAAATACCCCCCTCTCTCTCTCTATCTCGCTCTCTCTCTCTCATTCTATTAACACTATCTATTCATATATTATCCTAAATTATAAATCAATGCAAAATGCAAAACACACATACACACACACACACACTTTTTCTTCTTCTTCTTCTTCTTCTTCTTCTCTCTCTCTCTCTCTCTCTCTCTCTCTCTCTCTCTCATATTACATATGTAGCATTCAATTACTATTAAACATTATCTATTTATCATCTTAAATTCAAAATACAAAACACACACACATACAAACTTCCTTCCCACCCCCCTCTCTTTGTCTCCAATCATTCTAATCTACTTCAAATTCTTTCCCTTTCTCTCTCTCATTCTATTAAATCTTCATTCTATTAATACTATCTATCTATATATTATCCTAAATTTTAAATCAATGCAAAATGTAAAACACACACACACACACAAATTACAAATCTAACATTCAGTTACTATCAAATATTATCTATTTATCTATTATCTTAAATTCAAAATGCAAAACACACACACATACACACTTCTTCTCTCTCCCTCCCTCCCCCCCCCCTCTTTCTCTCTCTCTCAAATCTTAAATCAATGCAAATTGCTAAACACACTCTCTCTCTCTCTCTCTCTCTCTCTCTCTCTCTCTCTCTCTCTCTCTCTCAACACCATCTATTCATCTATCATTCTTAATCCTAAATAAATGCACACTATCTCTATTTATCTATTAACCTAAATTATAAATCAATGCAAAATTCAAAACACATACACCTCCTTTCAAACACACACAAACAAACACACATATATTATCCTAAATAATTCTAACAATATATTATGAACACTATCCTAAATCATTCTAAATCAATGCAAAATTCAAAAACTCTCTCTCTCTCTCTCTCTCTCTCTCTCTCTCTCTCTCTCTCTCTCTCTCTCTCTCTCTCTCTCTCTCTCTCTCTCTCTCTCTCAAACTACAAATATAAGATTCATTTACCATTAAACACTATTATTCAAACACTTAACACTCAACACTATCTATTCAAACACTTGGCTTTCCTCTCTTCATTTTTCTTTCACAAAAATAATTAAAACAAACTTTATTTTTCAAAAAAAGAGCAAAACATAAACTCCAAAAGCTTTTAATATCTTCAAGCATACACCTACACTCCACTTCTTCTCTCTCTCTCTCTCTCTCTCTCACAAATTACAAAACAAATAATCTATTATTACCAAACACTATCCTAAATAATACTAACAATATATTACAAGAAGAACAATATCCAAAACCATTCTAAATCAATGCAAAATTAAAAAACACATTCTCTCTCTCTCTCTCTCTCTCTCTCTCTCTCTCTCTCTCTCTCTCTCTCTCTCTCTCTCTCTCTCTCTCTCTCTCCAATTACAAATCTAAGATTCATTCACCATCAAACACTATCTATTCAAACACTTAACACTTAACAATATCTATTCAAACACTTAACACTATCTATTCAAACACTATTATTCAAACGCTTAACACTTAACACTATCTATCCAAACACTTATCTTACCTCTCTTCACTTTCTTTCACAAAAACAACAAAACAAACTTCAAAAGCAAAACAAAAAGTAAAAAGCAAAACAAAAACTTTAAAAGCTTTCAATATCTTCAAGCACCAACCTAAAAGCATCAAAAGCATGAACTGATCTTCAAGAATCTCAATAAAGAATAAAAAAATTGAATTGATCACTCTATGCAATTCATGAATCCAAAGATGAAGAGAAAGATACATAGCTACCTACCACACATTTGAAATTAAAATAGTCTCATCTTCTTCTTGCAGATCAATCATATCAAGATATGAAATATGATACCTAGTGTTACGTACCCACAAGGGAACATAACAACCTACCTGAGGTGACGATATGTTTATACGGAATAGGGCACTGATATGGAGCTATAGGTCATTTGGGTACCATGTTTCAATGTTCTATTAGCACGCAGTAACCCAATATTGTTGACCATCAATGACTGTGCATACAACCGATGTGTGTCAATAATTAGATGTGACCTACTATGAATATAGAGGTGGATCTTCATGAGCTAGGCATTCATTCTTGCTTTGAGAATGAAGAGCTCTTCCCGTGTGGTTAGGCCAGGACATAATTAGCTAAGAGATGGCGGTATGCGAGGGTTGAAGCTAAGATGCAGTGGTATGGGCCATTGTCGCTTGGGGGAGACCTTAACATGATTGATGGTGGTCTATAGATCCATTGCACGGGGGTGAGATGGGAGTATCTCTATGGATCAGTTTCAGAGTGTCATCACCTAATTGTGTCGTTACATAGGTCGGCTTTGATGATAGGGGTCCTTCATAACATTTAGTATAAGAGCCATTGATCTTTGTGCAAAAGTGTAATCGTTCTGACTCTATTTTGGTTGGTTAAAACTTCAAGTTTGTGTGATTGAAAAGCTTATCTTTCATGTTGGAATCACTATGAAAAACTTTGTCTTTCATGCCATTTAATTTCAACATCGTTTAGATAGAGACCAAACCTCTTGTGCTACCTAAAGGACTGAATTTTTTTATGGTTTTCTAGTTTATGGTAGCCATTTTCTATTACAAAATTTGCAAAAAATGAAATTGTTCTATGTTTATCGATTTTGGGCTTAAAAATCATAAAAAGAAGACTCTATTGTTTTATTGTTACCAAAAGCCATATAATATGACTATTTTTAGATATTTGGACACTTAAAATATATATATTCATCAGGCCTGCGGCATAAGCTAAAGCTTGAAAAGGATCTTTGTCCAATGAATATAAGTACAAAAGGAAATTGTACATAGGTACCAAGTTTATTTTAATGATACACTCTTTGCATGTATTAAAGATTCAAAGCTTGGTTAACCTTTGTGAATCTATGCTTTAACAAAAAAAAACATTTAATATAATCTTTGCTAAAGTTGAGAATAAGCTTATGTAAACTTTTGTTATAAAACTTTACAAAGCTAAGTTAATTTTTAAGTTTTAGCTATATTAAGCTTAAGCTTAAACAAAGAAATAAAATGTCAATGTCAAGTTTTGAGACAAAGAAATTAAAAAATCTTGACTTAGGGTGGTTTCACATGGAGTGGGGGGTAAGTCCAAAAGGCCCAAAATCCTTTACTCTAATTGGTGGAGCCACTCCAAGAGGCCTTCCCTCCATTTCACAAGGGATGAGAATTGCCCTTAGGTGGCATTGAAAGGTGCCAACCTCGAAGTGTCTCGAAATATCTGCCTTCACATGTGCAATCGGGTTGTCAGAATCAGGGTGTCGTCTACATAGACACCGATAATGATTATCTACCTTATTTGTGAGAGAAATTCGTTCTGAATCAAATAAGGATATCTTCTTCTTAGCAGCAGTTTGTACCATTGCTTGGCAGACTATTTTAGTCCGTAGATGCTTCTGTGCATCTTGCAGCATAGTTAGCAAATGACTTGCAGGTAAAACCTGGTAGCTCTTCGTTAAGCTCTCCAGGTAAGAATGTTGTTTTCTCGTCCACAATATGGATCTTCAGATCATAGGCTGCTGCATATGCATATAGATGTGTGCTTGACAACATGAGAAAACGTTTCAGTATAGTTGATGCCACACAACTAGCCTGACTTTGTATTTTGATACATTGTTGTCTGGACCATACTTGTATTTGTAGAACCACTTGCATTTGACAGTCTTTCTGTCAGCTGGTACTAGTTCAACAGTTCAGACCTTGTTTGTTTGTATGGAGTGCATTTCTTCCTCCATTGCTTTTATCCATTTGTCCTTGTTGGGACTGTCAATAGCTTCAGTTAGGATTTCTAAATCTAACTATAGGAAACTGAAAAAGATTCCAAATATGAGATTGAACTTATTCAGGAGATATCAGAACATCCAATTCAGATTATCTCATTTCATCAGTGGTAATCAATGCTCTTATCCAACAGTGGTATCTGAGCGCCTCCGCTAAATTCACTCCATTTCCAACAATTAGTCCAACTTGAAGCCATTAATATTTTGCATAATCAAACATCGCAAATGCAATCCAAACATGAGGCATCCGAGAAAGAATGGAGAAGTTTACAAAATAGTTTCACAAACTTTCACTTTCTTTCTTCACATTCATTCTCCATCTCGTTGAACTCAGTTACATGCTAGGTGGTGGAGGCCACTTAGGGACCGAATTATATGTGGTAATAGCCTGACCAATCATCTTTGATAGGATTTTTTTTTAAATTTTGTCTATAAAAATTGGAACTGAAAATTTTATGGTGATTTTGATTTTACTTTTCATTTTTTCATGGGTAGTAGTTATTTCATTCATCAAATGTCTTCCTTGGATGATGTCCAACGCCGCCGCAAGTTAAATGTGCCTTAATTGGTCACTAGAATAACACATAAGTGCTTTGAGAACCCCCTATTTGCAATTATGGGAGCAAAACACCAACATTCAATTATTAGGCCAAAAAGTAATAATATGTGTCTCACCTCTAGAATCATTGTGCCCTACTACCCTAGTGACTATGAGTTTGTTTGTAATTATCCAGCCTGGCCTGACATGGATGCTGGGCTGAAGCTGGCCACTCTGCGCCAAGAACTGGCCCTCCTCCCTCCAAATGGTGCATGTGACCATCCTTACCTCGCTCGCTTGCGCTCTCTCGCTCTCTCTTATCTCTCTCTTTCTCTCGCTCTCGCCATCTCTCGCTCTCGCTCTTTCTGATCTCGCCGTCTCTCTCTCCATACCCCCCTCTCTCTATCTATCTCGCCATCAGCTATGGGGATAGAGGGAGAAGGTACCAGCAGTGTTGGTGCTGCCGTGGAAGGCAACCAATACTTGGGAGGCAAGTACGATGATGCCAAAATCAGTGTAGACACCATCACTGCTGCTTTGGAATGTGGCACGAGAAAGATGCAGGACTTCATGTGGCCCAAGGACGAAGAGCTGGAGGAAAGTGTTGCAGATCTGCCAGTTATAGATCTAGAGAAGCTGCGGAACGCAGGTGACGAGGAGCTGGGACAGCTTCTCAAGGATCTGGCCAAAGCCTGCCAAGAGTGGGGCTTCATACGTCTTTTCAACCATGGACTGACCTCGGATCTGCTTCGCAGACTAGAAGAGCAGATGTGGCGACTGTTTTCGCTGCCAATTGAGGTGAAGAGGAACGCGCCTTGCCCTCCCAAGCGTGAGATTGGGTTCTTTTCTGGGGCAGACGAGCACATCTTTGTCAAATTGATTTGGCATGAAGGCTTGCAGCTCTTCTGCGATCCCAAATGTGTTGATGAGCACGCTGAGAAGTTCTGGCCTTGCGGAGGTGGCGAGGAATTCAAGTATTTCAGTACTCTTTCTTCCTAGTATCTCAACATGAGTCTTAGAAAATTCTTAATCTGATTTTGGTGTCTGATGATACTGTTGTCTATCTGTTCAGAATTCAGTGTAATAGTAACATTGTTGATGAAGCTCTCCATCTTGGATGCTGCAGATCAGTAATAAAAGAATACATGAGAGCATCACAACACCTGGGATTGGAGCTCCTGCATTACCTCACAACTGCACTCAACCTCGACTCTAGCAAATTCAAGACTCATTGTGAAGGTACCAATTCCTGCCTTCGACTCAACTACTATCCAATCTGCGAAAGGCCAGCAGATGCTCTCGGCCTCAATGCACATGCAGATGACGACGCACTAACCATCCTGTTCGAGGATCAAGTGGGTGGCTTGCAAGTCCTGAAGGACAATAAGTGGTTTTCCATCCAGCCACAGCCCGACAGCCTGGTTGTGAACGTGGGAGACATTCTAGAGGTGAAAGCTCTTCCCACAAGTACCTGTTAGCTGTTTCAAACTTACAATGATATTATTAGCTGCAAGAAAACTTCATTCTGAGCTCGACTGGCTTCCCTATTTACAATGCTGGCTGAAGCAATGGAGGAATATAACCAAACTGTGAGGCTGTAAGCTTTGAATGTGAGTAAAATACCAGTACTTGCAGTTCACTAGTCCAACTGACCTGCTAATCATGATCAGAGATGAGCTTAACACTGGATTTTCAATCAAACCTATTCCACTTGCTCTGCCAGATGCTATTCTACCAACATATCCTCTGTGAGTATCTCTTCATCTGATTTCTCTGATTTGAGACAATAAACACGCGCGTATTCCTTCGGCAACCAGGCACGCTGGCATTCCCTTGCAACAGCAATGACAGGAAGCCATCAAGACATGACATTCCTTTGGTAGCAGCGATGGAAGCAAAGCATGCCAAGGAGAGTATTTGTTTGGCAGCAAGGCAATTAGTGATGGAATAAGATAAGCCAGGCAATGAAAAGCAAATCTAGACGAGAGGGAACAGAGGGATGGAAACTGTTAGTCTAATGTGGGGTATCTATCAGCCATGTTATGTTTGGCCAAAATACACGGTATCACTTAGTAGTAACTGAATTTCCTAACTGGTCCCGCTAATCTGATTAGTTGAGGGTCCCTGCCCTCCCCTGATTTAGCACTAACGTTGAATGTTAACTACATGTGGGGCAAGCTCTTATTGCATTATTGGACCACGTGAATGGCTTAAAGTTTCACCCTGAGCCTGTGCTTAAATACCTGAACAACATGTTTTTCTACCACCCTCTATTACTCTGAATCATACTATAAGCTGATTTGTTAAATATGTGAATGCTTTGTGTGTGAAGGTATGGAGCAATAGCATCTATCCCAGCGTTGTACACAGAGTAGCTGTGAACAGCGAGAAGCGTCGGGTGTCAGCAGCACTTTTTCTATACCCAGAGCCAGAGAGTGTGATAGAGCCAGCCACAGAGCTGATAGATGCAGATCATCCAGCCAAGTTCAAGCAATTCTCGTTCGAGGAGTATCGAATCTCGTTCTATGATGGCGAACTGATAGACAAAGCCAAGGCCAGGTTCAAGCTCATAGAACTCAAAGGCTAATCACCACAAATTGCCTGTACTGCTCATGCATTCATGGTATATGTTACCACCTGCAGGTGATCCCAATCCGTATGACTAAAGTGTTAAATGTTCTACTGAAATAAATGAAATGGGTTTGTTGATTGATCATTAACAGGATAGACCTGTGGGAGATTTAAGCTCTATAATTTGGTTTTCCCAGCTATATGTAGGATTATGATTTGAAGACTCTGTCTACTGCAATAAGTCTATAACTGTTTTGCTCTACATTTTGAATAAAAAAGTTGTGCTGCTACTATGTAGCATGTGCCATGAAGGACAAGGTATGAAGTAATCAGTCTTCTAACTCCATAGCTGGTTTGCTTTAAAAGTGATTCACCACTATACATCACCAAGGTAGAAATGAATCTTATATTGAGATGGCACTCATATATTTTGATTTCGACATCAAGATGATGCACATCTTTAGAATTGGAGGGAATGCACAAGTAAGGTTGATTTAATATCACATCTACACAATCCTGGTTAGCCAAATATGAACCATAATTATATTGGTTAAACAAGTTAAGAATAACTACAGATAGAATGGCTAGGCCATTGGAAGTGGTTTGGGTAGGCAAAGAGAATATATTGGTCATTTGTTTCGACTTATTTTTTTATCCTATGTCGTATTCAATATAGAAACTTTTTTGGGAACTAAACTCCTCAAATGCCACAAGAAATTGGTTCAAAGAATTCTCCAAGGACTGACTAATCACAAAAAATATATTTATGTTGAAGGTGCCACTTCACACAAAGTTGAAGGCTTAGGCAATATGCAACTTAAATTTCGTGATGGTATTCAGTCATGGTAGTAATAAAGAATATATGAACTTAGTTTTGAAATATATGAACTTAGTAGTAAAGAATATATGAACTTAAATTTCTTCTTTTTCAATTATTAGAAATCCACAATCGTGTAGCCAACTACAGTCGATCAGAATATTGTTAGCTCTTATTGAAACACATTGAATCTATTCTTATTTCAAATTTTCCTTATTTGTTGATGATGCATTACTCAATATTTATGTTTCCATATTGTAGAATATCAACATTTTTTACCTTCTAAATCTAATATGAACCCATTATTTAGCTTGCTTTTTTCTTGATACAAAGGTATACATGGATATGTTAAAGAAATTACTACTTTATCTTTCTCAAATAAGATTCCAAAAAAACACCGTTGACAAAAGAAAAACCTGTTAATCTATTTTTCAAGAAATGTTAATGTTTAGATGTGTTTGAAGCTCAATTAAGGGTCAGTTTTGGAATGTTAATTCCACTCCAAATGCATTCTTCAAAGTTTGTAGCATTTTGCCACAAACTTGTACATTTACTCAATTTCTTGAACAATCTATAGATTCACTAGCTCTTAAAAGTAGTAAAAAAAGAATCTACTTCGCATCTTGTTTACCTTGTCTTGCTTGGAGATAGGGTTTGAATCTGCCAAGGCTTCATTTTGTTCTCTCCAGATTTCAATTATGTCTCCTCATTTAAGTGACACCAAAATGTGGTGAGATAAAATAGATTAAGGAATGATGGATGATGCTTTTAGACATGCTAGAGTTTAGGATGAAACTAGCACACATATACAAAGAAAACATAAAGACATCTTGTCTGCAAGTAACCCAAATAGTTTTTGAATGAGAATAAGAAAAAATTTGAAAGAGATTTCACAACCACCTCATTGCCAAAAGATAATCTATTAACAAAGCAAAAGTTGAAAATCGGTTTCATGTGCATGGAGCAAAGATTTTTTTGATGGATTATTTGAAACAACAACAACATATTAAGACTTCCAATCTTGCACAAGCCACAATTGAGATAAATCAGTTCACTATAATAAATAAATAGATATAGTGTGTGTGTGTGTGTGTGTGTGTGTGTGTGTGTGTTTGTGCACGTGCGCAGGTGTGTGCGCGCATGTGTGTTAACATTACACACACTTGCCCTAGCTCTGGCTAGGGCCAGAGCATCGAACAACAAGCTCACTACTTGTTGATCGATGCATCCCTAGCCAGGGCAAAAAGCCTTGATCTTTCCAAAGGCGCTAGGGTAGAAAACATCAACGAAATGACAAGGCTTCATATCAAGGAATCAAGATGTTTGTTCACTGAATTGTTTCCACTCTATTACACATGTCTATCCTACATGCCTCTCTTTGTGGGAATGAACAAAGTTTGAAAATTAGTTTTTTTAGAGAAAACCCTAGTGAGAATCCTATGAAAGTTGTCAATTTACATATAGATCACTTGCTTAGAATATTGGTAAAACATATATCTTTTACTTTTTGAATTTATTAATCTCTAGTTCTATATCTCAATATTCTAAGCTATTTTATTTAATAAATGTCCTTCAAGAATATCCTTCATGACCACTTTTTTTTGGTCCTTTACATTGTACAATATTTATTTTCATAGTTCAAATGGTAAGATTGTGTGAAAATATCATTTCATTATGGAGATCAAATGGTAGGATGGAATGAAAATATTCTTTCATATAGAATCATTATTGTTGGAATTTTAATTCTCCTTCAAACCCCATTCGATTTAGTCGCCTCTATATACATTAACAACTATTCCTCTCAGGTATCCACGACAAAGTCCCAAACCTAGTTATTTACTCGAGAATCTGTCGTAGATGCAGAACCTACAAAAATACACACAAGTTTGAGATAGATTCGCAACACTACACAAAGTCCACCGAATAAGTCAAAGAAATGCCAAAGAGTCACGACTCGCAAGAGTCGACAATCCTTCGACAGGTGATAATCCCTCAACTTGACACTATCGACTCGACAATCTTCGGAAGACGTTCGAACCCAACTACTACACGTCTCACAAGGACTATTGTTTCCTACTATTGAATGAAACTTCATGTCCGCTGCACTATACGATCAATCTAAAGGCTGACGTGTAATAAAGTAACTGTGTCGTGTACATATATAAAGTGAGATAGAATCAGATATGATGAATCGCATCGGTATTATATTTGCTGAGATTCCTAGCACTATCATCCAGTTCCAAACTGTTCTCCTAGCCTTGTATACTGATAAGTAGATTTCCTTACAACAATCTCATGTACATTCACACAATTCTAATATACTTTTCATTTTTCAATGGTTGTATAATGTGTGAATGATTATTGTTATTTCTACTTTTAAGAGTGAGTCTCGATTGATTTTGTTGTGACAAATGATTCTAAACGTGGTGCTCTTTTATTAGTCTTGCCCAACGCTAATTAACACGATAATCTGAGAGTGTAGTCCAACACCTCAAAGTATCATCCATACTGTAGTCACTGATGTTTCTGAAGACAAATCCAATAGGTCCATACTGTAGTCACTGATGCTTCTAAAGACAAATCCAACCCAAAGTTATTTATGGCCTAAACGAACAACAATTTAGATTCTAAATGTTGGTATATCGACTCAAGTGCAACACAACATATGACATCTTAACAAGACTGGTTTTAAATATTCAATGAACTTACGTAGGTATAAATAAAGATTTTAAAAAATTTAAAACTTTAAAAAATATTGATTAAAGTTTTTATCATAATTTTAAAAATAATTTTTTGGATACAAGAATTGTAATTTAAAAAACTTTTAAAATTCCAAACAAAAAACTATAACTTTTGTTTTAAATAAGCAAAAAATATTTTTTAGTTATTTTAGTGGTTGTGTATCTAATGATTTTATTTTGAATAGTATTATTATTCAATATAAGCTGATTTTAAGCTATTTATGAAAATCTATCGACCAAATTTTTGTAGCTTGAATTATTTTCTTGCAAAATACAACATTTTTTTAACATTACAATATATTTATTTGAAGCATTTTAAATTTGGATACTTTAAAATGAGCACTCTACACACAAGATTGCAAGATATCACCAATATAGTGTATAGCTATATATAGCAGATCCATGACTCATTAATGAGTTTGGTTTCTCTCCATAATACAAACCCTAGCATTAATGTGAACTAGATCAATGTCTCCAACATTCAAATTTGAATCTACCAAACTTGTGTACTACAATTTTCCACACTTTCTAAAAGTGCTTATTCAAATGCCTTTAGGCTAATTAACTTTGAAAAGTCAAACTCTAAGTCTAATATGAAAGTTGATCTCAATTGCCAAATATACAAATATGACCAAAATAACAAACTAGTTGAAATTTCTCACACTCCCTCTTCAACTAGTTTTAGCATAGACTTTGAGAATACTCCAAGTGAAGTCCTATGCTTCATAAACAAGTCTTTTCCCAATGCTTTGGTGAAGGTATCAGCTACACATTCCCTTGAAGAAACATGCTAAAGCTCCACCTCCTTTGCCATGACTTGCTCCCTCACAAGGTGATATGCCACCTCAATATGCTTGCTCCTAGTATGAAATATAGGATTGCTTGCCAACTTTTGGGCTAATAGGTTGTCACAAAAGATGATTGGGCTCTCTGAAAAATCCAACAAGTGATGATCCTTGATCATCCTCTTGATCCATACCATCCCTTTTGTGCAATGAGTAAGTGCTTTGTACTCGGCCTCCCTAGATGACAATGAGATAGTGGCTTGTTTATTTGACATCCATGATATAGCTCTATCACCTATGAAAATACAATGTGCACTTATGGATTTCCTATCCATTTGATTTCCAGCAAAGTTCAAATATGAAAATCCAAACAAGTTAGGTGATGACACCTCATACAATATGCCAAAATCTCTAGAACTCGAGAAGTATCTATCGTAAAACTCCATGATTGAGCCTCCACGCTTAGTTGGCATATTTCTTGTCTTCCTGAAAGCTTTTCATCATTGTAAATTTTGACATGTCCCTTATGAAGTCCTGCTTTCGATAACACTTCTTCTAATCGAGAGAGAGCTTCCTTTGCGGATGATGCTGGCTTACTATTCCAAGGCAAAACTATATGAAGATAAATGATCTTTTCTACTAATCTACCTTCTGCATGAAGAGTGCAAACATGCACATTTTTCAAGGGAATAGGGAGCACAGGCTTCCAATTTGGATCTGCATATTATCTAGTGATTCTTGTACTCCTAGTAACATCAGTACAAACAAGGGTGTTTATTGTAGTACCATGAGAGACATTATACATGCATTTCAATGTTTTCAAATCACCTGCTAAGTGCCATTCAACAATGATGTCTCTCACTCCTACAACATTGAGAAATCCTCCATCCATATGGTTCTTGATGATCCTAGGATAAGATGTCCTTGAGAATATCCATGATAATATATCATGATCCTCCTTCAGCACCTGTCCAAAGAACTAATCAAACTTAGTTTACTATGAATTAATACTATTCACTGAATCTAATGTAATGATGAGGCTAATTACCTGAAACGATGCCGACCACCATATATTATATTCGGATTGGACATTGAATCTGAAATCTTTTTGGTCCTCTATTTGTGATAGTGCACCATTCATGAGAGTTATACTAACCCTCTCCATCTTTTGCCCTTTCACAATTTCTGACTCATCTAACTTAAGTATTATGTTTATTTTGCCATTCCCCTTTTCAAAGGTTATATCATAGAATGTGACAATGTATCTCAGCAAGTAATTTAGATCAACAAATAAGCTGTTTGATGAATTATAGGATATTGATCTTTCATCAGTTTCAAACACCTCCTCAATATAAAATGGAGTACCAATGATCTTATGCATACCTATGTTTAATGTATCCCTCTCTTTCTTCAAGTGATATGACCTTGGGATTGGGACTTTTCTAATTCGAGCTTGTTTAAAATCTTCTCTAATAAGTTTAAATATTGTTGCATATGCTTCCCTACTAATACTTGCAAAATCACAAGCACTATGAACTATAGTCTTATCTAAAAAAATTTTAATGTCCACCATCAAAGACTCTGTTATTTTGCACTTTACATTTGAACTCCTATTGTTCATCATGATACACTCAGTGGATTTGCCTATCAACAAACAACATTCCTAGTGAAGCATTGTCCTTAATATTCCGAGGAGCTACTAATGCAGATCTGTAAAAATGTTGAGATGGAAAAAAAAATCCATCTTGACTTTAGGCTTGCTACAAACATTGTACCATGCAAGTATGTTGCTCATAAATGCAAATGCCAAGTTTGGCCTATATAGAACTCGAGCTACATGGATATGTCATATCTAGATTGATGAGTACAACTTGCATATAGATTGTAAACATAGAATTAGCAAAATTATGCTTGTAGAAACTCGTGGCAATTCACATGCATTAATTGTAAGTGATCCACAGTGACATGCAAGGCATGCACAAAGTGAAATGGACACATGCATGATGATTTGTACATTTCTAGTTAGAACTAGGACACTTGGAAAAAGTTGGTAGAAATTTATGCATGAGATGTGACAAATGTCACATAGACTCTAGTTTTCACTTTAGATGTCATTAAATGATGGATGGATGTGGTTCTACCTCAAGCTACCTCCCATAAATATGTGTAGCTCTCCTTAATTTTTTATGAAGAACCAAAGCTTTGTAGGTATCTCTTGCCAATTTGGATCGACATAATTTTTGCTTGTTATCTCTCTCTCTCTCTCTCTCTCTCTCTCTCTCTCTCTCTCTCTCTCTCTCTCTCTCTCTCTCTCTCTCTCTCTCTCTCTCTCTCTCTCTCTCTCTCTCTCTCTCTCTCTCTCTCTCTCTCTCTCTCTCTCTCTCTCTCTCGTGTTGAGGATAATGCTAATACACTAATTTCGTGTACTTTTGCTCATTTATGATTCATTGCTATCATTCTCTGTTGCTTAGCATGCTAGATTGTGGTTAAGCCATAACTTCTGTACTAGATCTTGCTAATCAATCTAGAATCAGGTTATTGTGCTAATCATAAAGCTTAATTAGATCTATCACACTTGTGGATCTTCCCCACACGTGTGAATTCTGGAAATTTTGTCATGGTATTAGAGCCAAATTGAGCTTTTCATGCTAACATCTCTGATTGTACAAGAAATTGAGAGCTAAATTAAGCAAAAATACAGTTTTACACTTTTTCTCACCTTTCTCTGAAGTGTGTTTGGATCTTATTTTTCAGACCTGAAAAGTGGTAGTACGGAATTCTGGAATTTCGCACATGTGAAAATCAGAGATTTTCAGTCCCTTCTATCTCCTTGCTTATAGATCCAAAGATAGTGGTGTTATAGCTTGTGAAAAGCTTATGATGTGTACTTTCCATAGAATTTGAAACCAAATCAATTTGATGTGTCTATCAAGAGTTATAAGCTCTTAAAGAGGATAGGGATAGATCCAAACTCCGAGTGACAACATTTTCATTTGATTCAACCTTGCTTTGTTCTGAGTCCATTGTTTTGAGCATCCTACACAAGAAACTGAAGATCAAGACTAAGTTTAAAGTAATTGAACACCCTTTGAGCTTTCTGAGTGTCAATAGTGTTTTCTTTTAAAGCATTTCACACGTACCAAAAGTAGGATTCAAACTTGCCAAAGTGTCTCAATCCACTTTGTGTGTCTGATCTAGATAATCTTGTCTTGTGGAATATTTGAGATCCATCTCAAATACAGCTGCAAGTGTTTCACATAGGAAGGTAGTACATTCTTGAAGATACCTATAATGAAAGAGAGCAGCAACATAAAGTCTGATTGGAACAATCTCAAACATATTGCAGTCCAATAACTAAGAAGTCTTCATCTAAATGGCACCTCTGGGAGGATATCTTCTAGAAGCACATGAAAGACTAAATGCTTCTAATTACTCAATTTAGAAGTTTAGAATGGAGTCTATTTTGATACTCTAAGATGTTATGGACATTGTAATTGGTGTTGAGGAGGAGCCTCAAGCACTGTCTGAAATTCCTAAGTATAGGAAGAGAGCTAGAATGGCTCTACATTTCATTAAGATGAATGTATCTAATGAAATTTTGAGAGAGATAGGATCATGCACCACAACTAAAGATGCCTAGGATGCACTTAAGTTCATCTACGAAGCAAAAAATACTTCTAGAATACTCACTCTTAGGAATCAAATTTCCAAAGTTTCCAAAGAAGTGATGAGAGTGCATCAAACTATGTTCTGAGTGTTAAAGATTTACACAGAGAGCTTTCCTGTGTTGGTGTCACTATTAACCAAGATGAGCTAGTTCAAGTCATTTTAAATGACTTGAAAGATGACTATGATAATGTTGTTCAGTCTTTTGCCATTAAGGAGGAGTTGCCTAATCTTTCCAGGATGAACAAACTCGAGCATGGTGGAAGTGACAAAGCCCTCTTTGTCAAGGGCAAGCATAAATGAAGGAGTAAGAACCAGTTTTCTCAAGCATCCAACTAAGACAAAGCCAAAGATCGAGACAAAGATGGTGAAGAGGATGATTCATCTCATCCCTCTACTTCCAAGACCAAGAAGTAGAAAGTGAAGTGTTTCTTTTGTGGCAAGAAGGGGCACTATGCCTCTAATTGCTTTAAGAAGAAAACCAACTCAAGCAAGCAAATCTCTCCAAAGAGATTGAAGAAGATTCTGTTGCTAGTGATGGAGAAGGATCACTCATGGTGTCTAGTTTTTCTTCATCACCTTTCAAGAAAAATGGAGCTTGGTACATAGATAGTGGAGCTTATTCACATATGTGCTGTTCAAAGGAGTTTTTTTTACTCAATTGTACCTTACAAAGGACTTAAGAGATCTATTTACACTGCTAATGATCATGAATGTTCTATAGAAGGAATTGGCAACATTCTATTGAAATTTGCTTCTTCAAAAGTTCTTGCACTTTCTAATGTTGTTTTCATTCCAAAACTTACAAAGAACTTAATTAGTGTGGGAAAGTTGCTTGATAATGGTTGTGATGTAAAGTTCAACTCCAATACTTGCTTTATCAAGAAAAATGATGAGATCCTAGCTGATGGATCTAGATGTGGTGGAATTTTTAAGTTGAATTCTTATGAGAATGCAAACCTTTGTGAAGTTGCTTTGTTATCTAAGGAGGAGTTGTGGCATAGAAGGTTGGGGCATCCTAACTTTAAATCTATGTCTTCTATGGTCAAGAAAGTGAAGGCTATTGGTCTTCTAAAATCTCTTTCCAAGGATTTCAAGCCTTGCGAGGCTTGTGCTATTGCAAAATCACATAGAAAGCCATATCAGAAGTCTTTATCAAGACTACTCATCATTTGGAGCTTATACACTCGGATGTTCATTTTTCCTCTTCTAAAAGTGTTGGTGGTGCAACATGTTTTGTCACCTTTATTGATGACTTTACTAGATATACTTGGTTGCATCTACTTTCTTCAAAGGCTATGGTATTTGATCACTTCCTAATCTTCAAGGCTTATGTTGAGAAACAATTTTCTTTCAAAGTTAAAGCTTTAAGATGTGATGGAGGAGGTGAATACATCAACAAGTTTCATGAATATTGTGAAGGTGAAGGAATAAAGAGAGAATTTTCTTGTGCTTATTCTCCATCTCAAAATGGAGTTGCTAAGAGGAAAAATAGATCTTTATGTGAATGTGCTATAGCAATATGAGTTGAAGCTTCTTTGCCTATTGAATATTGGGGTGAAGCTATAAATTGTGCAAAATATTTGTGTAATAGATTATCTCACAATGCACTTGCTGGAAAATCACCTTTTGAAGTCTTGTTTAAGAAGAAACCTAAGGTAGATCACCTTAGAGTTTTTGGTTGTGCTTGCTTTGTTCATGTGCCCTTGGAAACAAGGAAAAGAGATGATCCTAATTCTATCAAAGGGATCATGGTTGGATATGCATCCAACAAAAAAGCTTACAAAATATCTGTTCTCTCTACCTCAACTACAATTGAGAGTAGGGATGTTATATTCCATGAGGATCAAAAATACATTCTCGAGGAGGCCGAGTTCAAAGATTCTCACAAAGATACTCCAATCATCACCCCTGAAAACTATCATGGAGAGATGGGGCCGAGAATTGAGGAGAAGTCACCTCGAATCTTTTCACCAAGGAGATCTCAAAGAGAAAGATCCGAGCCTAGGAGGCTTACTTATGAAGATAGAGGCAAGCAATTGGAACTCAACTCCACTAATTGTGCTTATTTTATTTCACATGAGGAGCCAAAGGATGTATATGATGCACTCAATTCGAAGGAATGGTATCTTTCTATGAAGGAGGAATATGATGCTTTGATGGCCAACAAGACATGGGAGCTTGTGAATCTTCCATCCAACAAGCACACCATTGGTTGCAAGTGGGTTTTTCGAGTCAAGTATAATCAAGATGGCACAATCAACAAGTACAAGGCTAGACTTTGTGCTAAAGATTTTGCTCAAGTTTATGGACTTGATTATGAGGAGACTTTTGCTCCAGTTGCAAAGATGGTATCAATTAGAATCATAGTTTCTATTGCTTGTTTTCTCAATTGTCAAGCTCTTCAACTAGATGTCTCTAATGCATTTTTAAATGGATATCTAGAAGAAGAGATTTATATAGATCAGCCTATTGGATTCATCCATGACATAGACAATGTTTGCTTGCTCTTCAAAAGTCTATATGGACTAAAGCAAGCTCCAAGGTCATGGTATTCTTGACTTAAAACTTTTCTTGAGTCACTAGGATTTAATCTTAGTAACTATGATCATTCCTTGTATGTCAAGTTTTTTGATAAAGATATTGTTATCCTTCTTATTTATGTTGATGATATCATTCTAACAAGAAGTTGTATCAAGTTAGTTGAGGAAACCAAGATTGCACTTGGAAAAGAGTTTAAGATGCAAGATCTTGGAAAAATTCACTACATACTAGGATTAGAAATTGACTTTCTTAAAGATAAAACTTTTGTATGCCAATCCAAGTATGCTCTTTCAATGTTAAAAAAGTTCAATATGTTAGATTGTAAGAGTATAGAAACTCCTATGGAGCCAAATGTAAAAGACCCTAACAAAGGTGATGAAAGATCCTTTGTGGACATCACACTTTTAGAAGTCTTATAGGCTTCTTAATTTGGCTCACAATAGCTACCTGACATAAGCTTTAGTGTTCATAAGTTGAGCCAAGCTATGCAAAATCCTACTATTTATCATTGGAAAATGGCCAAGAGAGTGCTTAGATACATATCTTCAACTTTTGATTATGGTTTATTGTATAAAGTGAAGATCTTTCTATTGTTGGTTATTCTGACTAGGATTTTGCAAGTGATAGAGCAGATCAAAAATCTACAAGTGCTTATGTCATATATCTTGGAGGAAACTTGATATCTTGGCTTTCCAAAAAGCAAGATACTGTATCACTCTCATCTTGTGAAGCTAAATATAAGGCACTCAGTACAACAACAAAGGAAGCGCTTTGGATCAAGAGGATGCTAGTGGAGCTAAAGATAATTATGGAAGATGATCTACCTATGATCATGTGCGACAACATTTCAGCCCAAGCTCTTGCCAACAACCTAATATTCCATGCAAGGATCAAGCATATCGAAGTTGCACATGACTTCGTGAGAGAGAAGCTCATTGGAGGGGAAATCTACTTGGAGCACATTGACACATCATCTTGTATTGCTGATATGCTCACCAAACCTTTGAGCAAGAGTTCCTTCATCAAGCATAGAGCCAATCTTGGAGTAATACCAAGATCCATGTTCAAGTCAATATAGATTGTTTTTAGGAGGAGTGTTGAAATGGAAAAATAATCCATCTTGACTTTAGGCTTGCTACAAACATTGTACCATGCAAGTATGTTGTTCATAAATGCAAGTGCCAAGTTTGGCCTAGATAGAACTCGAGCTACATGGATATGTCATATCTGGATTGATGAGTACAACTTGCATATAGATTGTAGACATAGAATTAGCAAAATTATGCTTGTAGAAACTCGTGGCAATTCACATGCATTTATTGTAAGTGATCCACAGTGACATGCAAGGCATGCACAAAGTGAAATGGACACATGCATGATGATTTGTACATTTCTAGTTAAAACTAGGACACTTGGAAAAAGTTGGTAGAAATTTATGCATGAGATGTGACAAATGTCACATAGACTCTAGTTTTCACTTTAGATGTCATTAAATGATGGATGGATGTGGTTCTACCTCGAGCTACCTTAAACTCCATAAATATGTGTAGCTCTCCTTAATTTTTGATGAAGAACCAAAGCTTTATAGCTATCTCTTGCCAATTTGGATCAACACAATTTTTGCTTGTTATCTCTCTATTTCTCTCTCTCTCTCTAACTCATGTTGAGGCTAATGCTAATACACTAATTTCTTGTACTTTTGCTCATTTATGATTCATTGCTATCATTCTCTGTTGCTTAGCATGCTAGATTGTGGTTAAGCCATAACTTCTGTACTAGATCTTGTTAATCAATCTAGAATCAAGTTATTGTGCTAATCATAAAGCTTAATTAGATCTATCACACTTGTGCATCTTCCCCACACGTGTGAATTCTAGAAATTTTGTCAAAAAACAGATAGTTAGCAGAGTATCACCATAGCTGAAATTAAATCCAAATGTCATTGATTAAGTTACAAAAATTAGAATATGCTTACTTGAATACATGAATCCTTCTATTTCGATAACCTCCTTTTGAAAGAGTTTGAATATCCTTGCAACTTTGTCGCTTTCGCTTCTTATTTTCAGCCTTCTTCTTAGCCAATTCCACATCCTTCAGTAATTGTAAGTTTTCAATTCGAAGAGATTGTAAGATTGATTGCATTTGCTCTAGTTCTGATTTGATATTGATTGTTATCTTCTGTAATGATTCATTATTTCTTTTAAGTTGTTCTTCTTTCTCTAACGTCTTTTGGAGAAGACAATTTCTATTCTGACAATAAGATAATATCCATATTATCTCACATTATAAAAAGTGAATTTTATTCATATAAAGTTCTTTTCCATGGTTCTACAATCTCTCACAATATCCTAGTAATCCAATATGCCCCTTGCATATCCATGTAACTAAATGAGTTACTGAAGAGAATGTGGGATGTGTCAAAGTGCTTGGATTTTGAGGATATAATGTTCCATCTGTCCACAAATCCAAGTTCTTCTTTCCTTCTGCCCTATAATGAGAACAATCCTCAACATATATTTGAATTCTTTTGTCTCCTCTTCTCTGGAAAGGTGCCAAATCAGTAGGGATATCCAAATGTAGATGATACAATGTCATAAAAAAAAACAATAAAGTAATCAGATGCATCAAAGTACTATGAACAAGTTTTTTAAAACAAAACAAAATACTCATCTTTAATTATATTATATACTTTGTACCATCAATCCAATCTCCATTATTTTATGCTTGAAGATGGCACTCATATTTGAAGATGGCGCTCATATTTCCATTCCAATATGAAGATGGCGTTCATATTTGGAGATGGCGCTTATATTTTCATTCAAGTGCAAGGAATGCATATTGATACATTTTGCTATTTTTTCTGATTCGAATTTGGGGATGGCGGTCATATTCTAGATCCAAAGAAAGATTGCCCTCTTCGTAACCAATGGAGAGAATGTTTTTGAATTTAGACAAGTTAAACTGTGAACAATTTAGAGTTCTTAACTGTGACTATAGACACTATGGTTAGATCATTGGGAGTTGGGGAGGCCTCAAGAGTGGTGGGGACAAGCAGATAAACAATAGTGTTTTTTTTATTTTGATATTTTTCTTTATCCTACATGGCAGGTCTTTTTGATATTGAGAACTCCTCTAATGTGTGGTAGACCCCTCTTAAATAAAATAGAGTGAGCCACCTTTTGATGGTGACCTCTAGTGGAGGAGCTGATTCCACTTGTAAATTGCAATTTGTGGAATTGCCACTTAGGCTCCACATGGGCAGTTCTTTGGCTTATTTAAGAGCCTCCCTCTCTTGTGAAGGAGCTTTTTATTGTAATGCTCTTGCTCTTGCTTTAACGAGAAAGATCCTCCACGAGTTTTTGAGCCTTCATCTTAGCTCCATGATCATGTTGGTGTTCTTGAGTGAAGCTTTTATGATCTTGCCTTCCTACCTTAATGTAGTTGTGGAATTAGAGTAGATTTATTGTTTTTCATTATGTTTGTGGAAGTAGAGTGGATTAGATTCTTGCTTTCTTGTTCTTGATTTGAAACAAGCTTCAAGTAAACTAAATAGGCTGGATTATGTAGTGTAGATCTTGCATATTTTCTAATAGTCTAGTTCTTGATGTTCTTGAAAAGACCAAGAATCAAGAAATGGTTATTTCTTGATCCTTGCTCTTTGATTGCTTGTTAGTTAGTTTCTTGTTTCTTGTTTCTCTCATTCTGTTGATTTGTTAGATTAATCTAAGCTTGATTGTTTTCTGAATGTTTTACAGTAGCTAGAAGTAAGGATTGAATGGAGTTCATCTGCAATGCATGTTTATCTTTAGATGGATGGTCTAGGCTTGCATAGTTCTTTATTTTTGTGAGTGCTTATGGAGTGAATGTGATCTGAGAAATCCACTGACAGGCTGGATTAAATATACTACAACATAAGTCGAATCTTTCTACCTGATCTGGCAATGTATTAAGAAGAACACATTAAGAATGCCAAACCATCTAGTAACGGGAGACATAAACATCTTGTAACCAGAGATAAGAAATAAGTAAACCAATCGTTTAACAGATTCTCAGTGATAGAATCTGTGAACATTTGGCATTGTTGCCACCATTGTAACAGTGGTGGCAATCAAAACATTTGGCATTGTTGCCACCACTGCACACATACAACCCAATCAAAATCGTGAACTCTGTGTGCTCCAAACAGTTCTTGAAACTTCACATTCTACATCTCAACCAGACCATTACTATGGTTTCAACCGAGTCCTTGGCTCCGTCCTCAACCGAGTCTTCAAGTTCCACCCCTACCTGAGTCCAACGACTTCCATCTGGACTGAGCTGAGCCATATATCACATCTCGACTGAGTTCCTAACATTAGCTCTCGACCGAGTCCTGACTTACCATCTCGACCGAGTCCTAGGATACAATTCTCAATCAGGTCCTACACATCAGATCTCGACCAACTCTCTCAGTCATGAGTCTCTCAATCCAATCTCAACCACGTCTCTCAACCCACTGATCTCGACCGAGTTTCTCATTCCAAGTCTCTCAGTCAGATCTCAACCAAGTCTCTTAGTCCAATCTCGATCGCAACCGACCAGTCTCCCGAGTCTTCTCAGTCTAATCTCAATCGAGTCCTTGCAGTGTCATCTCGCCCGAGCCCACTTATCAAATCTCAACCGAGTCATTGCACTGACATCTCGACCGAGCCTTTCTAGTTCAATCGTGAGCGGCCGAGTCCTGAAATCAATGATAAATTTTTGAAACAAGGACAATGACTGATCCTACAAATCAATCTACAAGAGTTATTGATTGCCTAATCCAAATATCTATCAAGTTCTAGACACTAGATCTTGATCTAGACACAATGCACTATGATTTTAGCAATGGATGTAATTATCAAAAACACACAAGGGCAGCCTCACACATGTGGAGGACAATCACTGTACAGACTGTAAATAGAGAGTAACTTACATTAGCATACAAAACCATTCCAAACATCAAAACACAAAACAAATGTGTGAATTACAAGCAAATTACTAGATTGTAAATCTCTCACCAACTTTCTATTGAAATGGATGATCTCTTTATAGATCAAGTACATCCACGAGCTGTGTACTATCCAGCAGGCCTTCACACGTGTGAAGAGTGCCTAATCATCTAGATCCACCAATAGGAGACAAATATGCTCATTGTCCAAAGTTGATTATTCTCATTAGCTAGAAACAAAAAAGCTAGTCTTCCACAATTATAGAAATATTCCCTTTAAAATAGGATCTAGTGGAATATCTAAATCTTATCCTCTACAACCTGATCCACACATGTGAACAACAACTTGACATGTGGGAGCATTTACTCATTCACATGGAAGTGCAAGCTAAATAGATGGAAATTGGTCAAAGTGACTTTTTCATAGATTCCAGTCACTGTCAAGTTCACACTTGTGTAGATTAGATTGAACCAAAATGAATCTAATTATTTAAAATTACATTTTGTACATTCTTTCACACGTGGGAATAGGCTCCGCACGTGTGAGATCTCATCATGAACTTAGATCTCAAGATTAATAAAGTACATCAAGTTGGAAGTGACTATTTCAACACTCCTCATCACTTCCAAAGAGAGATGAGATTGTGGCTAATTAAGCAATAAGTAAAATAGAAAAATGTTATAATAAACCTATGAAAAGGAGGCAAGAGGAGGTCGAGCACCTTCCCTCAAGCTATGCACCTTCCCAAAGGGAACACAATGAAAATAGAAGGCAATCTCAAAAGACAACAATTTAGCATAATCTCAAAGTGTTATTTACAAGGGAGATGCCTCTCTTCTTATAGCAAGAAGGGCCTTCCATAAGCATCCACTAGCTTATGGGATTAGTATCTAAACTAGCCATTCTAAGGCTTCTCAACTTCTAACTTAGAACTTAGGACTTTTAAAATCTCTAACTCTAGACTTAAGATAGCTTAAGATAACTTAGAATCTTTCTAAACTTAAGTTTTCTTAAGTCTAAGTTATTTTATTTATTTAAGCTTCTACCCATGGACTTACAAAACACATGCCATACTAGAAGTTTATTAACATTTATCCTATGTGGACTTACAATACACATGCCACAGAGTTTTATTTCTTTTTGTATTTTTCACTGTGTTGCTAACTCCTTTCCTCATTGGATTGGTGGTCCCACACCAGTCAAAGCATTTTGGTCCTGATCTTTTGATCTTCCTAGAGGCGAGATTGTTGTTGGCAGGATTGGTAAATCTTGTTGCTGATGCCCTCCATCATTTTCCAGCGCAATTTATTAAGGAACGACATTAGTTTGTAATAGTGGAGCATACCCTGGAGAAAGTCACGAGTTTTCCACAACTCCATTATATCAACATGAAGCACAAAAGTGAGGGCTGCTCGATAATAAAGTCGTGCTATATTGATGTGATCATCTTGAGTCTTCAAAGGCTTATTGGTATCGATGGCATCAGCTCCACCAAAAATGCCACTAGGCCACAATTATCTGCAAAGTAACACACATCACGATCAGGGTTGCCATGGTGCATTTGGTAGAATACATGACAATTTGTGACCATGTCATCAGCTAGGTTGCCGGTATCCACTCTTGTGAGCGTGGGCCAAAAAATTTGATTCTTTACCTTGGTGGCATGAAATGGTTCTCGCCGCGCTATCAGATAATAATATGGATTGGTGTGCATATAGGCTGGTGCTTTGAGATACTATGCCATGGAGGTTTTGCTTTGGAGAAATAATTGATGGCGCTAGGCTAGTTGTGGATCTAGGAGCTTGACGGCTTCCTTATGAGTTTTGCAATGATCAAGATTTGGAAGGATGTAGCTGCCTCACTCCTTGGTAGTTTGATATTTCTTGGCAAACTCTTGAGATATAAGCAAATCCTTGTTTGGCACATTGGGCGTGATCTTGTGCTTTAACGTAGGTGCTTCAGCTGCCAAGGCATGTTCTTCTTGTGGATCAGACTGAGAGGAGAGAGGTGGTGAGGGATTAGATTCGACACTGCGTTGAGATTATGGAGAAAATTGGCATTGGGTGAAGGGAGAGTTAGTGGTGTATATGGGATTAGAAGCGGAAGAGATGGTGTTGGGAGGAAGTACCACTAGTGTCATGTGGAGGAGCTGTCGATACTTGTCGTGACTTAGTTTGTGGAGGAGCTGCCGATACTTGTCGTGGTCCTTGGAATGTCGAGCCTTGATTGATTGATAGAGGCCCTTGGAAACCTGCCCCATCTCCACCATTGGATCCATCGTAATGATGCCCGGAGTCATGAAAAACTAGGCATGTTCGGCATGGACGGAAGGTGCCGATTGTGTGGCCGCCTTTCTTCCAGGGTGGCAATATGTTGGTTTAGGGCCTCAACGGAGGTAGCATAGGATTGCTGCATTTTGGTATGTTGCTCTGTCGTGGCCTTTAACTTTTGTGCCAACTGTTGATACTCCCCCACTGGAATTTGAGCTCCCTTGGGAATAGTTGGAGGTGCAAAGTTGATGAAGTTTACCTACACCAGCTATTCCTTCATAGCGGAACATCCTGCTATTGTGGCTGCCAAGGTGTCATCCCTCTCTGTAGTAAGGTTTTCTGTGAGAGTGTGGAGATAGGAGATTTGTTGATCCCGGAGCAGCAGGAGTTGGTGTTGGAGATTGTTGACCATCTGTTGCTATTGTTGGAAATGTGCATTCAAATCTTGGATCTGCTGCTATTGTTGATTGAATGATGAGAAAAGTAGTTTTTTTCTATTTCTAAAAGGTTTGATGTTGTACTAGAAATCACAGAGGTGATAAATGAATCATACACAATGAAAATGTGTCTAGGCAAATTCTATCTGATCTGATTGTGCATCAAAATTTCAGAAAAAGAATGAATCTTGTGGTTGCATAGAAAAAGACTGATTGTGTTCTTGATCTGATGATATCTTGATGTTTTCAACAAAGAAACATGCCAAAAAATTGTCAAAATGGCAAGTAGTTAGTAAGTAGAAAAATAATCAAACTTTAGAAAATAAAACAATAGTAGTACATATCAAGATAAAAACGAGGTTCATTGTACTTTTTGAGTCTGCTTCCATTGACGACAATGTCTAAGGTATCGCCTTGTAGGGTTTGAATTTAGAAATATCCAGAGGCAAATATTTTTTGAATGACATAAGGTCTTTGGCTGGAAAATTTCAGTTTGTCCTTGAATGTTTTGGCTTGGTATAAGAGGACCTTGTCTCCAACGTGAAACTCTTTGAGTTTTAAATATCGATCATGTCATGCCTTTTGTCAATGTTTGTGGCTTGTTGAGCATGGATGCTGATCCGTCGTGTTTCACACAAATGCTCTAGATGGAATAATCTATTAGCTAGAATCTGTCGATTATCTAGCTCTAGATTATATGCTACTCGTAGGGACGAAATATGGAATTCCACAGGCATGACGACTTCCTGGCCATGTACTAGCTAGAAAGGGGTTAAACTTGTGGCTCTTTTTGGGGTAGTGCGATAGGCCCATAGAGCAACGTGAAGTTTCAGTTCACAATCAGATCGGTTGGACTCGATGGTCTTGGTTAGAACACCACATAAGATTTTGTTGGTGGATTCCACCTAGCCATTGCATCGTGGATAATACGAAAAACTTTTGTGATGTACCACAAAGAATTTCAAAAGTAGATATGTTATGCTAGAGTTAAAAAAATGTGTACCACTATCACTGATAAGTTCTAGAGGACATCCGAAACAAACGATAACCTGTTCATAGAGAGATTTTGTGGTAGAACAAGCGTCAACATTTTGAACAGCTCTAGCTTTGGCCCATTTGGTACAGTAGTCCGTAGCCACTACAATATATCTAGATTGAGTGTGTCGAGCAGCGGGACTGAGTCAGTCCAACATAATCAATCCCTCATTTCTCGAAAGCTTGATCAATCGTGACAGGGTGTAAAGGCATATAGTCCATTTTTTGAAAGTGTTTTATTCATTGACAAACATCACAAGCCTTTACATAGGTGTGGGTATCTTTGAAGAGAGTTGGCCACCAAAATCCTACCAAGGAGATTTCTTTGGCGGTCGTTTCGGAAGAGGAATGACCAGTGTTACGCTTTATGAATTGAAAAAAAATAGAGATTTTGAACTAGAGAGTGTGAAGTACATACAACCATCATCAATATCTATGGGAGATGGGAGAGCTATCTAGGTATAACCCATGGTGAAGTTTGTTCGTATTCATTCGTTGAGCCCTTAGTAGACTCTAGTGCTTTGAGCAAGGATGGATGGGGATCAGCTTTCATGATTGGCTCGATAGGATGCCAAGGAAAAGCAGCTTGGAACTGTTGGGGGTATTCCTGACGAAGTGTAAATAAATAGAGTCGTCCAATAAAATGTGTTGCGAGGGCATGGCATACTGCGCGTATAAGACATGGCCCAATGAGCACGCAAACTAAGTTGTAATTAAAATAATAGGCTTGGGACCTTTGTAAGTAAAATAAAACTTGAGGCCCAAAGTCAATTTTAAACTTAGAGATTATTTTTTTAGAGTTGGGTCCAATTTGAGACTCACATGAATCTTGTGAATTTCAATGTACCTTTTGTGGACCCTTGGATCAAGTTGGGTCCAAGATGAATGGATAGGATCAATGTAAATATTAGCCAATAGGATTTTGGGGCAAGGGCCTTCCCCATTTTATAAAAAGGCACCATTTATACTCTATTTCCATGCTTAATGAGAAGGAGGAAACTCTACCAATTTGGAGAGCCAAGCATCCTCATTTGCTAAGCACTCATGCTAATGCTTTTGTTGTGTGTTTTTAATTGTTTCCATTTCTATGTTCTTGTTTTAATAGTTATGGTTTCTTCATTAGCATGCATCTTGAGCTTTTGAGCTAACCTCCCCCTTAACTCTATCTCTCTCTTTCTCTCTTCTCCTTCTTTCTCTCTATTTTATCCTTCCTCTTCACCAACAATCATGATGAAGTTAGTTTAGGGGAGTAGAGTTATTGTGGGTAGTGTTAGTGGAGGTAGAGTTAGATAAGAAGTAGAGAGCTAACTAAAAGTAGCATCTATGCATAGTTAGATGTCTATCCAGTGAACTAACCCTTGTTGATAGGCGGGAGGGCTATTACAACATCGGATCGAAGGCCCTACAGTGGCGCTGTTGTCGGGAATAGGTTTCCACTAACTAGTGTAGCTGCATTTTAGCTATTTCTTGCTTTCTAGAGTAGTTTTAGGTAGATTTTTTGAGAGTTTAGAGTTAGTTTTTTTTTTTTTTTTTTTTGTGTTTGGACTGTTCACAACTAGCGGAGGAGGTGTGAGAGGGTAGAGGAGGCCCTGAACAGCCTCTAAGGGCTTGAAACTCAAACCAACTAGCCAAAAACCCGAAAAACACAACAATCTACATTTTGTGATCCTTGTGAGAGTTACTTCCCAAGGATTTGAGGGATATCAAGTTTTTTATCTGCAAAAACATCTAAAGAACCTCGCACAGCCAACTCTCGCACAAGATATGTGCAAAAAGTACAAAAAGGACCAAGAGTGGATCCTAATCTGATCCTCAAGAGGGATTGGTTGTCAGATTACTTGATCTATCAATTTACTTCAGATTAAGATCAATCTAGATCAATTCTAGACACAAAATCCTAACAAGAACAATCATTAATTGAAGGTAAGTGTACTTTATGGTTTCACATGTGTGAAATATTGTCTGAGTATGGACTCCAACCTGAAAATCAAGTACACATTGATAGAACCTCAAAACAAATGTAGACAAATGGAGAGAATCACTCAAAATTGCATCCAAAACCAAGATTGGTGTCTCACACTGATTATGGCCAAATATGGCTCTATATATACAATAAGTGAGAGCTGTAAAAATTACAGCAAATAAGGATCCTAAAACACTTGAAATGATGAGGGAAACAATAGATTATGATTTCATAAGATTAGCACAAGTTGAACCATCAAAATCCATCAAAAATCTATGCTTGAACCTCACTAAATGGCCCAAATCCTTGAAGAAGACTTCACACGTGTGAAAGTACGGCCTCCCACAGTCTGAGTACTGTACACCAGACCTACATTCAATCCTATAGTCATTAGTAATCACAAGTACTCAAACAATTATGAACATAGAGAGCAATTGCACCATTATGAGAGAAAAAACATGAAATTGCTTGATTGATTTTGGTGAGATATCATCACCTATATATACATGATCCATCACGGTTTTGGACAGGTATGAGTAGCCCTAAACCTATCCCTAATGCTAATTTTGGTGGATCTTTCATCCCTACCAAGTTAGGGTTGGAATCTTGGAGATCCCTCAACAATGCAAAAATTACCAAAAATAGCTCCTATTTTTTCTCCCTTGTATCTAAGCATAATTTGGACTCATTCCAAAGGTTCTAACACTTAGGTCTACTTGAGAACATCCTTATGAATGGAATCCTATGCTATTTGGCACGTGTGACAAGCCACATCATGACCATCTAACTATTTACAAGTCATATGACCAAAACTAGTCAAGCTAGAATTGTGAATTTTTAACACTCCTCCTCACTATCTAGCTTGGTTCAATCATTGCTTTACTAATCACTCCAAGTGATGATCTGAACTTCATAAAAGGTGTCTTTTGAAGTGGTTTAGTAAGTAGATCAGCTACACATTCATTGCTTGGAACATGCTCCAAAGCAATCTCCTTGGCTTGCACCATTTCTCTCACAAAGTGATGGCATATCTCAATGTGCTTAGATCTTGCATGGAAGATTGGGTTAGATGCAAGGTGTTGGGCTGATATATTGTCATTGTAGATGATTGGTGCCTCCTCTGAATCCATGATCTTTAGTTCCACCAATAATCTCTTGATCCAAAGTACCTCCTTTGTAGTGGTTGTCAAAGCTTTGTACTCGGCCTCGGTTGAAGATAGAGATATAGTTTCTTGCTTTTTTGAAAGCCATGAAACCACACCTTCTCCTATGAAAGTTGAATAGGCACTTGTTGATTTCCTATCCCTCTTGTCCCCTGCAAAATCTGAATCACTAAATGCATGAAGGTTAATCACATCTCCTCTATATAGAATCCCAAAATCCAATGTACCCGAGATGTATCTTAGAATCCTCTTAGCCTTTTTCCAATGGATATTCAATGGCTTTTGCATGGATTGGCTCAACCTACATACACTAAAGCTAAGATCTGGTCTAGTTATAGTGATCCACATTAAGGAACCTATAAGTTGCCTAAACAAAGTGATGTCCATGAAGGATCTTTCATCATCTTCATTTGGCACTTTTACATCTTGCTCCATTGGTGTGTCAACACTTTTGCATACTTCTATCTTAAACTTCTTCAAAAGACTTTGAGCATAGTTTACTTGACTTATAAAGATAAAATCAGACCCTCTAAGTACTTCTATGCCTAAGATGAAGTGAAGACACCCTAGATCTACCATCTTGAACTCTAAGGATAGATCTATCTTGATTTTCTCAATACCATCAACACTATTTCCACTAATGATGATGTCATCTACATAAATGAGTAAAAGTACAATACCAACATCATCAAACTTAATGTAAAGAGTGGGATCATATTCACTTTGAACAAAAGAAAGTGAAATAAGATAGCAATGTAGTCTTGAATTCCAAGATCTCGAGGCTTGCTTCAAGCCATAGATGCTTCTTTGGACATGGCATACTTTGTTCTCCATTCCATGCGTGATGAACCCTTGTGGCTGCTCCATATAGATATCCTCTTCCAAAAAACCATTCAAGAAAGCATTAGAGACATCCATTTGACATAGAATCCATCCAAAATGTGATGCAAGTGCAATGATTAGTCTTATTGTGACCATCTTGGCCACGGGTGCAAAAGTTTCCTCATAGTCTATCCCTCTCTCTTGAGCATAACCTTTTGCAACTAATCTTGCTTTATGTTTGTTAACACTCCCATTTGCATTCAACTTAAGCTTGAAGACCCACTTGCATCCTATTACATTCCTTTGAGGTCTCTCAACAAGCAACCAAGTTTCATTCTCAATCAAGACATCATACTCATCCAACATAGCTTTATACCATTCTTTGGAGTTCAATGCATCTTCAACATTAGACGGTTCTTCAAAACTAGATAAAGCATAAGAAGTGGATGAGATACCCTCAACTTTCTGTCCTTTGCCTTGATATGTGAGCCTTGATGGCTCCACTTTTGCCCTTGAAGATCTCCTTGGTGTGATAGGTGGGTTTGGTGCTTGCTCCTCCATGAGCTCCTCCTCAAAACCAAGATCTTGCTCCTCGGCCATCTTCTTCTTGATTGTTGGAGCACTTAAGCCTTCTTCAAGCATATGCATATGATGTTCATCAAAGATGACATCCCTTGAAACAACAAATTTGTTCAAGGATGGGAGATAGACTTTGTAGCCCTTGCTTGAGCTTGCATATCCAAGCATGATCCCTCTTGTGGAAGATGGATCCTCCTTGGTTCTTGTTTCCAATGGCACATGCACATAACATATACACCCAAAAACTTTCAAGTGATTAAGATTGGGTTTCTTTCCATACAACATCTCATAAGGAGTTTTGCCTTCAATTGCTTTGCAAGACACCCTATTCATCAAGTAGTTTGCACATACAAGAGACTCACCCCAAAAGGATTTGGGCAAACAAGCATCTAATCTTAAAGCCTTAGAACATTCACATAATGTTCTATTCCTTCTTTCAGCAACTCCATTTTGTTGAGGAGTGTAAGGACAAGAAGTCTCTTTCTTGATCCCTTCCTCCTCACAAAAGGCCTTGAACTCATTGGAGATGAATTCTCCACCATTGTCACTTCTAAGAATCTTGATGCCATGATTATGATGCTTTTCCACAAACAACTTGAACTTTACAAAAGTATCAAATACTTGAGACTTGAAGGAAAGTAAGAACACCCAACAATATCTTGAGTAGTCATCAATGAAGGTTAAAAACATGGATGAACCTCCATTAGATTTGGTGCTAGCAATGTGCACATCCGAGTGTATGAGTTCAAGAGGATGAGATGACTTTGTGATGGAGTTAGGAAACACCTTCTTATGTGCCTTGAATAAGGCACAAGCTTCACAAACCTTGTCTTCCTTCCCAATAGACCTTGGTAGGCCTAAAGCATACTCCTCCTTGATCATAGCCTCCATGGAACCCGAGTTGACATGTCCAAGTCTTTTGTGCCATAAAGTAAAGGTAGACCTTCAATCAAATCAATAGAAGTAACCTTCATTTGTGTCAAGTCCTTGATTAGGAGACTAGATGACATCTATAAATGCATATCTTTTGGATACTAATGAAAGGCTCAACAAAACTAACTATTCCATATGGAAAGTTAGAATGGAATCTATCATGATCATGCAAGATCTGATGGAAATTGTAAATGGTAAGGAGGGTGAACCTATTCATCCTCAAGAAAAAGCCAAATACATCAAGAGGTGCAATGTTGCACTACATTGCATAAAAATGAATGTTGCAAATGAACTCTTAAGAGAGGTAGGAGATTGCACTTCAGCTCAAGATGCTTGGGAGACTTTGCAAAAGGTCTATGAATCCAAGAACCAAACTAGAATGTTAGCTTTGAAGAATCAAATCTATAGAAGCTATCAAAAGAAAGGAGAGAGTGCACATACTTTAGTCCTAAGAGTAAAGGAATTGAACAAAGAGCTAGCCTTTATAGGTGACCCTATCAAGGATAAAGAGCTTGTTCAACTCATATTGAATGGACTAAGCTTTGAATTTGACAATTTGGTTCAGGGATATGCAATTATGGGTAAGCTACCCATACTTGAAGAACTCCAAGGCACACTCATGGCCGAGGAATCAAGAAGGAGCCAAATGCAAGAGAGGATGGATAGGCTTTCCATCCAAGGTGGAGATGACCAAGCTCTCTTCACCAAAGGCAAAGGCAAGTCCAAAGGCAAAGTATCAACATTCAAGAAGTCTACAAAGCTTGAGGATCAAGAAGGACCCCCAAAGGCATCTCCATCAACCACCAAAGTCAAGAAGGACAAATCAAAGGTGAAGTGCTACTATTGTAGCAAGATGGGGCATTATGCCTCGGAATGCTTCAAGAGGAAGCAAGATCAAAGCCAAGCCAACATGAGCAAAGAGGAGGAGGAGGAGAGTTCACATGAGGACTCTCTCATGATGTCCATATTTTCTTCAAGAAGCTTCAAAGGAGAAGCTCCTTGGTGGATTGACTCGGGTGCTAGTTCACACATGACTAGTAAAAGGGAGTTTTTCTCTTCTCTCTTATCTTATGATGGACCTATAAAGTCTATCTATACAGCAAATGATGAAGCTTGTAAGATTGAAGGAGTTGGTAGCATTCCTCTTTGCTTAGGATCTTCCAAAAAGATCAACATAGAAGGTGTTTTGTACATTCCTACAATAACAAAGAATCTACTAAGTGTTGGCCAAATGGTAGACAATGGTTTCAATGTTGACTTTGCTTCAAATGAATGTTTCATCAAGAAGAAGGGTAAGATAGTGGCTAAGGGCACTAGACTTGCAAACTTTATAAGCTGGATGCATTTGTGGATACTAATGTTGTCATGTTGGCCGAGAAGTTCCTATAAAGATCTAAGAATGATCTCTAACAAAATCAAATTATAGAATACTAGAAACAATGCACTTGCTTGATTGAAGTAGACAATACTAGTAGAATTGTCCCTCTTTCTATAAAGAACATTAAAGCTTCCAAATGATCTGATCAAGAGTGAATTCAACAACCTAATATACTTCCAAAATCACTTGTAAAAGATCTAAATGGAACTTAATGAGGATGCAACACAATCTACTATCCAATCACAAGCAAAAAATGATCAAAATTGATGAAAAATTGATCTAATTTGGTGCATAAGTCAAGCAATGGTTGGACTGAACCTAAATCACTTTAGGAGGTGTCTACTACACCTTAGAACAGCCTTGAAGAGTCCCCAAAACTCTGATCTTCCCTCTCCTTGAATGCTAGAAAGCCTCCTCTATGAAATCACCTCCAAAACTTGCTTAGAAATCAATGCTTGGAGCAAGCAAAACTTGCTATCTTGGTAATGTGAATTGAATTCAACTTTGCCTCTGGTTTTAGACACCTAAACACCTGCAAATGAAGTCACACAACACCAATCTCCAATGTATTTGACTCACTTTGAGTTCTAGAATCAATACTAGATGCTAAGATCCAATCTACACAAGATTTAGATCAAAAATTGTGATCAAATTGAATGAAAACCAAGGATTTAGCTCATTTCAGCCTTTAGGCTCTGATACCATGTAAAAATTACAGCAAATAAGGATCCTAAAACACTTGAAATGATGAGGGAAACAATAGATTATGATTTCATAAGATTAGCACAAGTTGAACCATCAAAAATCTATGCTTGAATCTCACTCTGGTCCAAATCCTTGAAGAAGGCTTCACACGTGTGAAAGTACGGCCTCCCACAGTCTGAGTACTGCAATCCTATAATCATTAGTAATCACAAGTACTCAAACAATTATGAACATAGAGAGCAATTGCACCATTATGAGAGAAAAAACATGAAATTGCTTGATTGATTTTGGTGAGATATCATCACCTATATATACATGATCCATTACGGTTTTGGGCAGGTATGAGTAGCCCTAAACCTATCCCTAATGCTAATTTTGGTGGATCTTTCATCCCTACCAAGTTAGGGTTGAAATCTTGGAGATCCCTCAACAATGCAAAAATTACCAAAAATAGCTCCTATTTTTTTCCCCTTGTATCTAAGCATAATTTGGACTCATTCCAAAGGTTCTAACACTTAGGTCTACTTGAGAACATCCTTATGAATGGAATCCTATGCTATTTGGCACGTGTGACAAGCCACATCATGACCATCTAACTATTTACAAGTCATATGACCAAAACTAGTCAAGCTAGAATTGTGAATTTTTAACAGAGCTCATGGTACTGATCATCCTTTTGATCCCACATGTGTGAAGGTTCTTTGTCATATGATGATTCATCATGCAAAACTAACACTTGGACAAAACCTTCTATTTTGAGCACTTTTGGTTCATTTTCCTTCTATATGGAGATCTACTTGAAAATCTTCTAGAAGTCAAAATTCGTCTACTTCAGCTTATTCCACACATGTGAGCTGTCCTCTACACATGGTATGTGACACCTAACCAAAGAATGTGGCTCATGCAAGCAATAGATTGATGCCATGTGTCATATGTCTAGAAAACTAGTTTTTGGCCTTTTTAGCCACTAGAACTTGAATTAAATCATATGTACAACCTATATGATCATGGTACATGACAAGTAGACTATTTTCACACGTGGGAACAGGCTCCACACATGTGTGTTTATCTATATACAAGATTTTTGGCCTTTACCAAGCTTATTTTTGCATTTTTTCACACTCCTCCTCAAAAATCTAGCTTGGTAAATTTAGCTTGATGGAAAACATGATGTTCTTGAACTTGAATCCATGGGCTGAATTGGTCTTTGCTGGTTCAAAAGGTGTGAAGATCAACCAATGATCTTGATGTTGATCTGAAATCGCCATATCCATGATAGTGCTTCTTTGATGTTGACATCTTTGATGAACTTGAGAGCTTTGCACCATCCTAGCATCTTTGAAATTGATTCCTTTCAAATTTCATGTAGATGCTTGACTTTGAGGCTTGCTCCTTCTTCATGTGCATGCTCCTCCATGAGAAAATAAAGAACTTTTCTTGACTTATTAGGATCACAAAGATCTAACATCATGTTACCATGATCTAGAGAATTAGACTTATCCAAATTGGCAAGACTATGTATGCTATAATAACAAAGTGTTTGCATCATATCTTCATGCTTGTTTACCATGCTAATCTCAAATCCAATGTGGCTAAATACTTCATTATGGAGATAAGTGTCTTTAGAAGATGATTCACTTACTCTCATAAAGAGTTTACAATCTGCCTCAATACAAATTTTCAAACTATGAGTGAACAAATCACTTTTGCTCTTACATGACTCAAGAGCATACATTTGATGAAATAACCATTTGATTTCTAATTGATTTAAAATCAATTTCAACCTTTTAAGAACATCATCTATGTTCTCAAGAGAGACTTCATGCTCAACTAGTATGGCTTTACTCCAATTTTGAGATGCAATGATCTCACTAAAGCAAATTCATTTATCAAATGACATAAGAGAAGTAAGTATGAGATGTATACCACATGAGATATGCTCCTCTTTCCCTTGAAATGTGAGCCACATGGAATCAACCATATTTCTTGAGTTTCTTTTTGGAATCAAAACTTGAGAAGGTCTCTCCTCCTCAATCCTTGGCACACTTGAACCTTGAGATGATTCTTTAAGATCCTCATCATGGTGCTCCTTCTTGATGGAAATCCGAGACCTCCATGTCTCATAATGATCACAACAAGTATGACCACACAATATGCACTTCCTATGATTATTAAAATTACTTATGCTAGAAACATAAGTCCAAAAATCACCACAACTTGGCATGATTTTTCTAATATTGAAATCCAAAGGCATTTCCATCTCAATGAGGCTAACTACTTGCTTATGGATATAAGTGTCCACTTTGGATGCTTCACTTATTCTCATAAGAAGTTTACAACTTGTCTTTAAGATTGAAAACTTACAATTTTCATCTTTATGAATGAATACATCATTCATGATCTTATTGAAACCAAAAGATCCTACATTATGAAGATATTTCCATTTCCTTGACTTCATAACTAATGTAAGCTTACAAGGAAAACATATTTTGCTATCTTTTAAGGCATCACACTCAACTAGTATTGCCTTAATCCACTTTGAGATACAAAAATCTCTTCAAAGCAAAATGGTTCTTCATAAGTTGACATGAGAGCATAAATGAAACTATTTTCATTTTGTGATTGCTCCTTATTCTTGATTGATTTCTCTTGGATAATAACAATAAGTTTGAACTTGTACAAAGTTACAAGAAAAATACTTTCCAAGGACATAAAATAAATCCAAGTTACTTTCATGAAAGTGAAATCTATCTTTGCATCTTGAACCCAACAATGCACTTCCAAATGAAAAAATTCAAAAGATTTGACATGTGTTGTGATGGACTCTTGAAGACAAATCTTGCAAGTCCTTGTGAGACTCCAAGCTTCATTCACCTTTCCACAAAGGAAACACCTTTCCTTGGACTTGTCCTTCTTGTATTTTCATTTTGAAGTTGAAGCTCCATCCTTCACCTCGGCCCCCTTGCTTTGGTTCTCCTTGGATGGACAGGTCTTCTTTTTGTAGCATCTTGAGAAAAAATATCCTCCCTTGCCACAAAGGTTGCACACAGGATCCTTTCTTTCCTTCAATAGGATGCCACCTATTGATGCCATGTGAATAAGAACCTGTGATATGATTCTACAAATGTAGTTTGTGACTTTCAAGAGACTAGATTTGAACATCTTCAACAATCTAGAAGGATCTACAAAAGATCTAGCTCACAAACCTAAGAATCAATCTTCACAGTAATGACTAGTCACTTGGAAACTTTGCTTTAATCACTAAGACAAAAGCACACAATCTTTGAATCAAATCACTAAAGAAATCAGAACCAATCTCCTATTGGACTCATCAAATACCAACGACTCTTTCTTTTGAAAGTTGAAATGGATATGAAAAAGATTTGACACCTAGATTTTCCTTTTCACTTGACTAGTTCTCTCAACACTTGAGATTCTTGAACAAAAGATGGGTTTTGTTTCAAATACATGAAAATCAAACTTAATCACTTCTTTTGGACTCACTCTTGACCCAAATAATCTCACACTTGAGATTTAGAATGAATTTGATTTGATTTGACAACAAACTATACCACCAATTTTTCACAAAGCTTAAAAATTAGACAACTAGAGATTCACAAAGATCTCAACCATGCATGAATACTCAAATATGGACTCCTCCTCATTCTAGACATCCAATGGGATCTCAAATTGACCCTCACACTCTCACAAAGAAAGTTGAATAGAACTAATTTGAGTTTCATACATATTATGTCAATTTTTGCTCAATAAATTGATTCAATCACCCCTATTGGATTCCACCAATTACTCTACCTCTTAAGACTTGGAATGAAATTCAAAATCAAAAGTGGTGATTTTTCTCAATAAGATATTGTGCTTCAAAGAGCTAATGCCACTTAGAAAGATTTGATCACCTAGGAAGAGACAAACTCTCCACCAATAACAACACATAATGAGCTTCTAAATCTTGCCCTCTACAAAGGAAGGAACTCTTAGAAAATTGGATCTCTCTCTACACATTTGCCATAGACACCTTAATGACTCTTTTCAAACCTTACAATCACTCAAACAAACCTCTCACCTTGCATATCACTCCTTAATCTATGATTTTTAGCAATTTCTCTCTTCAACTTCAACATACACTCAAAAAATCAGAGAAGATCAATTAATGCACCTATTTGAACCTTCAATTTTAATTTTTTGGCTGATCTAATCCAAGAACTAATCAAAGGATTAGATTTACTATAGAAAATGCTTGATTTTGCACCAAAAATCACTCAAATTGGGTATGTGAGTCGAATTCTACAAATTTTTGAAATTTCTCATTCAAAACCGGAGCTGTACAGACTCACACGTGTGAAAAGGGTTCCTACAGCCCACAACAAGATCTGGACCAAAAATTTTGAGGATAGCTATCAAATCCAACTCGCTACACAAAATTTGACTAGTTTCCAAAAAACTGCTAATTTTGGTTTTGATTTGGATTAACCCTATCAATTTCAACAAAACCTCTTGTACTAGGCTCTGATACCATGTGCAAAAAAGAACAAAAAGGACCAAGAGTGGATCCTAATCTGATCCTCAAGAGGGATTGGTTGTCAGATTACATAATCTATCAATCTACTTCAGATTAAGATCAATCTAGATCAATTCTAGACACAAAATCCTAACAAGAACAATCATTAATTGAAGGTAAGTGTACTTTATGGTTTCACACGTGTGAAGCACTGTCTGAGTACGGACTCCAACCTGAAAATCAAGTACACATTGATAGAACCTCAAAACAATCAAAACAAATGGAGACAAATGGAGAAAATCACTCAAAATTGCTTCCAAAACCAAGATTGGTGTCTCACACTGATTATGGCCAAATGTGGCTCTATATATACAATAAGTGGGAGCTCGTGATACTGATCATCCCTTTGATCCCACATGTGTGAAGGTTCTTTGTCATATGATGATTCATCATGCAAAACTAACACTTGGACAAAACCTTCTATTTTGAGCACTTTTGGTTCATTTTCCTTCTATATGGAGATCTACTTGAAAATCTTCTAGAAGTCAAATTTTGTCTACTTCAACTTATTCCACACATGTGAGCTGTCCTCTACACATGGGATGTGACACCTAACCAAAGGATGTGGCTCATGCAAGCAATAGATTGCTGCCATGTGTCATATGTCTAGAAAACTAGTTTTTGGTCTTTTTAGCCACTAGAACTTGAATTAAATCATATGTACAACCTATATGATTATGGTACATGACAAGTACACTATTTTCACAAGTGGGAACAGGCTCCACACATGTGTGTTTATCTATATACAAGATTTTTGGCCTCTACCAAGTTTATTTTTGCACTTTTCACAAGATAACTCTTGCAGACTAGATCAGTGGAAAGATCTGCATTAGATCCAGCTACTATCAAAATCTCAGGTCAATCAGTGATAGGAGTAAAAAGTTATTCAAGAAAAACCATCGTAAAGGGCCTAAATTTCGATTCCGGCCGATCAGATTGATCAAATCCTTAAGATCCAGACTGCATCCCATTGTACAAGAAAGATCAAACTACTTGGAACCCACCATCGGATGAATCTGAGATCTGGATGATCAGTAGCAAGAAGGATTGCAAATCAAGCACCACACCTTCCCAGATTAGCAGCTGCGCAACAAGAGACAGAACCAGAATTAGTGCCAATGGAACCAATGGGCCAACCCGTACCTGTCACTCCCTTGCAGGCAGTCCAGAGAGCACCATAGATGGAAATACCAAAGTACGACGGATCATCATATCCCATCCAATTCCTCCAGATCTATGAGCAAGCTTGTGAAATCTACTGCGAACGGACACCTACGGAAAAGCTGATGTCGTTTGCCATGTCCTTATTGCCAGTGGCTCAGGATTGGTTTTTCAACCTATCAGAGGAAGAAAAATCTACCTGGGAAGCGGTTAAAGCGGCTCTCATTATGCGTTTTAAACCAACGAAGTTCCTTGAAGACCCGTTTCTCCTGCTGAGTAAAGTCAAGATGGAAAAATGAGAAAGGGTCAGGGACTATATTGAACAGGTCAAATAGCTATGATCCGAGTGCAGTGCAGCCTTAACTCCCGATCATGCGGTGATCATGTGGTTCCTAGCCAGACTACCACAAAACATCAGAAGAGAGCTGAAACAACGGGAGCAGTACGCTACTCTGCAGTAGCTTTAAGGAGGTGCTTTATCAAAAATTTATCCAGCAAGCAGTCAACAAGGGCCACTTTCCATTAATCCTATGGTTGTAGATAGAAGCTATGGAAGATGCCATCAGGGAAGAGGATGAGGGGACCCACACTCCTACTCCCTCGATATCATCGCCATTATCAAACACATCCACTCTATCCACAGAACTGCTGTTGGATCAAATGACAAAATTACACAAACAGTAGATGGAGCAACTTACGGTGTAGTTTGATCAGAAACTGAAAGCCCTACTAGGAGCTATAGCAGCAACACCACATCAACCAATCAAACCAGCTATAGTATGCATGATGGGAGAATGTATGGTGTTTAGTGTGCATGCAAAACCATATAGCGAACGAGTGTCCAATCCTAAAGCAAAATCTGAGACTGACACAGATTTTGTCATCTGTGCAATGCAACATCGCATGATACGGCATTTTACCTGTTTAACCCCCGGATTGTTCAACAAAAGAGAAGTCCTTATCATACTTCTTATCCATATCATCAAGAGGCACCAAACACAACATCGAGGTATGGTGGACAGTGGCGCTACCCAACACATGACCTCTCACAATGAATGGTTTACCTAGTATGCAGCTTACACGGATCTATCTATTTGTGTTCCCAACATCTTTCACGTTCCTCAGCTATCAAAGAATCTATTATCAGTCTCTAAGATAACTGATGAGGGCTACACCGTTACTTTCTCATCTAAACAGTGTACAATATCCGAGGAAGATACTACTCTGACTACATGCACTAGAGTCGGAAATCTTTATGTACTTTCTAATTCAGTTGCATTAGCTAGTATCTCTCATGAAAATGTAAACAATAATGCTATTCTGTGGCATAATCGATTTGGACACGTGAATATAGGATCACTTTCTTATATGCGTGGTAGTAATTTAGTCATTAGAGGAGTTCTAAATCCAAAAAATACCCTTTGTAAAGATTCTTTTTATATTTTTTTCTCAAATTTATTCACCTTAACTTGTATGTGGTGGGTAGCTCGTAATGTGCTTTTGTTGACCGTTGAACGAGTATCTGTAAGCTATGGCAAATGAAATATCAGCATTGAAAAGTGGTCTTTTGATGCACTTACTACAAGTAATAGAGTGGATTGAGAATGAAACATGCACATATCGTATCATTTATGACTTGAAACAAATGCTTCCTAGAGACTTTTGAATTTTTTAATGTATTCAAAAAATAAATGCACCTGTGATTGTTCAGAGTTAATACTATAAATAATGATACCATGAAAAGTGATTTTACTCTACTTAAATCCAAATGTATATTCAATACTCAAGATGGTTTTCTCTTATCCTTTGAAATAGAGAAATGACATGTTATCCTCAAGGAAGAAAATCTAGTATTTATCATACCGAACCCATTAGAAGTGGATGAATGACATATTATCCTCAAGAAAGAAAATCTGGTATTTATCATACCGAACCCATTAGAAGTGGATATGGGTTGCTACATAATAGGCCACCCATCTCCTAAATCTTCTATAGTTGCAAGCCTCAAGATCTCTTACAACACTTGAAATAGTTTTGTCTAATGGGACTTGATAGTGCTTGTGTTGATCCATAGCCATTAAAATGTACCACGTATTCTAAACGTCATAGTTTATCCAAACCCTTTTCAATTACAATGCTTGAGTCTTTTGGCATAGTCATCATCTTTCTCAACTACAAAGTAAATTTTTTGTGTCATTGAAAATTCCAGCACAAATAAGGGGGAATTGAAGACAATCGTTAAGGGTTGGGGTTGACATAATATTCAATTTTGACAAGACAAAAGGACATGAATTCTGGCCTGTTGGAGTCAATTCAGCATTATGTTTGGCCAAATTACTATTGGTACAATCAAGTGCATACGAGAAGCTAGTGAAAAATTCTAGCTAGGTTTGTTCACATAATACTCCCATTTTTATCATTTTCCAATTTGTTACTACAAGATCAGTCTTATGCACAACAAGTGCAATGATGTCGGACTATACAACATTAAAAGGGTGCTTTAACTAGGAGCCTTTCTTCACACCTTGGCAGCTAACACAAGATATCTGATGATATCCCAAATGACGAGAATGATTGAACCAAACAGAAACCTAGAATTTAGAGCTATAATAAAAGCACAAACTATTGGTCATGTGCAAGAGAAATTATTTTGGAAAATTGGTGAGTGAGGCTAACTGGTGAATGGGTGAGTAAGTGAGTGGGGTGCATAAAAAAACATGTTAGAGAAAAGTACATTTCTAAACAATGATAGTAGGGTAACATGTTATAGACAAATATACTTCCAAACAATAGAAGTTTTATGTGCCTCCTTAAATAACATCAACAACATAGAATATCCTATGAAAAGTAAGGTCAAACGGTTGCCTTTAAAGTTCTATGCTTCTTCCTAGTAGAATCCTTGACCATTAACAATTACTAGTGAAAACCTTTTATATCAGTCAGAGGTCTAGCAACAAATATATTTTCTATTGTGTAAGAAAAGTTTAAAGCACAAATAAATGATGCTGGTCTCCAAATCTTTGTGTATTCTCTGTCATGCCCTCTGCAAGTTAAACATGTGCACATTAATTACCTAAGAATAGCCAACAAAACCCATGAAGTGCCCTGAACTTAAATGTTTTAATTTCAACTTGCCTTGCAATTCTCTTCAATCTTCGAGAGGAAATGCTCATACATCTCCTTGTCTGTCTCCAGGCACACGCAATGCCTGTTTGACCGAATTGCCTGAACTCCCATATTGCCAGTATCGGCAAACAAGTCAATAATCCCATCATCCTCGTTCGTGACGAGATGTATGATATATCTCCAATGCATGCACAATACATGATCAAGTTAAACTCTTTGTCTATAGCAAAGTGTACAATGTTTTGAAGTGATACTACCATTTTTGAACTACTAAAATGATAACAAAGTACCTGCACAATTCAGAGGACCTCTCTGTGCCACCCCTACAAAAATTGTCGCCTATTACACTGTATGTGTTGGGAGTGTCGATAAAAAAATTTGCTCCTGGATCAGGAATATCGTCCTTGAAATCCTTTTTGGCTCTTTTACTGTGAAGTTTGGGTCGAGAATATCCACTACGGTAAAAGAGTGACAACACAAGTGATGATATCTGCATGACACAAAAGGATTAGTGTAAGCTATGTATATAGCAATGAAATCTGAATAATGGCTAATAAACAAAAGGCTTAAGAGAGCACACCTTCTTGAATGGGGCTGGACCAATGTACCCATTCTCAACAACAACATTCAAGCATTGTTTTAGGGCGAAACCCTTCTCGGCCACTGCTGTAAAGATCGAAGAAAAATGCTCTGTAATGGAAAGTGTCACGAACCAGCCCTCATCGGCAACATACAAATCAACAATGACAGCGCATGCTACGGACAATGGTTCCGAGAATACATTCCAAATGGATGTATTTCTCTTGGATGAAAGCTACACCGAGTGAGGTGGAAAAGTCAGCAAATACCAACTTTGCCACAGCCCTACGCAGTTTTCCTCGAATACATGCACCAGAACTGAGTGACTTTTCAAAAAATTTCTTATTGTTCGTAAAGATTCAGTCTTCAAGTCAACCATGGTGACCACGTCATCAAGAATTGCATATACTGATCCGGGGCCACTAGGTAATTCTGGATACATAAAAAAAAAAAAAGGGATCAATCACTACAAATATTTATTGTACTATCTATGCACACAATCTTATGCCAAATAGATTTCAAAAATGAGTTTATACATAGCATAGGAAACGCACCTGTAGTGTAGCAAGGATCCTCCTGACCATGGGCATGGGGTGGTGGTAGATCAGTGCCCATGACTTGCTCCTCCTGTGGATCCACCTCCTTCAAATGTAGCCTCCTCCTTGACCTTGACCTTGAGGGCTGTGGAATGTCAAATGCTGCCGGTTTTTTTCTTAATGCAGAGCCTTGTGCAGGAGCATCATGAGACATGGAGCGGTCATGGACAGTCTACTGGAATGATACATGTAAGTCCTCCTCAAAAGTAGGAACTACCCCTCTAGGGTAGTCAAGCCACCAGGGGCAAATCTGGTAAGCCCCCACCGTGTGAGGCCAAGCTCCTTCCACTCAGAGGGATACATGGAGGAGGTGCTCTCAAAACTCATCCAGTCAAAAACTTCCAAAGGGATCTTGTCTATAATATGCTCATCTTTCAACGAGAGAAGCCACCTATCATGAAAAGCCCCATGCTTTAATGACACTGCATGGATGTAGAAAAGGAAAAAACATGAGTGGTGCAATTTTGGTACCTGTATGCTAGTCGTCTCGCTGCATGTGGTAGTCCTAGCTGTTTTTCCACAGGATTTGCATTTCTCATGTCCTTTTCCAAGTTGCTAAATGCATGTTTGAAATGCAATTGACGCTGCCTCCTAAAGTAGGCATCTTCTTCTGGTAGTTGCTCAAGGCCTGCAGCCAATGGAGCCAATATGCTCTTGGCTGCCTCTGTCAAATGCCACCAATATGTTTCCTTGGCCATATATTTGAGGAATCCCTTATTGTCTGAACTCATGCCATGGGATTCTCTGATTTATTTGTCACCAACCAAGGTAGCCAAAATCTCCTTTTTTTAGCAATCATGTGTAAAGTAGTCATTCCATCATGTGATACACAAACTTGCAAACAAAGCAACCCATTAACAAATCAACTAATGATCAATCAGAGATTTGCTTACTTTGTAGGTCCAATTGTAGAGGAAGCAATCATTTGTAACTTGTCTTCTATCCCAGCTAGTCCCCTCGAATTCCAGTCCAGATTGTATAGAATCTAAAAGAAACCAGATCCATTTGCGGGATTATCGATATATGACAACTTATACGCTTTGTCCTTGATCGATGTCTCTACAGCCTGATTGCATAGAATGTTAGTATATTTTTTACAAACACAAACACAACACGCGAAATGAATGTATACATCCATCGACCATGACCATGCACTTGCCTTGACAGCAACATCATAATGAATCTGCACTTCATCTAGAGACAACTTGCTTCTGTCTATCCTGGCCATAGCAGATTGGAGCATCCGTTTGTAGTCATCCTGCATGAATCGGCCAAAAATACTAGATCCAATTTTAGAGACTTGACAGAAAAATAAACTGACTGAGCGCGATTGTTAGTATGGGGTCTACTGTGAGACCATGATGGTTAGGAGATGGCTAGATTGCATAGCAGGAAGTGTTGGGGGTTTGAGGGGCCGAGCTCCCTGAGAAATAGGGGGTCCGGGGGGTGATAGCCCCCCAGCGGGGGGTTTGGGGGTAGAGTCCCCGAATGGCGAGGTCTGGAGGCTGTCGGTAGACCCCGTCCCCGACGGTACGACCTCTTCATGTTTGTTTTGGCCTTCTGACTCCCTATGCAAAAACATAAATCCAAAAGTAATGATGATTAAAATTTCACATTCTGGCCCTCATTCACTGGTTCTTCTTTGATAAGGAAGTCACTGATAAGCGAGCGCTCACTGATTTCCTACAGGAGAACTATAGATGTGTTGCACTCTTGTAAGATCCTGGAAGCAAGCCAATAACTTGAAAAATAATTTCAGGCTACCTCGGAAAAGCAGTAAACTCTGGAAACGTAGAGTGATATAGTCATGCTTGAGCGCTAGCCATTGTAAAAAAATGACGACATATGCTCTACCTGACAGCCTGTGAACGTAGCTCTATGTATCTGGATCCCTGCACACTCAAAAGATGGTGCTCGCTGGTTGGCTGACTGGCTCGCTGCTTTCCAAATCTCGCTGGCTACCTCTCTAGCTCTCTCTCTCTCTCCCTCTGGGCATGAAGGAGCTCCAACACTCTCGCTGGCTAGCTGTTTGGGGCATGAACAAGCAAATTTGCATTTGCAATTAAAAAATTAAGGGCCGCTGAAAAACTTTTCAAATTAGAAAAGGACGGCATCTGCACTACCTGACAGCCTGTGAATGCAGCTCTGTGTTTTTGGATCCCTGCACACTCAATAGATGGTGCTCGCTGGCTCTCCAAGTCTCGTTGGCTGCCTCTCTAGCTCTGTCTCTCTCTGGGCATGAAGGAGCTCCAACTCTCTCGTTGGCTGTCTAGGGCATGAACAAGATCGCTATTTGCTATCTCTATCTATCTCTGGCATGAACAGGCTCACTATCTCTCTCTCTAGAATGGTGCTCGCTGGCTGCCTCTGTATATCTCTCTCTCTCTCTCTCTCTCTCTCTCTCTGGACATGACGAGCTGTAACTCACGCTGGCTATCTGGAGCATGAACTCTCTCTCTCTCTCTCTCTCTCTCTCTCTCTCTCTCTCTCCCTCCAATGGCTGCACCCTGGCTGAGTCACTGTCTCTCCTGTTGGAACTTGGCTAGCTGTCCTCTATCTCTGACTCTCTCTTTTCTTTACACTTATCTAGTTACAGCTGGCTGGTTTTTGGTTCGAAAGGCACACTTGTAGTATACATGTCATGTGAAAGGCAGGCAAAAACACGCCCATGTAGGTGAAAGGTAACTTAAAAACTCAATGTCATGCTAGTAAAAAAATGTCTTCCACACTGACACTAGCAATTGCCTTCCACATTAGTACTAGCACTAGCATTAGCATTTGGCACTAGCAATAGCATCTGACAGCTAGCACTAGGAAGTGTCTGTTGGATAGTCCAATTTGAATCAGTGTTATGCTTCATTCTTGAACTCCAAGCCAAAAGTCCCTGTGTAGCTTGTTTTGGAGCATTGCGTGTGGAGCCTATTCTAGAGATTTTTTATGTGGAGCATGTTCTGGAGCTTTTTGTGTAAAGCCAGTGTTCTCAGTTTTTGGTGACGATTGTGCAAAGTCTGTTCTAAGACTTTGTGTGGAGCCTGTGTTCCCTGCTTTTGGTGAAGACTGAGGAGCCTATTCGGGAGCTTTTTGTGTAGAGCTTGTTCTTTTGCATCGATCATTGGTGCAATCAGTTTGCAATCAGCTCGTAGGTATGTCTTTTTGGAAGTAAAAGACCTATCAGTAGCTTGTTATATTTGCATAATTAATATATTTTATGATTATACACATTTGACATGTTTGATGTCTATCTACGAAATTGCAAACTATTGTAGTCATTTCAACCTGGCTATATATATTCATTGCCGCATTTGACAAGTTTATTGTCTTTCTCAATACTACAGAGGATTGATGTCATTATATCATTTTCCAGGTTTGTCATGCTTGTTGTTTATCCAAACAATGCAAACTAATGTAGTCAGTATGACCTGAACATATCGTATCCATTACAACACACCACATGTTTATTATCCACTTGAATATTGCCAAATATTGAAGTCATTATGACCTTCAATTTTTTTTTCTCATCTACCACGTTTGACATCTTTGTAGTTTGTCTAGATATTGCAAGTGTATCTTAGTTATTGCAAACTGAATATATGTATGTAACATAATGTACCAAACAATTTTTCCATATACAATTTTCCTTGTAATTTTATAGGTCTCTCTTTGATTGCTATATTTTCAGTGGCAATGGAGGCAAGCATAACATTCAAAGGAGATGCCATCCCTAGCATCAACCTATCCTTTATCGAGGGAAAAGTTATTGTGAGCAAAAGACTACTGCAGATGAGATTGGGAAATGAGCACTCTTTTCATAGCATATCTGCAGTGGTGACTGCCATCGATGATGTGAGAACCTCAATCCCACTACAGAGTTACACAGATATCGAAGGGGGGGATCATTTCCTCTTGGATGAAAGCATGTCCATACATTACGAGGTCAATTTGAAAGCAAATTCTAGTACTATGCATGGCACAATAAATTTGGATAGCAGCGACACATCGGAGGACGAAATAGGAAAACGACAGTATCGGGAATGTCAAAGTATTGTTAGCCCACGATCACCTGAATTTTGTAAGCATAGCACCGTGACAATAAGTCTCGATAGTCCAGAAGATAGACCATCAAATGCAGGAAAATGGACACCACTTGATGACGAAACAGTAAGGCCAGAAACAACCAAGCCTGCAAAGAGTGCCATTGAGATGATCTTGTCAAGACCAGGTTCCTCCACTTTGACGAAGTTGCTTCAAAGGATCCAGAACCACTATGTTATTTATGAGATTCCTAGGATTTATGATAGAGACATAGTTTTTGAGCTCCCTCCCACGCAGGAAACCAACAATGGAATGCGGGGTATGGAACAAAGATACAATGGCCTTATTTGAACGAAACCTGTCACTAGCAATATCGTATTTGACGGTGTCGTGCGTATGAGTTATTGTGTGGGCATGTTGGAATGCCAAAGAGTGACCTGTCCATACTTTCTGAATGGTGCCAAAAAAAACACCACCTTTTTCAGGGGCACGATGAAGAAAAAGGGTCCAGTTGGACTACTTGCCGATGGTGCTGGCACTATCGTGTGTGCCTTCTGCAAGAAGGTAGCTGTGTGTGTGGGATCATGTCCATGCACTATTTACTATGTGATGCCAAGAGAAGTGTATTACTCAAGGCTAATGGTTCACATTGGCAAGCATGCACATTACATGCAACCAGGAACCAACCGAGCAAGCATTCAAAGAACACGATCACTTGTCGACAAGGTCATGGCATTGGACAAAGCGGCTGGCCCAAGAAAGGTGCAAATGAGCATTGCCAAGGAACTCATCATGGCCACAATGTTGAAAGAGGACCGAGCTCAAAATGACACTATTGGGGACCTCAAACTCTCAAACTTTTTGGAAGAAATGGCCCCCTTGGTAGAGAATAGATGGTAAGTTCATACTTTGCATGCAAATTATGTGCATTCATTTTAAAAGTATATTTCTGAATGAATAAACTGACATAATATGGACATGCAGGTTGAGAAGAATGGTCACAGTGGCAAGACAAAAACTGATGCCCCTTGGAGAAGGTCTGGATAGTGTGTTGTTACTTAAAAAGAACTCAATGTAATTTTTGGAAGTTGTTATGTTGTTCAATTTACCATTTTGAAAAAGCGAAAAGCTCGACACAATCAACCTTCACATTTTTCGCCAATACATTTTTTCACTCATATATTTTAACGAAAAAAACGACAATCTTCGTTGCCAACCATATACATTGTTGCATAGATTGTGTATATTATTTATTTTCGCAGTTCAATACTCATAAATGCCAAGCTAAACTTTTGCGAACTGAGCAAAGCATTTGTGTATTTTGTTTATTTTGCATTTATTTATTTATTTTTGGTTTTTAGAACTAGATACTTTATTGTTGAGTCTGTACCTTCAAAACAAAGGACATGCTTTCATTAAATATTTGTCTAATCCGTCGATATATCATCAATATACCAAAACCCTCAAACACTTCTGTTTTTTTGCCACCTCTTTTCCATCACTCTTGCTTTCTGATTTTGTGAATTTTTACGATCAAACTCTCTTTCGCCATCGCTAGTTTACCACTATTACCGTCATGGCGATTGTGTTCAAAACGCATCCAAAACTAGTCTTACCGGTTTTACAGCCATTAGCCATATGAGCACGAATTGAAGGACTCCTTCAATTCGATCCATCAATAATTCTTACAGATGTGGCTGATCTGAATTTTGAGTGAGACAGAGGAGAGACATATTTTCACCATTGTCCGAAATCAGGAGATTATTATTATAGAAGGATTTTATTGTCGTGCCTTAGGTTTGCCTATGGATGGCAATATGCCTGTTACTAAGCCTGACTTCATCACTGAGAGTAGAGCTTTTCAGGAGGAAGCTTATCTAGAGAAAAGGAGATATAAGTTTTCTTATATCAGAGACTCCAATCTCAAGAGCTTCGTGCGATTTTCTCTTGCTTCCATATTCTTACCGGAGCAAGAGTATACCATTTTCAATACAAATATGGGATACCTATTGAGAGCCTTGAATGAAGAACCCATCGCCTTCAGACAAATTGTTTTTAAGAAATTCTGTAAACTAGTAAAGAGTAATCAATTTTTTTAGGCTAGGATTGTAGTTTGGTATTCTATGTATGCATGTCGATGTTCTAACTGTGTAGGAAGATATCAGAATTGCACCGGTGCTACCAGAATTAGCCCCTTCAATCGAGGATGATTCACAAATGAGAGCATCAAAGGCAACCACCACAGATTGCATCATCATCAAGCCAACAACAAGGGAGCTTGGTGAGGATGTCTTCTCCATCATCTCAATATAAGTCGCTTTCCAGTGCAGAAATGAGCTAAGAAACTGAATAAGAAGAAGAGATAGAGATTGTTGTTGAGCAAGATCAGATTCAAGAAGGTATCCAATAAGAGCCAACAAAAGAAGATGAACAAAATCCTGATATTCAGTAGGAAAGTGAAAGTGATGCCAAGGCACCATGAAGAATTGTATATGAAGACCTTTGGCACATTGTTGTCAGACACACAAGCAGCCATTTTCAACCTAGAGAAAGTCTTGAGAAAGCTCAGATCAAAATATGATTCCATTCAAATAGACCTAATCTAGAAGAATGAAGAGCTAGAAGAGATCCAGGCTGAGCTGAAGTTAAAAAACAGAGAGCTTGAAGCAGCACGAGTGGAGCTGATCAAGAAAGATACAGCCTTGGAAGAAGCAAAAGGTAGAGAGGACGTTATGCTGGAGGCACTTGAAGCAATTTAGAAACAGTCTAATGCTTTTGAAAATGAAAATATATGTTGAAATATTGGAAAAATCTATCTAATGTTGTAAGTAGGGGTCCTAAAAATGCCAAAGATGAATTGAGCTCTTTTGGCTTAGTAAAGACTCATCTTAGGATGAAATATTCAAGGTAAGTAGAAGTAGAAACTCGAGCTACCATAGGAATTGCCATTTGTACTTTGCATGCCACATTTAATGCATGAAATTACTAGGTGGCACAATTAGGCATATTGAGGTGGCTTGAATAAGTCTAGATAGCTTGAGAGGTGGATTCATAACTCCAATTCAACTCAAAGTAGGAGGAGAGTCCATGGATGTATATATATGTGATGTACTCTCATTGAGAAGTTGATGATTTTTGCGTGTAATGCAAATTTGGAGACTAAGCTCTTTGTGCCCTCTCTCTCTACTCGAGTTTGTACATTCATATTCTCTCTCTAGTCGAGTTGAGGCATTTATTGTACTTAGTTTCATATTTTGTTGATAGATCTTGCTTGCAACACAATAATATTTCTTGTATGATCAGTGTTCCTATTGTCAATCAATGCTAGTTTGATCTTTATGGTATTATTGGGCTTAGGAGATCAAAAGTACATGTGTAGGGCATCCCACACGTGTGAATTTTTCATGGTATCAGAGCCTACCTAAGATTTACAAGCAAATCTAATCAAAAAGTTTGCAAATTTGATCAGATTTCAAGCTAGAAATTGTCTAGATTCTACTTCCTAGCTAGTTTGCAGTTTTTTTGGTGATTTAGAGCTTCAAACCACTTTGAATGATTCAGATCAGGTACTGTACGGAATTACAAGTGCAGGCACATGTGAAATCTGCCCATTTTCAGTTTGGTGGTTCTCTCTAACCTTAGATCCAAATTTCATGCAATTTGGCCCACTAAAAAGCTAGAAATGCTAGAATTTGATGCAATTTGAATCATGACAGTTGGATAAGTCAATCAAAAGTTATAAGCTTTTGAATAGGTGTAGGTAGGGCACCTAGACCTATGGCAAATCTTGAGTACATGTCATTTATTGCTTGAATGATCAAAAAAATCACCCAGAAGTTGACCAATCTCATCTATATGTGATTTAGACAAAATTTAGAGGATCTAGGCAATTTGTTTCATACAAATAGATTGTATTTGAGTCAATTTGACATTTTTGGAGTATTTCACACATGTGAAATTCAGAGAACCATAACTTTTGTCATACTTCATCTTTTTTGATGATTCAAATCTTGTTTTAGAGAGATTGTCAAAACCAGTGAGACCTATCTCACAGTTTTTTGCTTAGTCTTACATAGGATTTGGTTTTTTGCCCTTGATTGGTTCCTATAGTGAGAAGATAAGCAATTTTTTCATCCACCTTTTTTGATTTCCAACATTCTTTATGGCTTCAATGGGTGCCTTTCTATTAGAAGCAAGTGAAAGATTGTCAACCTCCAGTTACTCAATTTGGAAGGTTAGGATGGAATCTGTCTTAATTCTACAAGATGTGATGGATATTGTACTTGGTATTGAAGAAGAACCACAAATTCCTCAAGAGATTCCAAAGTACAAAAAGAGAGCTAGGATGGCTCTACATTATATTAAAATGAATGCCTCAAATGACATCTTAAGAGAAATTGGTACTTGTACTAATGCCAAAGATGCTTGAGATACTCTCAATTCCATCTATGAGGCAAAGAATACTTCTAGACTTCTAACACTAAGAAACCAAATTTTTCAAAGTGTACAGAGAAGTGATGAAAGTGCTTCAACTTATGTAATGAGAGTTAAAGACCTCCATAGAGAATTGTCATGCATAGGAGACTCCATCAACCAAAATGAACTTGTTCAAGTCATTACGTAATGGGTTAAAGGAGGATTATGACAACCTTGTTCAGAGTTATGCCATTAAGGAGGAGCTACCAAGTTTGGACGCATTCCAAAGTGTGCTCATTTCTGAAGAATCAAGACAAGAGTATAAACTCTTGAAAATGGAAAGACTGTCTCTCAACATTGATGGTAAAGCCCTCTTTACCAAAGACAAGCACAAGTCAAGAAGTAACAATCAACACCGACCATCTTCAAGCAAGAACAATCTTATTTCCAAGGATAAAGGAGAAGAGGATGAGTCCTCTCAAGCTTTCACATCCAAGAAGAAGAAGAAAAACATCAAGTGTTTCTTTTGTGGCAAGAAGGGGCATTATGCCACCAATTGTTTCAAGAAGAAGAGTCAATTCAAGCAAGCCAACATTTCCAATGAAGAGAAGGAAGATGCTCATGCAAGTGATGGAGAGAGATCTCTTATGGTCTCGAGATTTTCTTCATCACCTTTCAAGAAGGATGGTTTGTGGTATATCGATAGTGGAGCTTCCTCACACATGTGTAGCTCCAAGCATTCTTTTTCATCCATGGCACCTTATGAAAGAGCCAAGAAGTCCATCTACATGGCAAATGATCATGAGTGTGCTATTGAAGGCATAGGGACTATTCCCTTAAATGTTTCATCATCAAAAGTTCTTTCTCTGTCTAAAGTACTTTTTGCTCCTAAGTTAACAAAAAATCTTATGAGTGTTGGGCAATTGCTTGGTAGTGGACTAGATGTGAATTTCAATGTGTACAATCAAGAAGCATGATGAGATCCTTGCATTTCGGTCTAGATATGGTGGAATCTACAAGCTTGATCCCAAAGAGTATGCTAACTCTTGTGATGGTGCTTTTGCTTCTCATATTTCTTTGGAGGAACTATGGCATAGAAGGTTGGGGCATCCATGGTCAAGAAAGCCAAAGCTATTGGCTTGCCTAATCTTATCTCCAAAAATTTCAAGCGATGTGAGGCTTGTGCCATATCTAAATCTCATAAGAAGCCTTTTTCAAAGTCATCTATTAAGACTACACATCCATTGGAGCTCATACACTCGGATGTGCACTTCTCATCTTCAAAGAGCAAGGGTGGCGCTACTTGCTTTGTAACTTTCATTGATGATTTCACAAGATTTACTTGGTTATATCCTCTAGTTCAAAGTCTATGGTATTTGACTATTTCCTAAAGTTCAAAGCTCTAGTTGAAAAGCAATTTTCATACAAAATCAAGATTCTTAGAAGTGGAGGTGGTGAGTACACTTCCAATAAATTTCATGATTATTGTGAGCTTGAAGACATTAAAAGGGAGTTTGCTTGTGCATATACACCATCTCAAAATGGGGTGGCTGAAAGAAAGAATAGAACCTTGTGTGAATGTGCCAAAACCATTAGAATTGAGGCATCCTTGCCAAAAGACTTTTGGGGTGAGGCCATCAATTGTTCAAACTATCTTTGCAATTGACTCCCTCATGTTGCACTTGGAGGAAAGTCACCATACGAAGCACTTTATTTGAAGAAACCTAAGGTTGATCACCTTAGAGTATTTGGATGCATATGCTTTGTCCATATTCCCTTGGAAACGAGAAAGAAGGATGATCCTTGCAAGCAAAGGAGTAATCATTGGATATTTATCCAACAAGAAAGCCTATCGAATCTACATGCTCTCTACTTTTAAAGTAATTGAAAGTAGAGATGTAGTTCTGCATGAAGAAGAAAAGTCCAATCTAGGAGGGGCCGAGATCAAGCAACCTCAAAATCTATCACCTTTTGTTATTGAAGACAATCAACATATGGAGGAGTCGAGATTTGAAGATGGAAGTCCTCGGATTTTCACTCCTAGAAGATCCATGAGGGAGACATCCGAGCCTAAGAGGCTCACTTATGATGACAAAGGAAAACAAGTGGATCTTGATTCCACTTATGCTTATTTTGTTTCTCATGAGGAGCCCAAAGATGTCCAAGAAGCCCTCAATACCAAGGAGTGGTATGAGGCCATGAAGATTGAATATGATGCCTTGATCACCAACCACACATGGGAGCTAGTGGATCCACCACCTACCATGCACATCACTGGATGCAAGTGGGTGTTCAAGATCAAGTACAATCATGATGCCTCCATCAACAAGTACAAGGCAAGATTATGTGCTAAAGGCTTTGCACAAATATATGGCCTTGACTATGAAGAAACCTTTGCTCCTGTAGCAAAGATGGTGACAATAAGAATCATAATCTCTCTTGCCTTATTTTTTAAGTGGAAATTGTATCAACTTGATGTCTCCAACGCTTTTTTGAATGGCTATCTTGAGGAGGAGATATACATGGAACAACCTCAATGATTCATCAAGGATAAATCTAATGTGTGTTTGCTATTTAGAAGTCTTTATGGCTTGAAGCAAGCACCTAGATCATGGTATTCAAGACTCAACAACTTTCTACTTTCATTAGGATTTGTGCTTAGTGACTATGATCCTTCTATGTACTTAAAGTTTGATGGTAGTAATATTGTCATTCTTCTAATCTATGTAGATGACATTATTCTTAGTGGAAGTTGTTTCGGATGCTAGTTCAAGAAACTAAAGATGCATTAGGAAGAGAATTTAAAATGCAAGATCTAGGAGAGATCCATTACATTTTAGGCCTTGAGATTGATTTTCATGAGGAGTATGCTTTTATTTGTCAATCTAGATATGTCTTTTCTATTTTGAGAAAATTCAATATGCAAAACTGTAAAAGGCATAGATACTCCCATGGAGCAACATGTAAAAGGTCCTATTAAAGGTGATGAAAGATCCTTCGAGGACATCACACTTTATTGGAGTCTTATAGGCCCTTTAATTTGGCTTACCATCACTAGACCCGATTTGAGCTATTGTGTGCACAAATTAAGTCCATTTATGCAAGATCCTCAGATCCAACATTGGAAGATGGCCAAGAGAGTTCTAAGATATGTATCTTCTACTCAAGATTATGGTTTATTGTACAAGAATGAAGATCTAACCATTGTTGGCTATTCGGATTCTGATTTTGCAAGTGATAAAATGGATCAAAAGTCCACCAATGCATATACTATCTTTCTTGGAGGCAATCTTGTGTCTTGGCTTTCAAAGAAGCAAGATACAATATCCATATCTTCTTGTGAGGCCGAGTACAAAGCACTCACTACAACAACTAAAGAGGTGCTTTGGATCAAGAGGTTAATCATGGAGCTAAAGTGCATCAAAGAAGATGATCTTCCCTTGATCAAGTGAGACAACATATCGGCCCAAGCTCTTGCAAACAATCCTATTTTTCATGCAAGAAGCAATCATATAGAAGTGGCACACCATTTTGTAAGGGAAAAGCTCATTGGAGTTGAAATCAACTTGGAACATGTCAACACATCTTCAAGTATTGCTGATCTTCTCACAAAGCCACTTTGCAAAAGTGCCTTCTCAAAGCATAGATCTAATCTTGGTCTTATCTCAAGATCGATGCTTGATCCACATTAGATACATTTTTAGGTGGAGTGTTGAAATATTGGAAAAATCTATCTAATGTTTTAAGTAGGGGCCTAAAAATGCCAAAGATGATATGAGCTCTTTTGGCTTAGTAAAGACTCATCTTAGAATAAAATATTCAAGGTAGGTAGAAGTAGAAACTCGAGCTACCATAGGAATTGCCATTTGTACTTTGCATGCCACATTTAATGCATGAAAATACTAGGTGGCACAATTAGACATATTCAGGTGGCTTGAATAAGTCTAGATAGCTTGAGAAGTGGATTCATAACTCCAATTCAACTCAAAGTAGGAGGAGAGTCCATGGATGTATATATATGTGATGTACTCTCATTGAGAAGATGATGACTTTGTGTAATGCAAATTTGGAGACTAAGCTCTTTGTACCCTCTCTCTCTACTCGAGTTTGTACATTCATATTCTCTCTCTAGCCGAGTTGAGGCATTTATTGTACTTAGTTTCATATTTTGTTGATAGATCTTGCTTGTAACACAGTAATATTCCTTGTATGATCAGCTTTCCTATTGTCAATCAATGCTAGTTTGATCTTTATGGTATTATTGGGCTTAGGAGATCAAAAGTACATGTGTAGGGCATCCCACACGTGTGAATTCAACACTTATGATCCCACATTATCCAAAGTTATTATTTAATATTGTAGATTTTTTTAATTTTTATACATGTAAATGTGCTATAGTGCCTAGATTCATGTAAAGGCCTATTTGCACCTTGTAAATTCACTTTTAGATTAGAACTCGCAACGTTTTGTGTGACATTTTATAGAGACGCATTAGTGGATCTCAATCGACACCTTAACAATTGGTAAACAACATTGAGGCTGGTGATCATTCCTATAAGGTCAACACTTCATGCCATTGTACATACGCATATGCACAGATTTGAGTATTAATAGAGAGAGAGAGAAGAGAGCCAATTTCTATAAGCTTAAGCATTCTTTCCCTCTGTCATCTCTTACAATATTACTTCTTATCAATTGAGTGAATACACTTTGAATAATCTGTAACTATTTGTGATACTTCTCTGTCTGCGTCACACATACTTTTCATTTATTACTGAATTTCAGTTCTCTAATGTGGATTTTCAAGCGTCACCAGAGAGCGACAATTTTAATTAATGTGTGTAGGAAATTAGTAAATACTGATAAGCATAACCATAAGCAGAACTTCTTTCAATTCTGAATGAGCTAATGAACTTGTTTGATGTTCTATATTGTTTGCTTCCTATGAGAAGAACTAATTCACTGTGTTCAATTAAGAGAAATCATTAGTCACTTTGATTCTATTTGATGAATCTATTTGCTAGTTGTTGTCTGATCTGATTGCTTACTGATATCCAATGAGCCTGAAAGATAAAGAAACTTTTATAATCACAGACCTTGACCAAATTCTTTCACCATTGGTGTTTCTGGATGCCAATTTACCCAAATATTTTTGGATAACCAGATATGTCGTTGTAGTATTCATTGTGAATATTACATATCACATTCCATTCACCTTCTTACATACACTTATCATACAAAAGAAGAGATTATTCTCTCTCTTGGGGAACGATCAAGCCTTTTATACTACTTAATTCATTGATTTTGTGAAAATCTATAACAACTAGGCCACCACACTTTGTTTCGAGGAATCAAGATCTTTCCATTATTTAAAGGTCTTCAACAAGACAAATTAAAGTAACCTTCCATGCAAATCTTTTCCAAAGTTGACAATTTTCTTTATAATATATTCTCATTAGAATATGTATTAAGATATGAAAATAGTCTAGAAAGATCTCATGAAATGAAATAAAATAAAATAAATTCAAAATTTTTTGCTAAAGTCTGACTACCAACCATGCATCCTTTTCTTTGAGCTAAGCAAAATCAGTCATTCATCACATCTATATGAGAATATAGTGTTCATATACTAGCATTCGGCTAGGGTAAATCAACAAAAAGGGACTACAAACACAAATTCAATTTCTACTTTTAGGTGGATTTAATTTCAAGGGTCTATCTTTCTGAGAATTTACAACAAGCATCTGGCAGCTTAATGCTGAAACAAAGAACACCATGCATGCATATGCTTTTGAAATTTCAACAAGTGTTGTGAGAAACAATCAAATGTGAGAACTCCACATCTGGCTAGAACAATCTAATCAACGCATAAAATGATATGCAACACCGCAATGTTTTACACTCTACTATTATAGACGACAATATACTGAACTTTACCAGATTTTTTGAATTGTTTTGGATAATGGTTACACACTCCAGGTCAACTTCCATAAACTAGTCTCCAAAGAGAGAGAACAAATGGTTATGTCATCATGATGATTCATATTCACACCAAAGAGAATGGAACATCTATTGTTTACAACACGTATTAATATTTACTAATTAGCTATTCCATGTCATTCATTAGGATCTGACACATGCTAGAAACAAACTAAAGTGAATCAAAAGAGTAGTTGGAAAAAATAATATGACGTAGTAAGATCATAAATAAGCTTCGAAAATTCAAAGGATAATAAATGTATAGATATCATCATAGTGCTACATAGCCATAGATATGTAGTATAGTCCAAGAATACAGTCTACTGTACATCCAAAAAGGATGTCCAAAAACTTTCCGATACAAAAATCACGAGCAAGCTTTTAGCCGTGGCATATAGATGCATGTGGCTGTGAAATACATGTGTTAGCAAATTTATTAAGAGCTCTTTAGATCCAAGTATGACCTCACCGACGAGGTGCTTTTCTCTGGCCTTCGCATCCAGCTCTGAATACTGAAAGAATCACTGCGCTGGCTCTAATTACCATAGACTTGCGCCACATTTGCTTCTTCTCCATAATCCTCCTGTTCATCATGCTTGCTGGTTAATACATGACCATCATTTATTTATTCACTTATTTATTGTGTGTATATAGATACATACATTTATTTATTTATTTATAGTCTTGATGGAAATAAATCAAAATTCAAATACAAACTCCTACAAGAAGATATTTTAGCATAATAATACGTTTTATTCATCTATAATTTTACACATATTATTAGGATTTTCCTAGCATTTTTCCTTTGGTCTTTTAACTCACCCTAATTTAAAATTAAGGTTTATAACCCTTTGATGTGATTAATTCTATATTATTATATGTACATCTTGTAGTCAAAATTTATACTATTATTTTTCACTTTTAATTTGTTTACAAGATGAATAATCTAGGGCCCATGTGTAGTTTGTCGGAGGGTAACCTTTCCAATCACCCATTTATGGGTTTTGAGATAATATGTTAATACCCGTATTTGTAATGACACACCCCAATTGTAATGTGAAATCCTAATTTGCAACGTTGCACCCTTTAGCTTGCTTGCCGAATTCATCACCTTTTCTTCAATTCGATGTTCTCTCTCTCTCTCTCTCTCTCTCTCTCTCTCTCTCTCTCTCTCTCTCTCTCTCTCTCTCTCTCTCTCTCTCTCTCTCTCTCTCTCTCTCTCTCTCTCTCTCTCTCTCTCTCTCTCTCTCTCTCTCTCTCTCTCTCTCTCTCTCTCTCTCTCTCTCTCTCTCTCTCTCTCTCTCTCTCTCTCTCTCTCTCTCTCTCTCTCTCTCTCTCTCTCTCTCTCTCTCTCTCTCATCTTCCCTTTTCTCTTCAGGCTTCAACAAATGTTGATCATGGCTTGGCTTTATGAGCATATGATCTTCCAAAGCCAATGTAGTGCTGCAGATGCACGCTTGTTTTGCCTTATAGGTACCCATTTCATCCTCCATCTCCAGCTTCTCTCATAGATTTTTGCTCTCAATTATTGAATAATGATAGATTGTGGAGTTCAGTAAGTGCGTTTGGATGCAAGAAGCCTGCTCTCTTTAATTTGCATAATACATTTTGTTTGGATTAGAGAAGTTCACAGACACTTGAGCTTTGACCTCTCACAATTATCAGATCATCTTCTGTAGTGTGCAATAATAGATGGTGCTTCAGATAGACTATACGTATCCTTTAAAGCTAGATCACACTGTTACACTAGCATAAGTTCTCAAGTTGACTGTGTGTTACATGGAGCGTCAACAATATCTCCATCAATGATAACTCTAGGTTCACCAAAACTAATCATAGGTAACCTAAAACAGCTGATAATGATCTGGTAGATCACAGTGACAACAATTATCAGCAAAACTTGGACACTAGTTGCCTTTCTTATGAGGTGGCAGAATAGCTGACTGATAAGGTCAATTCATCTTTTTATGTTATGACATGTTTTATCTCAGCAGAAGTTGAAACTCACAATTACCAATGCACTACAACTTTGCAAGGCCATCCAGGCCACGTATTCTAACAGAGTTCAGATTTTGGAATGAGAGGTAGTGGAGGAGAGAGGAGAACCAACAATAGCTGAAAAAGCAACGGAGGATAAAAGGAAGGCATTGCTTGCAATTGTGATAGATGCCATAGCTATATATTGCTCTGCATGTATTTTCTGATTCAAAGTTTACCTACAGTGTGATGTATCCTCAATGGACACACTAATAATTCACGAGCATCACTACTATATATGACATTAGTTGAGACCACGATCATGTTTAAGTCCCTCAAAAATCCATCGACCGCTTTGCATGTGTCTCCTACTTCGCCCTTGGAAGCTTGCATTAATTCTATGAAAGATTTCCTCCTCAAAAATCGATTCCATACTCTCGACCCCATACTCTTCATTTGTCAGATGTTCGCCATAGAGTGAGAACAAACCTAGCTCATTGACACTATCAATTCGTTGATTACTCTATTGTCCTCACCCATAAATGTAATATCCCCGTTATGGAGTCCAAAAAGCCATTCAAATATGTAAAAATTAAAGCAAATAAGGATCCTAAAACACTTGAAATGATGAGGAAAACAATAGATTATGATCTCATAAGATTATCACAAGTTGAACCATCAAAATCCATCAAAAATCTATGCTTGAACCTCACTAAATGGCCTAAATCCTTGAAGAAGGCTTCACACGTGTGAAAGTACGGCCTCGCACAGTCTGAGTACTGTACACCAGACCTACATTCAATCCTATAATCATTAGTAATCACAAGAACTCAAACAATTATAAACATAGAGAGCAATTGCACCATTATGAGAGAAAAATCATGAAATTGCTTGATTGAGTTTTGGTGAGATATCATCACCTATATATACATGATCCATCACGGTTTTGGTCAGGTATGAGTAGCCCTAAACCTATCCCTAATTCTAATTTTGGTGGATCTTTCATCCCTACCAAGTTAGGGTTGGAATCTTGTAGATCCCTCAACAATGCAAAAATTACCAAAAATAGCTCCTATTTTTTCTCTCTTGTATCTAAGCATAATTTAAACTCATTCCAAAGGTTCTAACACTTAGGTCTACTTGAGAACATCCTTATGAATGGAATCCTATGATATTTGGCACGTGTGACAAGCCACATCATGACCATCTAACTATTTACAAGTCATATGACCAAAGCTAGTCAAGCTAGAATTGTGAATTTTTAACACTCCTCCTCACTATCTAGCTTGGTTCAATCATTGCTTTACTAATCACTCCAAGTGATGATCTGAACTTCATAAAGGCTATCTTTTGAAGTGGTTTAGGAAGTAGATCAGCTACACATTCATTGCTTGGAACATGCTCCAAAGCAAACTCCTTGGCTTGCACCATTTCTCTCACAAAGTGATGGCATATCTCAATGTGCTTGGATCTTGCATGGAAGATTGGGTTAGATGCAAGGTGTTGGGCTGATATATTGTCATTTTAGATGATTGGTGCCTCCTTTGAATCCATGATCTTTAGCTCCACCAATAATCTCTTGATCCAAAGTACCTCCTTTGTAGTGGTTGTCAAAGATTTGTACTCGGCCTCGGTTGAAGATAGAGATATAGTTTCTTGTTTTTTTTGAAAGCCATGAAACCACACCTTCTCCTATGAAAGTTGAATAGGCACTTGTTGATTTCCTATCCCTCTTGTCCCCTGCAAAATCTGAATCACTAAATGCATGAAGGTTAACCACATCTCCTCTATATAGAATCCCAAAATCCAATGTACCCGAGATGTATCTTAGAATCCTCTTAGCCTTTTTCGAATGGATATTCAATGGCTTTTGCATGGATTGGATCAACCTACATACACTAAAGCTAAGATCTGGTCTAGTTATAGTGATCCACATTAAGGAGCCTATAAGTTGCCTAAACAAAGTGATGTCCATGAAGGATCTTTCATCATCTTCATTTGGCACTTTTACATCTTGCTCCATTGGTGTGTCAACACTTTTGCATACTTCCATCTTAAACTTATTCAAAAGACTTTGAGCATAGTTTACTTGACTTATAAAGATAAAATCAGACCCTCTAAGTACCTCTATGCCTAAGATGAAGTGAAGACACCCTAGATCTACCATCTTAAACTTTAAGGATAGATCTATCTTGATTTTTTCAATACCATCAACACTATTTCCACTAATGATGATGTCATCTACATAAATGAGTACAATACCAACATCATCAAACTTAATGTAAAGAGCGGGATCATATTCACTTTGAACAAAAGAAAGTGAAATAAGCGATACCCTCAACTTGCTGTCCTTTGCCTTGATATGTGAGCCTTGATGGCTCCACTTTTGCCCTTGAAGATCTCCTTGGTGTGATAGGTGGGTTGGTGCTTGCTCCTCCATGAGCTCCTCCTCAAAACCAAGATCTTGCTCCTCGGCCATCTTCTTCTTGATTGTTGGAGCACTTGAGCCTTCTTCAAGCATATGCATATGATGTTCATCAAAGATAACATCCCTTGAAACAACAAATTTGTTCAAGGATGGGAGATAGATTTTGTAGCCCTTGCTTGAGCTTGCATATCCAAGCATGATCCCTCTTGTGGAAGATGGATCCTCCTTGGTTCTTGTTTCCAATGGCACATGCACATAACATATACACCCAAAAACTTTCAAGTGATTAAGATTGGGTTTCTTTCCATACGACATCTCATAAGGAGTTTTGCCTTCAATTGCTTTGCAAGACACCCTATTCATCAAGTAGTTTGCACATACAAGAGACTCACCCCAGAAGGATTTGGGAAAACAAGCATCTAATCTTAAAGCCTTAGAGCATTCACATACTATTCTATTACTTCTTTCAGCAACTCCATTTTGTTGAGGAGTGTAAGGACAAAAAGTCTCTTTCTTGATCCCTTCCTCCTCACAAAAGGCCTTGAACTCATTGGAGATGAATTCTCCACCATTGTCACTTCTAAGAATCTTGATGCTATGATTATGATGCTTTTCCACAAACAACTTGAATTTTACAAAAGTATCAAATACTTGAGACTTGAAGGAAAGTAAGAACACCCAACAATATCTTGAGTAGTCATCAATGAAGGTTAAAAACATGGATGAGCCTCCATTAGATTTGGTGCTAGCAATGTGCACATCCGAGTGTATGAGCTCAAGAGGATGAGATGACTTTGTGATGGAGTTAGAAAACACCTTCTTATGTGCCTTGGATAAGGCACAAGCTTCACAAACCTTGTCTTCCTTCCCAATAGACCTTGGTAGGCCTAAAGCATACACCTCCTTGATCATAGCCTCCATGGAACCCGAGTTGACATGTCCAAGTCTTTTGTGCCATAAAGTAAAGGTAGATATCTTGTTCTTCTCGGCCAACATGACAACATTAGTATCCACAAATGCATCCAACTTATAAAGTTTGCCAAGTCTAGTGCCCTTAGCCACTATCTTACCCTTCTTCTTGATGAAACATTCATTTGAAGCAAAGTCAGCATTGAAACCATTGTCTACCATTTGGCCAACACTTAGTAGATTCTTTGTTATTGTAGGAATGTACAAAACACCTTCTATGTTGATCTTTTTGGAAGATCCTAAACAAAGGGGAATGCTACCAACTCCTTCAGTCTTACAAGCTTCATCATTTGCTGTATAGATAGACATTATAGGTCCATCGTAAGATAAGAGAGAAGAGAAAAACTCCCTTTTACTAGTCATGTGTGAACTAGCACCCGAGTCAATCCACCAAGGATCTTCTCCTTTGAAGCTTGTTGAAGAAAATATGGACATCATAAGAGAGTCCTCATGTGAACTCTCCTCCTCCTCCTCTTTTCTCATGTTGGCTTTGCTTTGATCTTGCTTCCTCTTGAAGCATTCCGAGGCATAATGCCCCATCTTGCTATTGCACCTTTGATTTGTCCTTCTTGACTTTGGTGGTTGATGGAGAGGCCTTTGAGGGTCCTTCTTGATCCTCAAGCTTTGAAGACTTCTTGAATGTTGATCCTTTGCCTTTGGACTTGCCTTTACCTTTGGTGAAGAGAGATTGGTCATCTCCACCTTGGATGGAAAGCCTATCCATCCTCTCTTGCATTTGGCTCCTTCTTGATTCCTCGGCCATGAGTGTGCCTTGGAGTTCTTCAAGTATGGGTAGCTTACCCATAATTTCATATCCCTGAACCAAATTGTCAAATTCAAACCTTAGTCCATTCAATATGAGTTGAACAAGCTCTTCATCCTTGATAGGATCACCTATGAAGGCTAGCTCTTTGTTCAATTCCTTTACTCTTAGGACAAAAGTATGTGCACTCTCTCCTTTATTTTGATAGCTTCTATAGATTTGATTCTTTAAAGCTAACATTCTAGTTTGGTTCTTGGATTCATAGACCTTTTGCAAAGTCTCCCAAGCATCTTGAGCCGAAGTGCAATCTCCTACCTCTCTTAAGAGTTCATTTGCAACATTCATTTTTATGCAATGTAGTGCAACATTGCACCTCTTGATGTATTTGGATTTTTCTTGAGGATGAATAGATTCACCCTCCTTACCATTTACAATTTCCATCAGATCTTGCATGATCATGATGGATATAGATGCCATCTAGTCTCCTAATCAAGGACTTGACACAAATGAAAGTTACTTCTATTGATTTGATTGAAGATCTACCTTATCCCACTTCTTAGGGACCTGAAAAGATCAGTAATAAACTTCCTATAAAGATCTAAGAATGATCTCTAACAAAATCAAATCATAGAATACTAGAAACAATGCACTTGCTTGATTGAAGTAGACAATACTAGTAGAATTGCCCCTCTTTCTATAAAGAACATTAAAGCTTCCAAATGATCTGATCAAGAGTGAATTTCAGAAACCTAATATACTTCCAAAATCACTTGTAAAAGATCTAAATGGAACTTAATGAGGGTGCAACACAATCTACTATCCAATCACAAGCAAAAAATTGATCAAAATTGATGAAAAATTGATCTAATTTGGTGCATAAGTCAAGCAATGGTTGGAATGAACCTAAATCACTTTAGGAGGTGTCCTCTACACCTTAGAACAGCCTTGAAGAGTCCCCAAAACTCTGATCTTCCCTCTCCTTGAATGCTAGAAAGCCTCCTCTATGAAATCACTTCCAAAACTCGCTTAGAAATCAATGCTTGGAGCAAGCAAAACTTGCTATCTTGGTAATGTGAATTAAATTCAACTTTGCCTCTGGTTTTAGACACCTAAACACCTGCAAATGAAGTCACACAACACCAATCTCCAATGTATTTGACTCACTTTGAGTTCTAGAATCAATGCTAGATGCTAAGATCCAATCTACACAAGATTTAGATCAAAAATTGTGATCAAATTGAATGAAAACCAAGGATTTAGCTCATTTCAGCCTTTAGGTTCTGATACCATGTAAAAACTACAGCAAATAAGGATCTCAAAAAACTTGAAATGATGAGGGAAACAATAGATTAGGATCTCATAAGATTAGCACAAGTTGAACCATCAAAAATCTATGCTTGAACCTCACTAAATGGCCTAAATCCTTGAAGAAGGCTTCACACGTGTGAAAGTATGGCCTCCCATAGTCTGAGTACTGTACACCAGACCTACATTCAATCCTATAATCATTAGTAATCACAAGAACTCAAACAATTATGAACATAGAGAGCAATTGCACCATTGTGAGCGAAAAATCATGAAATTGCTTGATTGATTTTGGTGAGATATCATCACCTATATGTACATGATCCATCACAGTTTGGGCAGGTATGAGTAGCTCTAAACCTATCCCTAATGCTAATTTTGGTGGATCTTTCATCCCTACCAAGTTAGGGTTGGAATCTTGGAGATCCCTCAACAATGCAAAAATTACCAAAAATAGCTCCTATTTTTTCTCTATTGTATCTAAGCATAATTTGGACTCATTCCAAAGGTTCTAACACTTAGGTCTACTTGAGAACATCCTTTTGAATGGAATCCTATGCTATTTGGCACGTGTTACAAGCCGCATCATGACCATCTAACTATTTACAAGTCATATGACCAAAACTAGTCAAGCTAGAATTGTGAATTTTTAACAAAATCACATTTTGAGTCACATTCCCGAAAGGTTTCTTGTAAAAATTACAGCAAATAAGGATCCTAAAACACTTGAAATGATGAGGGAAACAATAGATTATGATTTCATAAGATTAGCACAAGTTGAACCATCAAAATCCATCAAAAATCTATGCTTGAACCTCACTAAATGGCCCAAATCCTTGAAGAAGGCTTCACACGTGTGAAAGTACGGCCTCCCACAGTCTGAGTACTGTACACCAGACCTACATTCAATCCTATAATCATTAGTAATCACAAGTACTCAAACAATTATGAACATAGAGAGCAATTGCACCATTATGAGAGAAAAAACATGAAATTGCTTGATTGATTTTGGTGAGATATCATCACCTATATATACATGATCCATCACGGTTTTGGGCAGGTATGAGTAGCCCTAAACCTATCCCTAATGCTAATTTTGGTGGATCTTTCATCCCTACCAAGTTAGGGTTGGAATCTTGGAGATCCCTCAACAATGCAAAAATTACCAAAAATAGCTCCTATTTTTTCTCCCTTGTATCTAAGCATAATTTGGACTCATTCCAAAGGTTCTAACACTTAGGTCTACTTGAGAACATCCTTATGAATGGAATACTATGCTATTTGGCACGTGTGACAAGCCACATCATGACCATCTAACTATTTACAAGTCATATGACCAAAACTAGTCAAGCTAGAATTGTGAATTTTTAACACTCCTCCTCACTATCTAGCTTGGTTCAATCATTGCTTTACTAATCACTCCAAGTGATGATCTGAACTTCATAAAAGGTGTCCTTTGAAGTGGTTTAGTAAGTAGATCAGCTACACATTCATTGCTTGGAACATGCTCCAAAGCAATCTCCTTGGCTTGCACCATTTCTCTCACAAAGTGATGGCATATCTCAATGTGCTTAGATCTTGCATGGAAGATTGGGTTAGATGCAAGGTGTTGGGCTGATATATTGTCATTGTAGATGATTGGTGCCTCCTCTGAATCCATGATCTTTAGTTCCACCAATAATCTCTTGATCCAAAGTACCTCCTTTGTAGTGGTTGTCAAAGCTTTGTACTCGGCCTCAGTTGAAGATAGAGATATAGTTTCTTGCTTTTTTTGAAAGCCATGAAACCACACCTTCTCCTATGAAAGTTGAATAGGCACTTGTTGATTTCCTATCCCTCTTGTCCCCTGCAAAATCTGAATCACTAAATGCATGAAGGTTAATCACATCTCCTCTATATAGAATCCCAAAATCCAATGTACCCGAGATGTATCTTAGAATCCTCTTAGCCTTTTTCCAATGGATATTCAATGGCTTTTGCATGGATTGGCTCAACCTACATACACTAAAGCTAAGATCTGGTCTAGTTATAGTGATCCACATTAAGGAACCTATAAGTTGCCTAAACAAAGTGATGTCCATGAAGGATCTTTCATCATCTTCATTTGGCACTTTTACATCTTGCTCCATTGGTGTGTCAACACTTTTGCATACTTCCATCTTAAACTTCTTCAAAAGACTTTGAGCATAGTTTACTTGACTTATAAAGATAAAATCAGACCCTCTAAGTACTTCTATGCCTAAGATGAAGTGAAGACACCCTAGATCTACCATCTTGAACTCTAAGGATAGATCTATCTTGATTTTTTCAATACCATCAACACTATTTCCACTAATGATGATGTCATCTACATAAATGAGTAAAAGTACAATACCAACATCATCAAACTTAATGTAAAGAGTGGGATCATATTCACTTTGAACAAAAGAAAGTGAAATAAGATAGCAATGTAGTCTTGAATTCCAAGATCTCGAGGCTTGCTTCAAGCCATAGATGCTTCTTTGGAGATGGCATACTTTGTTCTCCATTCCATGCTTGATGAACCCTTGTGGCTGCTCCATATAGATATCCTCTTCCAAAAAACCATTCAAGAAAGCATTAGAGACATCCATTTGACATAGAATCCATCCAAAATGTGATGCAAGTGCAATGATTAGTCTTATTGTGACCATCTTGGCCACGGGTGCAAAAGTTTCCTCATAGTCTATCCCTCTCTCTTGAGCATAACCTTTTGCAACTAATCTTGCTTTATGTTTGTTAACACTCCCATTTGCATTCAACTTAAGCTTTAAGACCCACATGCATCCTATTACATTCCTTTGAGGTCTCTCAACAAGCAACCAAGTTTCATTCTCAATCAAGGCATCATACTCATCCAACATAGCTTTATACCATTCTTTGGAGTTCAATGCATCTTCCACATTAGACGGTTCTTCAAAACTAGATAAAGCATAAGAAGTGGATGAGATACCCTCAACTTGCTGTCCTTTGCCTTGATATGTGAGCCTTGATGGCTCCACTTTTGCCCTTGAAGATCTCCTTGGTGTGATAGGTGGGTTTGGTGCTTGCTCCTCCATGAGCTCCTCCTCAAAACCAAGATCTTGCTCCTCGGCCATCTTCTTCTTGATTGTTGGAGCACTTGAGCCTTCTTCAAGCATATGCATATGATGTTCATCAAAGATGACATCCCTTGAAACAACAAATTTGTTCAAGGATGGGAGATAGACTTTGTAGCCCTTGCTTGAGCTTGCATATCCAAGCATGATCCCTCTTGTGGAAGATGGATCCTCCTTGGTTCTTGTTTCTAATGGCACATGCACATAACATATACACCCAAAAACTTTCAAGTGATTAAGATTGGGTTTCTTTCCATACAACATCTCATAAGGAGTTTTGCCTTCAATTGCTTTGCAAGACACTCTATTCATCAAGTAGTTTGCACATACAAGAGACTCACCCCAAAAGGATTTGGGCAAACAAGCATCTAATCTTAAAGCCTTAGAACATTCACATAATGTTCTATTCCTTCTTTCAGCAACTCCATTTTGTTGAGGAGTGTAAGGACAAGAAGTCTCTTTCTTGATCCCTTCCTCCTCACAAAAGGCCTTGAACTCATTGGAGATGAATTCTCCACCATTGTCACTTCTAAGAATCTTGATGCTATGATTATGATGCTTTTCCACAAACAACTTGAACTTTACAAAAGTATCAAATACTTGAGACTTGAAGGAAAGTAAGAACACCCAACAATATCTTGAGTAGTCATCAATGAAGGTTAAAAACATGGATGAACCTCCATTAGATTTGGTGCTAGCAATGTGCACATCCGAGTGTATGAGTTCAAGAGGATGAGATGACTTTGTGATGGAGTTAGGAAACACCTTCTTATGTGCCTTGGATAAGGCACAAGCTTCACAAACCTTGTCTTCCTTCCCAATAGACCTTGGTAGGCCTAAAGCATACACCTCCTTGATCATAGCCTCCATGGAACCCGAGTTGACATGTCCAAGTCTTTTGTGCCATAAAGTAAAGGTAGATATCTTGCTCTTCTCGGCCAACATGACAACATTAGTATCCACAAATGCATCCAACTTATAAAGTTTGCCAAGTCTAGTGCCCTTAGCCACTATCTTACCCTTCTTCTTGATGAAACATTCATTTGAAGCAAAGTCAACATTGAAACCATTGTCTACCATTTGGCCAACACTTAGTAGATTCTTTGTTATTGTAGGAATGTACAAAACACCTTCTATGTTGATCTTTTTGGAAGATCCTAAGCAAAGGGGAATGCTACCAACTCCTTCAATCTTACAAGCTTCATCATTTGCTGTATAGATAGACTTTATAGGTCCATCATAAGATAAGAGAGAAGAGAAAACTCCCTTTTACTAGTCATGTGTGAACTAGCACCCGAGTCAATCCACCAAGGATCTTCTCCTTTGAAACTTGTTGAAGAAAATATGGACATCATGAGAGAGTCCTCATGTGAACTCTCCTCCTCCTCCTCTTTGCTCATGTTGGCTTGGCTTTGATCTTGCTTCCTCTTGAAGCATTCCGAGGCATAATGCCCCATCTTGCTACAATAGTAGCACTTCACCTTTGATTTGTCCTTCTTGACTTTGGTGGTTGATAGAGATGCCTTTGGGGATCCTTCTTGATCCTCAAGCTTTGTAGACTTCTTGAATGTTGATCCTTTGCCTTTGGACTTGCCTTTGCCTTTGGTGAAGAGAGCTTGGTCATCTCCACCTTGGATGGAAAGCCTATCCATCCTCTCTTGCATTTGGCTCCTTCTTGATTCCTCGGCCATGAGCGTGCCTTGGAGTTCTTCAAGTATGGGTAGCTTACCCATAATTGCATATCCCTGAACCAAATTGTCAAATTCAAAGCTTAGTCCATTCAATATGAGTTGAACAAGCTCTTCATCCTTGATAGGGTCACCTATAAAGGCTAGCTCTTTGTTCAATTCCTTTACTCTTAGGACAAAAGTATGTGCACTCTCTCCTTTCTTTTGATAGCTTCTATAGATTTGATTCTTCAAAGCTAACATTCTAGTTTGGTTCTTGGATTCATAGACCTTTTGCAAAGTCTCCCAAGCATCTTGAGCTGAAGTGCAATCTCCTACCTCTCTTAAGAGTTCATTTGCAACATTCATTTTTATGCAATGTAGTGCAACATTGCACCTCTTGATGTATTTGGCTTTTTCTTGAGGATGAATAGGTTCACCCTCCTTACCATTTACAATTTCCATCAGATCTTGCATGATCATGATAGATTCCATTCTAACTTTCCATATGGAATAGTTAGTTTTGTTGAGCCTTTCATTAGTATCCAAAAGATATGCATTTATAGATGCCATCTAGTCTCCTAATCAAGGACTTGACACAAATGAAAGTTACTTCTATTGATTTGATTGAAGGTCTACCTTATCCCACTTCTTAGGGACCTGAAAAGATCAGTAATAGACTTCCTATAAAGATCTAAGAATGATCTCTAACAAAATCAAATCATAGAATACTAGAAACAATGCACTTGCTTGATTGAAGTAGACAATACTAGTAGAATTGCCCCTTCTTTCTATAAAGAACATTAAAGCTTCCAAATGATCTGATAAAGAGTGAATTTCAGCAACCTAATATACTTCCAAAATCACTTGTAAAAGATCTAAATGGAACTTAATGAGGATGCAACACAATCTACTATCCAATCACAAGCAAAAAAATGATCAAAATTGATGAAAAATTGATCTAATTTGGTGCATAAGTCAAGCAATGGTTGGACTGAACCTAAATCACTTTAGGAGGTGCCTACTACACCTTAGAACAGCCTTTAAGAGTCCCCAAAACTCTGATCTTCCCTCTCCTTGAATGCTAGAAAGCCTTCTCTATGAAATCACCTCCAAAACTCGCTTAGAAATCAATGCTTGGAGCAAGCAAAACTTGCTATCTTGGTAATGTGAATTGAATTCAACTTTGCCTCTGGTTTTAGACACCTAAACACCTGCAAATGAAGTCACACAACACCAATCTCCAATGTATTTGACTCACTTTGAGTTCTAGAATCAATACTAGATGCTAAGATCCAATCTACACAAGATTTAGATCAAAAATTGTGATCAAATTGAATGCAAACCAAGGATTTAGCTCATTTCAGCCTTTAGGCTCTGATACCATTGGATCCTAAAACACTTGAAATGATGAGGGAAACAATAGATTATGATTTCATAAGATTAGCACAAGTTGAACCATCAAAATCCATCAAAAATCTATGCTTGAACCTCACTAAATGGCCCAAATCCTTGAAGAAGGCTTCACACGTGTGAAAGTACGGCCTCCCACAGTCTGAGTACTGTACACCAGACCTACATTCAATCCTATAATCATTAGTAATCACAAGTACTCAAACAATTATGAACATAGAGAGCAATTGCACCATTATGAGAGAAAAAACATGAAATTGCTTGATTGATTTTGGTGAGATATCATCACCTATATATACATGATCCATCACGGTTTTGGGCAGGTATGAGTAGCCCTAAACCTATCCCTAATGCTAATTTTGGTGGATCTTTCATCCCTACCAAGTTAGGGTTGGAATCTTGGAGATCCCTCAACAATGCAAAAATTACCAAAAATAGCTCCTATTTTTTCTCCCTTGTATCTAAGCATAATTTGGACTCATTCCAAAGGTTCTAACACTTAGGTCTACTTGAGAACATCCTTATGAATGGAATCCTATGCTATTTGGCACGTGTGACAAGCCACATCATGACCATTTAACTATTTACAAGTCATATGACCAAAACTAGTCAAGCTAGAATTGTGAATTTTTAACATTTCTGCTTATTCTATTGCAAAACCATCGCTAGATCTCACGTTTGAGCAATTGTAGAAAGAAAGTGGAAACAATTCTAAAAGGGACAGTACAAACAAGATCGGCACCTCATGTGCAGCATTATTCTAAAAAGATTTAATGGTTGATGCGATCTCCTCATATGGCTTGGCTTGTAGCTTTTGTTTGAGTCTTTGCTAGGCAATCCCATAAGCCGTGGCAGTTGCTATCGTTGTATGCAGATGAAGCGAATGCTTCTAGCTGTCTTCTTTCGTGACACCCCAGGTGTTGGAGACATCGAATCCTATGTGCTGTGCCTTTTTTATCCATGAGCTTTGCCATAGGTGGAGTACGAAGACAATGACTTCATGCGTAATCCAATCTTTCCAAGTGGCGAGCGCTCATGCCTCGATGTCAATCTCTCACAATATCCTAGTAATCTAGTATGCCCATTGCATATCTATGTAACTAGATTAGTTATTGAAGAGAATGTGGGATGAGTCAAAGTGCTAGGATCTTGAGGATATAATGTTCCATCTGACCACAAATCCAAATTTTTCTTTCCTTCTACCCTATAACGAGAATGATCTTTAGCAAATATTTGAATTCCTTTGCCTCTTCTTCTCTGTAGAGGTGCCAAATCAATAGGGATATCCAATTGTAGATGATACAATGTTGTCATCAGAAAAAACAAGAACGTAATCAGATGCATCAAAGTACTAAGAATAGATTTTTTAAAACAAAACAAAGTACTTATCTTTTTTTATATTATATACTCTATACCATCAATCCATTGATTTTGCTTTTTTGCCTAATTTAAATTTGGAGATGACACTCATATTTTCATTCCAGTGGGAAGATGGTGCTCATATTTGGAAATAGTGCTCATATTTTCATTCCTGAAGATGGTGCTCAAATTTTCATTCTAGTTTCATTACTAGAATTTTTCATAATCTAATGGCATTTGTGGGAGGATATCTGTTAGAGGCTAGTAAAAGATTGAACACCTCCAACTACTCAATTTGGAAGGTTAGAATGGAGTTTATTCTTATCCTACAAGATGTAATAGACATAGTACTAGGACTTGAAGTGGAGCCTCAAGGACAAATTGAAGAATCACTCTTCACTTCATAAAAATGCATATCTCTAATGAGATCTTAAGAGAAATTGGATCTTGCACCACTACTAAAGAAGCTTGGGATGCACTCAAGTCAATCTATGAAGCTAAGAATACTTTTAGAATTCTCACTCTTAAAAATCAGATTTTTCAAAGTTCACAAGAAGTGAGGAGTGCTTCAAACTATATCTACTATTAGATTATTTTTGCACTGTTGTATATAATTTTGTAGCCTCTTTGAGAGGGTTCAAATTTGAACATTCTCCAATGTTGCACTTATAGTTTTTCTTCAAGAAAAACCTTGCTATTATTGAAGCAGCCCAGAGCCACATACCTACAGAAGTACATTTGTGGTGTTCCTTATATTACTAGATAACAACTATAAGCTACTAAAAAGATTTCTTGTAGAATATCTAGTCTTACTCAATAAAATTTAATCTATGAATATTAATCAAATCAGAGTTGAAACCAATTTTGTAGGTCATTGATGTATGACCACCTACATAAAGCCCCAAAAGGAACTAATCTTGTTTTGCACTTTTTGAATAAGAACTGTGCCAGGTCTGATGCTTAGAAGCGGCTAAGAAGATTGTTTTTATAAAAAAAAGATTACTTTACCCTAGAATCTACACTATAAGTCCACAGGCTGATCACCCATATCATCAATGTGGCCTTTGGTAGATGATGAAACTTAGAGAGAATACTTTTCCCCACTCATTCTTTCACTTTCACTCTTTGCAAAATTTTCTTGCTCTAGATCATCTGCTTGACAGGGAATCTGGTTGACACGGAATAAGGCTTTGTTTCAGAATGTCATTGAAGTCTATGATCCTAATTTCACAAGTGTTACTATGCAGGCTTTAAGTTACAAGAGATGCTTACTCAACAAACTAGAAAATCAAGTGGAAATAATAGTGGTCCTTTCTACAAGATGTGCCATTTTCTACTATGTCATATAGCTTTTTTAATGAGAAACTTTAGAACTGAGTAGCCAGACTATTTATCAGCTATAAGCGTTGTAATTTGTACACTTAGTATCTTTTGTATATATCGTAATTGTCGTTCGGCTAATTTTTGGGCCATTTTGGGCCCTATATTATTTTGCATAATATAGGGCCCATTTACTCGTTTGTTATAGAAATGAGAGAGAGCTAACACATTAGAGGAAGAGAGAGAGATACAGAGAGAGAAAGCACGGGAGGGAGAGAGAGAGAGAGAGAGGGAGAGAGAGCAACAGGGAGAGAAAATCCACAGGAGGGAGAGAGAGAGAGAGAGAGAGAGAGAGAGAGAGAGAGAGAGAGAGAGAGAGAGAGAGAGAGAGAGAGAGAGAGAGAGAGAGAGAGAGAGAGAGAGAGAGAGGGAGGGAGGGAGGGAGGGAGGGAGGGAGGGAGGGAGGGAGGGAGGGAGGGAGGGAGGGAGGGAGGGAGAGAGAGAGAGAGAGAGAGAGAGAGAGAGAGAGAGAGAGAGAGAGAGAGAGAGAGAGAGAGAGAGAGAGAGAGAGAGAGAGAGAGAGAGAGAGAGAGAGAGAGAGAGAGAGAGAGAGAGAGAGAGAGGACAACAAAGAGAGAAAGCACGGGCGGGAGATAGAGAGCACGAGAGAGAGGGAGAGCGTGTGGGAGAGAGAGATCAAGGAGAAAGGGAGAGACACTCCAGAGGCCTAAAAAAAATTAGCCGAACTGCAATTAAATTACGTGAGATAATGGTCCATTGGTCGGATCATTACCACAAATAATCCGGTCCCCGAACAGCTCGTGGGCTTCGCCATTCACTGTTGGGTCTCGGATTATTTATGGTGATGGCCCTCCCAATGGCCTACATAATGGCTATTATTTCATCTTGGAAAAATAAGAAGATACATTGGATTACATCAAGGTTCATAGAGCCAAATGACCAGAAACATCCCTCCATGAAAGATTACAGTTGTCAATGTACACAAATCATCAACGTCGATAAGTCAAAGAGGTCTTCTAGCCATGAAAAAGCTGTGTCACAAGATTGGAAAACCCATTTTATTTATTTCAATAGATCATATAACCCTTCAGACATATAGCTTGGGATCATATGCAGGTGGTAATATGTACCATGAATGCACGAGCATTACATGTAGCCTGTGGTGGTTAGTCTTTGATTTCTATGAGCTTGAACCTAGGCTTGGCTGTGTCTATCAGCTCACCATCATTTGAACGAGGCTCGATACTCCTCAAACAAGAATTGCTTGTACTTGGCTAGATGATCTGCATGTATTAGGCCTTTGGGTGGCTCTATCACACTCTCTTGCTCTGGGTATAGAAATAATGTTGCTGATACATGACGCGTCTCGCTGTTCACAGCTACTTTGTGCACAACACTGGGATATATGCTATTGCTCCACACCTGCGCGCGTTCACATACTTAACAAATCAGCTTATAGTTTATTAAGAATAATAGAGGGGTACAAAATAGAAAGACACCTTTTTAAGCTATTTGATCACAGGCTCATGTTAAGAAATAGCCAATTATCAACCACTCTCCCTTGATTTCAGAAAGTATTTGAGAGATTTGTGCAATCATTTGACACAACTACCAGTTGGTAGTACCTTCCTATTGTTTAGCATTAATTTACTCATGATAGGTGATAGTATGAAACCATAAAGCTGCTGCAAACATTTTAGCATTCAGCCAAGTAGAGATAGATAACCTGCTACAATTCTTAGTGTTTTAGTGTGTACTCACTATTGCAACTGCAAGAGAAAGATTTACAGTCTGTACTCAGATTTTCTCATTATATTTCTATTTTAGATCATTCAATAATCATTATCATTTTTTCATTCAACTGTTTTCGATTTATGTGAACAGTTTATTAACAGTTTGTGTCTGATTTTCATCTCCCTGTATGTTTCTATTACAATATCATGGTATCAGACCTGGACACTGGTCAACTTCCCCACTCACAAGAGAGTTATCAACAACAAGTGTAGAGATAGGTTGAGTGTAGAGTCTGATATTGTGGTTGGAGGAGGAGTGTGCCCCTCTGTGCTTGTTGAAGTTCCTCTCTTAGTGCAAGAAAAAAGCCATGTCAAGTGTAAGATCTTCATTTCTATCGCTCAGACCTGCTCTATTCAACGAATTTGGATTTGAAGGATGGAAGCATACCATGTTCCTCTACCTCAGAGGTGAAATGGTGTACGAAGTGGTGGAACGAACTGAGACATGTCCTGTTTTGGACCTGAGCCAACCAAAAACCTCAACAGAATGAACTAATCAAATGGATGCAGAAGGACGACAAGGCAATTGTATGCATTACTAATTGCCTTGCCCCCAATGTGAGAAATATGATGAAGTCTCACATGACCCACAACAAGGATCTTATGGATGCCTTGCAAGCAACCTATGGACAGAAGTCAGAAATGGATGCCTTGTGGTTGGAAGTTGCATTGGATGAGCTAAAGTTCGTTGAAGAACAAAGCCTTTAAGATCATATTAGCAGAATGGAGGAGCTGTTCAGCCAGATTGCAGAGCTGAGTGAGCATGAAGCTCTCAAGCAAACACAAAAGAAATTGAAGTTGTACAGATCTTTACCCAAGTTGTGGGCTAGCACAGTTGAGTTGTTGATTGCTACCAGGCGTGGAGAATCATGGAGCTCAGTTGTGAGCACTTTGCTTGACTTGAAAACCAGGACCAGTTTGCAGGATGGCTCTTCAAGTGATGAACAAGCTTGTCTTGCCAAAAACAAACAGAAGCAAAGGAAGTTTTCAACAAAAAGATAAGCTAAACAATAGCAAAATGATGATGATCACCAAGAAGAAGGTGACCACCAAGAAAAGGCGGAGAGATGGTAAGAATCACTCCAAGAACAAGGGCATACAATGCTGGAACTGCAGCGGTTATGGGCATGTGGCCAATCAATGCCCAAGCAGACCTTCCTACAAGCCCAAGAAGGAAGCACATGTAGTGGAAGGAGATGTCGTTGTTGAAGAGTCATGTCTTGTGGAGGAAGCAGCCTATGCCTCTCAAAAACCAGCCACTCTCACTATCGATTCTGGATGTACATCCATAATGCTCAAATATCGTGAGCTTCTTAGTAATCCAAGGAGGAGCGATAAAGGTGGAGTGCAGCTAGGCACTAACACTGAACCTGAAGTACAAGCCATTGGTAATTTATGTTTGCCCCTTTCTCATGGTGAATGTGAAATTTTTGAAGGAGCTCTACATGTGCCAAAACTTTGCAAGAATCTGATTTCAGTAGCTCGGATTGCTGATCAAGGTTTTGTGAGTGTGTTTTTGACTATGAAGTCCTCTTTTACAAGAAAAGAGTAAGCATTGTTGGGGAGGAGGCTGCAAAAGGATCTATAATTGGCAACTTATGAAATGGAAATGTTGCCTACCTCTCAAGAGTTGATGGCTAGCAAAGAAGAAAACATTATGGCATAAAAAGTTGTCCTCACCCCTGTTTCTACAGTTGTTTCTCACACCCCACCCGCTTCGCCAACAAAGGTTGCCGAGGCTAGCCAACCGCTGCCTGATGACGCATTTGTACAAACAATTTTTGTATCATCACCAGATCAGGCTGACCCTACTGCCCCAGATGGCATCAGGACAAAAGAAAACCTGATCGAAGACAATGACAACGGAATTTCACAAGTCGTCGGGGCCGATACAACACAAGCCCCTGCGAGTGCCAATGTATCAGCTGCTCCCACGTATCTCACGACGGTGTACCAAACTCTAGGAAAATACTCATGGATGAGGTAGCAGCCAAGCTATTATGGAAAGTAGGGTACTACATTTGGCAACAAGTAATATACAGCTACGAGCAGACCTCACCAAGCTGCAACAAGAGCTGATTCTGGCTCAGCAACACAAACAAGTAGGGCACCAGGAGATTGCCAAGTTGCAGCAGAAGGAGGAGGGCCTAAACAAATATATTCAAAGCCTCTCCAAAGTGCTGACTGAGGCCTCCACAAAGGTGCGAGAGCTTCAAGCTGAAGCATCCCAACGACTTGCCCCCATCCAGGCACAACTTACACTTTTGGAAGCAGAGAACACGCGCATGGGGGCGGAGGTCGAAGCCTTACAAGACGAAAAGCTCATCTGGTTAGCTCAATCTACACCGGACACAAGGCTGCTTTCCCAATCAGAGATGAATCTTTTACGACGTCAGGTGCATATTTATAGCCAAACCCTCAACAGGTACCAGGCGGAGCTCAATAAGTATTGGGCAAGCGCAATGCAAGAGCTCGCCCAGGCCAAGCAAGCCCTCAAGGCGTGCCAACAATACATGGAAATGAATGCCCAGCCCAACCCCGTGGTAATTCCACTGCCACCTAATTTTGATGTTGCACAGGCTAGTACAAGCCAAGATCAGAGCCAGCAGGTAGTAGGGAAATTTCAGCTAGATCAAGGGTCCGAAGGCCAAGACCAAGCGCAGACAGATGCAGTTGCTGAGACGCGAGACCAGAGCCAAGGCACAACCACCAGCCAAGGCCAAGCAACATCATCCAGAGGTTCGCGTATGATATCTGCCAGTCGGGCCTTCCGAAGACCAAAGTCCGTGGAGGAGAACATCAATGAATTTTTATCCAAATATCCCCACGAGTCATGAAGAGGCGACTAGCAGATATCATTCTCAACTCAGACCATCAAGGGAAAAGAACTGCAAGCCTTACCCGCCCTCCAACCACAACTGGAGTGGCGACAACAGTTATTTGAGAGAGACCCTGCGGCCATCAGGGCTTATGTGACAAGTCCGCAATAGTTACGGGTGAACGCGCATTTTCTGCCATGTCCAAGAAGATCCAAATAGGCGGAATGCGGCACTCCTCTGGACCAGATCACACTGCATAATTTCAACTGGCCAATCATCAAATCCGAATATGGGTGGACTACGGATGTAGACGCCAAAAGGGCTCTCTTCGCATTCGTCAGTCACTACATCAATTGCCCCGATCCCATAGTCCGCGCGGCAGCCACTTACACCCGAGACTTAGAATATTTAATGGGCATTGAAACAAAATGGGATGATTTTCTCTCCTCCATATTTTTTGATCCAAATAAGGCGCTAGCTTCCGACAAAGTCAAAGACCAGCTGCCAGTCGCTCACGTATATTACCAAGCTGCATTCCTTGGAGATCCCTGGACGAAACGATTCCAAGTATGGGTGGATCAGGAATGGCTGACAGGAGTCCACAAGTCCTTCCACATACCAAAGGACTCCAAGAAACTGGACTGTCTCAACTTCATGGAAGACATTACGGGCTATCTGATCCACCAGAGGCGGTCCAAGAGAACGCTATACTAAACTGGCAGAGTGCCGAGGGACCGGCACTACTTCAGGCCGTGGGTCCTGTTGGGGGCATTTCAAACAAAGTGTAAATAAATAAAATCCTCTAATAAAATGTGTTGCGAGGGCATGGTATCCTGCGTGTATAAGCCCATGGCCCAATGAACACACAATTAAAGTTGTAAATAAAATAATCTTGACTTGGGCCTTGGAATTAAAATAAAACTAGAGGCCCAATGTCATTTTTAAACTTAGAGATTACTTTTTAGAGTTGGGTCCAAATTGGGACTCACATGAATCTTGTGATTTCTAATGTACCTTTTGTAGACCCTTGGATCAAGTTGGGTCCAAGATGAATGGATAGGATCATTGTGAATATTAGCCAATATGATTGAGGGGCAAGGGCCTTCCCCATTTTATAAAAAGGCACCATTTGTACACTATTTCCATGCTTAATGAGAAGGAGAAAACTCTACCATTTTTGGAAGAGAAGCATCCTCATTTGCTATTCACTACTTGCTAATGCTCTTGATTGTGTTTTCCATTGCTTTCTATTTTCATGTTTATTGTTTGCCATAGTGAATGCTTTTCCATTAGCAAGCATAAGGAGCATTTGAGCTAACCTCCACCCTCACTCTCTATCTCTCTCTCTCTTTCTCTCTTCTCTTCTCAACCTCTTCTTTTCTATCCCTTCCCTTCACCCAAATCATGATGAATGTTAGTGTAGAGGAGTAGAGTTAAAGGAGAGTAGTGTTAGTGGTGAGTAGAGTTAAGGGAGAAAGTAGGAAATTAACTAAAAGTAGCATCTATGCATAGTTAGGTACTATCCAGTGATCTAACCCTTGTTGACAGGCGGGAGGGCTATACTACGTGAGATCTTCGACCCCACAAAAGTAAGTGGATATTCAAGAAAAAATATGATGCTGATAATAAACTTGAAAAGTTCAAAGTTCGAATAGTTGCTAGAGGTTTCGTGCAGGTCTATGGTATTGAATATGAAGAAACTTTCTCTCTTGTTGTTCATATGGATAGTCTCAGGACTACGCCAGCAATCGCAGCTGAACAAGGCCTGAAAATTCACCACATGGACGTGGACACTGCATTTCTCAATGGCGCCCTACATGAAGAAGTTTTTATGAGCTAGGCACCGAGATTTATAGATCCCAAACATCCTAGAAAAGTATGTCTTCTCAAGAAGGCTGTGCCAGGGCTGAGACAATCAGCCAAAGAATGGAACACCAAGTTTGGTAAAACAATGCATGAGCTTGGTTTCATAGAATCTAGTGTTGTCACAAGTGTTTACATATTGAATCATACAAATTTGCTTGTGATCTTGTTATATGTTGATGATTTGTTAATCTTTGGAAAAGATAAGAAGAAAATGAAGGAAATCAAAGAAGCCTTGAAGGACCGTTTCAGGATGAAAGACCTCGGAGAAGCCAAGTTTTTTCTTGAAATTAAGATTCATCATGATCATGAAAAAGGGATTCTTCACATAAGTCAGGGAAAGTATGTTAGGAAAATGCTTAACACTTTCAATATGGCAAATTGTAAGCCATCTCACATTCCTATGGAGACTAATCTAAAGCTTTTTGAAGAAGAAAGCAATGATCAGCATGATAAGTATGCTAACATTTCTTATAGGCAGATCAATGTTAGTCTCATGTACCTTATGGCTTGGACCAGACCGGATATATGCTACTCTGTCATAACATTAAGTCAGTTTAATAATAGTTTTTTTAAGAGCATTGGATTTTAGCCAAAAGAGTGCTTCAATACTTAAAGTCTACCCAAGACTTTGGGATGTTATATTCAAAGGGAAATCAAATCATTCTAACCATGATTGTGGATGCTAGTTTTGTCATGAATAAAGATTATTGATCCACAATAGGTTGCTGCTATCTTCTAAATGGAGGAGCAATTGCTTGGACCAGCAAACATCAATCCTGCATAGCTGTTTCATCAGCCGAGGCCGAATACATGAGCTTATCTTTTGGTTGCAGGTTAATGACAAAATTTAAAAGGCTTCTGGATGAAGTTGGAAGCACTCAACATGATCCAATCACAGTCTACATCGACAACCAGAGTGCAATGAGAATGGATGAGAGCCCAAACTTCAAGGGCATAACTGTGCACATCGCTGTGCATTATCACTTTACACGAGAGCTTAAAGAAAAAGACGCTATCAAATGAGAATTTGTGCCATCAGCTGAAAATCTTGCAGACAATTTCCCAAAAGCTTTAGCAAGAGAAAAATTTTGTAAGCATAGAAGTTCAATGGGAATTGAACCACCCTGAACCAAGTTTTTGGGTTGATGGAGGAGTGTTAAGAAATAGCCACCCACATGGCAGTAGTTATCAACCACTCTCCCTTGATTTCAGAAAGTAGCTGAGAGATTTGTGCAATCATTTGACACAACTACCAGTTGGTAGTAACTTCCTATTGTTTAGCATTAATTTACTCATGATAGGTGTCAGTAGGAAACCATAAAGCTGCTACAAACGTTTTAGCATTCAGCCAGGTAGAGATAGATAACCTGCTATAGTGTTTAATTGTGTACTCACTACTGCAAGTGCAGGAGAAAGATTTATAGTCTGTACTTAGATTTCCTCATTATGTTTTTTATTTCAGAGCATTCAATAATCATTATCATTTTTCCATTCAACTATTTCTGATTTCTGTGAGCAGTTTATTAATAGTTTGTGTCTGACTTTCATCTCCCTGTATGCTTCTATTAAAATATCAACTCAGGCTACAAAACGTCGTCTGATAATGCAATAAGAGCTTGTCCCACCTATAGTTAGCACTTAAAGTTAGTGCTAACTTAATGGGGGGCAGTTATTCTCAGCCACATCAGATTAGCAAGCAAAAGTTAGGAAATTCATTTAGCACTAACTAATACTGTATATTTTTGGCCAGAATTTAACAGGACTGATATCTCTCTTTTAACTCAACAGTTTCTTTCTCCCTGTTTCTTTGTCATCTAGATTTGCTTGGCTGATCTTATATCATCTCTGTTTGTCTCGCTGCCACACAAATACTCACCATTGCTGCTCCATTCCATGAACTACCATGCCTAATTTTTGCCTTGTTGTCATTGCTACTCCCAAGGGAAAGCTACAATGGACTACTTGCATGCCTTGTTGTCAAAGGGCTACTCCCAAGTGCTCGTTGTCAATTTTTTTCTCAATTAGTGAAGTCAGATGGAATACTTTCTTCAAGAGATATTAATAGAGGATATGCTGGTACAATTGCATCTGGCAAAGCAAGTGGAATGGAATGAGAACATTACACGCATCCCTGCATCAGTTATTCTTGCCACAAGTCCTGCTACACTGTAGGCATGAACAAAACATCTTCGAGTCATCTGTCTCTGCCATTTGTGTTGAGCCATAGTGAACCAATACCATTCATTTATGCTTTGATCCATCTCCAGGAACAATAAATCTTGATGAATCTGCACTTGAAAATTAGACATGATTCGTCTTGATGTAACGAAGTGCAAAGTAGCTCTTGAATCAAGGATTACCTCCTATGTGTCAAGTGTTGACACTGCACACATGTCTACACAGATGTAGGCGGTTGAATTTGTGTGTCAATCTTTCTTCGCCAATCTTTTAGCTCTCTGGCTCCTCAACATAGGACAAACTATTGTTGTTCTCTTGTCTGCTTTGAGCATGTTTGTTTCTTGGGTTCTGGCGGCAGTCCATGGCTGCATGGCCCTTCTTGTGATAATAAATACACTCAATTTTCAGATTGAGCCAACACAAATTGACAGTATGTCCTTTGTATTTGCATCTCACGCATGTCTTCTTGTCTCCACTTTGCTGTTTTGACCTTGTTTTGTTCTTCCACTTGCTTTTGTTGGCTTCTTCTGCTTACTAATCTCGATCCTACTTTCAATCTAACTCCCTCTTAGGCTTGAATTGATTCTTTGATTTCTCCTTGTTGATGTAGAGGGCTTGGTTAGAAGCATCTTTGTGATCAAGGTGCTCTTGAGCTTTGACTTCTTATCAAATCTCTACAACAGCCTTTTCGAGTGTCATTGTAGGATCCTTTGCTAGCAGCATTCTGGTTGTCTGGAAGGATCTTGGTAAGGCTCTCAACAGATAAGTGAGCTGCTTCTCTGTTGATACTGCATTTTTTGCTCCAGAATTGTGTAGTGAAAGGAATAGATCCTTCATCTTCCTAATAAAGGAAGTGAGGTCTTTACCATCCCATTGTAGGTTTGTCAACTGATCTTCAAACAACGTGATCTGACTGCATGATGCAAGTTTTGAAATGACAAAACTTTAGTTCTAAATTTATGACAGTTCCAAGCCATTTAGAGCTCTTAAAATCAACATTTCTAGTATAAAGGTATAAGTTATCCTTAATGCAAATTGAGGTCTCCAAACTAAAAACTTAATACATTTTCCGAATCAAAAGATTTTGAAGAAACAAGCATCATGACAAGACACGAAACGAAAATGCTCTTGACACGAAATCCTTTGTGCTCCAAAACAGAACCAGGAAGATCAAGCAAGTACTATGAAGTACAAATCCCTGATCTGATATGGTGACATCAACAGAAGAGCGTTAGGACATGCCTAATGCACCACTCTTGTAATCCATGATTAGTTATAGATGTTTAATCTCTCTAATCGGGAATGTTACTCGAAGTGACACAAAAAAGTTCGCGACATATACACATTTTGCTAGATGCATAAAACATATACAAATAGACAAAAATACAGAATACGAGTTGCTTGTGAGCGAGACAATTTTGTAAGAGGATCAATAGATCCAAGAAATCTGCTAGTAAGCGAGACACTATTTGTGGGAGAACGCTGCTCTCACGCCAATGCTCCATGTGGGTCTGTTGCACAGTGCACTAAATCAAGAGGATCAATAGATGATGTTGTAGCTACTATGCACATATCATTCTAGATTTTGTCTGATCTTGAATGAATTATTGTCTGCTAATATTATGTATCTCATTTACTTGTTTTATTAATTTCGCACACTAGTTTAATCTTGTTGAATGTTGTATTAATCTATAACGTAGGTCAGCAGTGTTTGTCTATATTCTGGAGGATTGTAGGAATGATATAGCAAGCAATGACCAGCAATCATATCCGAACTCCATCCGAATTGATTTCATTCGTGATTGTTTTCATTTCACGTTTCGTTTCGCTTTGTGATTAATATTCTAACACAACTACATCTCTAACTTCTCAAATATTGCAGTCCAAAAATTGTCAATAAAATGAGAATCTTTGTCAGACACAATTGATCTAGGTAATCCATGAAGTCTAAATACATGTTGTATAAACAAATCAGCCATACTAGGTGCATCAATCTTATTACTAGTTGGGATAAAATGAGCCATTTTTGTGAGTTTGTCAACCACAACTAGGATAGCATTATGTTGCTGCTGCATATGTGGTAAACATGTAATAAAGTTCATGGAAATACTCTCCCATCTCCCTTCTGGTATAGGTAACGGGCATAATAATCCAAGCACCTTAATCCTTCCAGCCTTATTAATTTGACACTGAAAACAATGTGTCACATAATGGTTTACTTCTTTCTTAAGTCTAGACCACAAAAAGTTACGTTGTATCAACTCATAGGTCCTATCCAAACCAACATGACTAGCACTAGGGCTTTTATGACAGAGATGTAAAATCCTCTTTAGCAGCACCTCACAAGCTGGAATAAGAGCCTTGCCATTTCCAATCACTATTCCATCTTCTATTAAATACTTAAGATAAACACGAACCAAGGTAGAAGAGTTCTCCTCTTGAGATCTGCATGGCCATGACTCACCTCTTGTTCCACTTTCTTATAGTGAGGATCTTCTTGCTGAGCCTTTCTTATCTTAGACAGTAAGTCATTTTCAATGATCACAAATGACATCTGATACACTACACGAGATACTGCATCTGCCACACGATTCTCGGCACCTTTCTTGTACCGAATCTCCATTAGAAATTCCTGCATGAGCTCAGACCATCTGGCTTGCCGGCCTCTAAGGTCTGGGTGCTTACAAAAGTATCTCAAGGTATCATGATCAGTGAATACCTCAAATTTTGATCCATACAGATAATGCCTCCATGCCTTTAATGCATGAACTATGGCATACAATTCCTTTTCATAAGTTGGATAGTTTTTCTGAACAGGGTTGAGCTTCTTTCTCTCAAAGGCCACAAGCCTACTCTCTTGCATCAGAACAACTCCCACAGCAATGTCACTCGCATCCATATCTATAACATAGGGGTTTTGAGGGTCTACAATCTTTAGAGTGTTGCTTCAACTAAGCAAAGCTTGCTTGCTACAGTTCAATCCACTCACCAAATCTATTCTTTTGCATCAAATCAGTCAAAGGTGCTGCAATATAGGAGTATTCCTTAACATATTTTCTATAGAATACTGCCAATCCAAGAAAAGAACAGAGTATTGTCAAATCAGCTGGCACAGGCCATGTAGCGATCATAGCAACCTTCTTAGAATCTGGCCTTACTCCATCAACAAACACTACATGACCAATATACTCAATCTCTTTCTAAAAAATTCATGTTTTTTACTATTGGCAAACAAAGTATTCTCTCTCAAAGTAGACAACACAGTCCTAATGTGAGCCATATGCTTGACCTCACTTGCACTGTAAGTCAGAATGTCATCAACAAAGTTTACGACAAACTTACCCATATACGGTTTGAGCACATAATTCATCATCATTATACATATAGTTGGGGCATTAGTCAATCCAAATGGCATCACAAGATACTCATAGTGACCGAACTGAGTTCTGAAGACAGTCTTGTATACATCCTCTTCACAAACTCTAACTTGATGGTATCCACTCTTTAGGTCTATTTTACTGAACACAATGGCACTTGACAAGGCATCAAGCAAATCATCTATACGTGGCATAGGATATCGATGTGTAACCGTTATCTCGTTCAAACCTCGATAATTAACACACATATGCCATGATCCATCCTTCCTTTTTACAAGAATGATCGGAGAGGCAAAAGGGAAATAACTAGGTCATATCGGCACCTTGGCCAGATAATCATCGACCATCCATCTCACTTCTTTTTCCTCCTAAGACTCATTCTGTAAGGACGTCTATTGATAGGACATGATCCGAGTATTAATTCAATCTTATGTTCAACATTCCTCTTAGGAGGTAAAACAAATGGAAGATCATCTATGAATACATTCCAAAACTCTCTCCTAATCTCTTGATCCAAATTGCCAATAGTACTGGTTTACACACATTGCATGCTACTCTAAGTAGTATTAGTAGACATAAAGTGAGCTTGAACGACACTTTCTTGCAGTTCCTTTGACCTTAATTGAGTCTTCAATAAACTGCAAAAATATATCCATAACATATTTGCCAATTACCTCTCCTTTGATGCTCTTGACTAGCTCCAAATTGCCAATTTCCTTTTTGTCTTGTTGAAGCCCTTTGAGATCAACCTCTTGATCTTCAACTTGACCATCAAAGTCATTGAACAAACTTTGTTTTCTAGATCTATTACTTGATTTTAGGTCAAGATAACATCCATCCACTTGCATAGCACCATCTACACAAGAAGATCCTCCAAAAGATGTTTCATTCTTCACAAGAGCTTGATACTCAAGATCCATTGCTTGGATTCACTCCTCTTCTTTCCTTGATTCATATACACTTGTAGGTGAAGAAACACGATGTTTTTGTTACCAAAGCTCTGCTAGCTTTCAACTCCCAATTTGACAAAAAGACATGACATGACACGAATGCAAAATATTCGCGAACAACACGACAAACAAGAGAAGGCCAAACAACACGACACGACATGAAAATGTTCAGACACAAAATCCTTCGTGCTCCAAAGGATCATGTTGATCAACCAAGTGCTATGAAGTACAAATCCATGATCTGATATGGTGACATCAGCAGAAGAGATTTAGGACATGACTAGTCCACCGCTCTTGTAATCCATGATTAGTTATAGATGACTAATCTGTCTGATCAAGAATGTTACTCGAAGCAACACGAAAAAGTTGCGAAATATATACATCTGCTAGATGCATCAAACATATACAAATAGACAAAAAAATACTAAAATACAAGTCCGCTTGTGAGCGAGACAATTTTGTAAGAGGATCAGTAGATCCAAGAAGTCCAATAGTAAGTGAGACACTATTCGTGGGAGAACATTATTTCTCTCATGCCAATGCGCTGTGTGGGTCTGTCACACAGTGCTCAAAATCAAAAGGATCAATAGATGATATTGTAGCTATTATGCACATATTATTCTAAATTTTGTTTGATCTTGAATGAATTATTGTTTGATATTATTCGTGTATCTCATTCACTTGTATTATCAATTCCGCACATTGGTTCAATCTTGTTGAATGCTGTATTAATCTATAACGTAGGTCAGCAGTGTCTGTCTACATTTTGGAGGATTGTAGGAATGATATAGCAGGCAGTGACCTTCAATCGTATCTAAAATCCATCCGAATTGATATCATTCGTGACTGTTTTGCTTCGCATTTCATTTCGTTTCGCTTCGTAATTATTTGCTTTAGCAATATAAGTTTCTCTTTGTTTCATTTCATTTCGTCTCGTTTCGTCTAGTGTTTGTTTCATTTCGTTTTGTTATAGAGCCTGATTGTTGATATTACACATTTCCATTAATGGTATTAGAGTCTGTCATAGTCTGACATAGCCACAAAGCTATCAGATCTGAAGAAACAAAATGTTTCTATTTACAAAGCTTTGCTAGCTTTCAGCCCTCTTCTTGACAAAAATGTTCATGAACACGAAAGTCAAGAGACACGAAGCACGAAATATTTGCGAACACCTGATGAGAAGACACGAACATGAAAGATTTGCAAATGAGAATCTTTTGCGGTCCAGTAGGAGAAAGTCAGACGATGACAATGAACCAAACGACGTGATACAAAAAATGTCACAAAACCTTTTCTGCCCTCATGCTCCAAAAAAAAAGTACCAGTAAGACCGTGCAAGTACCCAAAAGTACAGATATCTAATGTGATGGCATGACGTCAGCAGATACACTCTAGGTTGTGGCTAATCTGCCACTCTTGTAATTTTCTGATTAGTTGTAGATGCTTAATCACTCTAATCTTAAAGTTACAAAGAGCGACTATATACTAGCTGGATGATACTTGAGAAAGCAGATATAGAAAAGTAGTCTAATGCTAGTAAGCAATCAAGACAAAAAAATACAGAGATGAAGTCCGCCTGCATGCGAGACGAGTTCTGTAAGCACTGCAGCAAGACTTGCTTTCGGTACCAAGAATAGCAGATGCAGGGATGCATGTGACGTTTTCTGACGAAGCATGCAACGTGGTTGATGCCAGTACCAGTACTCTGATCGCTCAAGGCAGAAGGAAAGGAAATCTATATCATCTGAAGGTATGCCTACCTGCAGATCAGGTGCATCAGACTCATGATGACTCGCCAGACACTCTGTGGCACAGGAGACTCTGCCACATGAACTCAATGACATACCAAGCAAGCCATCATGAAGTGATAACAAGGGTCAGCATCTCGAATACAACCAGTTCAACCACCTGTGATGCATGTTTGAAGGGTAAGATGTTGTGCACTCCATTCATCAAAGACTCTTACAAAATGACCAAGATTCTGGAGTTGGTACATTCTGACATTTGTGGGCCTTTCATTGTGATCTCAGTAGGAGGTTCAAAATATTATATAGCCTTCATTGATGATTATAGTAAATTTGCCAGACTGTATTTTATTCATAATAAATTTGAAGCACTTGATAAATTCACAGAATATATGAATTGGGCTAAGAGATGTACAAGCAGTAAAGTGAAGCAGATCAGGACAGATCAAGGTGGCAAATACATCTCGAATCGCTTCACTGACTTCTACAATGATCGTGAAACATTCACAGAAGGACCGTAGCCTACATACCGCAACACAATGGTGTTGCAAAAAGAAATAATAGGACCCTGATGGAAGCTGCCAGATGCATGATGGCCTACTCGAAGGCTCCAAGTGTACTATGGGCTGAAGCAGTAGCTACAACCTCCTACATCCAGAATAGGACAGGTAAGTTTGGTGTCCCTCACATGACACCACATGAGTTATGGTGGGGTAGAAAGTCCAACCTGTCTCACATCAGAATCTTTGGCTGTGCAGCTTATGCACATATTCCAAATTGCACATTTGTTGGTCAGTTATTGTATTTGTCTATGATAGATGCACTTTGTACTTCTGTAGATTCAGGATCCATGTTTTGTAAAACATGTTTTGGTTTCAAATCAAATGTGCAATTATCTTTTGTGCATGTATTAATGAATATAACTTTTCTAGAGAGGTGTTGCAATGGATTTGATAGTGTAATGAAAGCCGTCAATTGAGCAGACATTTGCTGTGCATTCAAAAATGTGTTTCCTAGTTTACTTATTCGGTAACAGTCATTGGTAGGATTTTGTATTTTATAATTTCATGTAAAGCCGTAGTTATTGTATTATCGATTTTTGTCAAATATGATGTACAATAACTTGCAGCAGCATATGGTTCTAAGATATATTGTATATCAGTATTGGCTTGCTAGAGACGACATATCCATTCCTAGTCCCATGTGTTATCGAATGTGATATGTCTTGTAACGCTTTAAATTCTAAAGGCATCAATATAATTGTTCTTCTCATGGGAGATTTTGGAAAGTGGAATGGACAAATAGAACGACCCTTTTTTTTGCAAGTTACAATATCAGGTCTAATTAAGCCCGAAGCAAAAACTGATTTATATTCAAGCTTTTGCTTCATTTGTATAGCTATAGTGGAATTCTCATCAGGGAATCGAGGCAATGTAGTTTGAATCCTACGTTAACAATGTTTCTTGCAAACTAAATTGACCAAAAACTAGGTGCATTTGTTGAATCTTTGCAAATGCAAGTCTAGGTTGTGAAGTTTTTAGCACGTGTGAACTTCACCACACACCCTACAGGATCTTACTGAGGTGTTGTGATTGCACAAGATTGATCAAAGAACAGTATGCTTGAAAAATCTAAGGCAAGAGCACAATAGCATACATCTGATGAAAAAATCTAACTCTTCACTATGAGAAATGAATGTCAGAAATAATTCTAAGTGTTTAGTATGGGAAAAAGAGGCTGCTCTCAGATAGAGAGAGAAAATCATACATAGAAAACTCGAGTAGAGAGAGAATGAGTCCAAAACATGAAAATCTCAATATTCACAATAATGGCAAAACATGCCCAGCTTTTCCTACATGAGAGAGACTCGAATTCCTACAAAGGAGTTGCATGGAAAGTCCACTTAACTGAACTAATTCACCTATCAGAGATCCACATGTGTAACTGCATGCATGTATGTTGCATGTACTTCATGTCAACTCATAAAACTGCCTAGACATGTGTAGATCACAGAAACTACTATGCATGTTGCATGCACTGATTGCATGTGGCTTGCATGCATACAGTAAAACTTTGCATGCTATCTAAACATCTGCATGTCATCATAATTGAACCTATCTAACTCAAATCCGAGCTACACTAGAAGGATATGTGCTCAATTCACACTCCTTAAATGTACAACATGAATTTTAGTGGAAATCATCATGGACATGACCCCAAACTCGAGATAGGAAGATAATATTTTAATAATCTTCACACTCCTTAAAAATTATGCTCCTATCAACATAGACTTCGAAATTAGGCCAAGGTTTGACCTCATCTTCATAAATACATTCTTGAGTAGAGGCTTGGTGAGAAGAGCTGCAACACAATCTGAAGATGAAACATGCTCCAATGGGATCTCTCTCCCAATGACTTTTTATCCTACAAAATGATGAGCCACTTCAATATGCTTGCTCCTTGCATGAAAGACTGGATTATTTGCAAGAGCCTGAGCAGAAATGTTATCATTCCTGATACTTGGTAAATCTTCATCTGCATAACACTTTAGCTCCAAAAATAGCCTTTTGATCCATAAAACCTCCTTTGTTATAGTTGTAAGAGATTTGTATTCAGCTTCACAAGATGATAACGAAATAGTTGCATGCTTCTTTGATAGCCAAGAAACCAGATTTCCTCCAAGAAAAATAGTGTAAGCACTTGTGGATTTCCTATCCAACCTGTCTCCTGCAAAATCTGAGTCTGAAAAAGCAATCAAAGTCAGATCTTCTCCTTCATAGAATAGTCCATAATCCAAGGTAGAAGATATATACCTCAAGACTCTTTTAGCCAACTTCCAACGATATAACTTTGGATCCTGCATGTGTTGACTTAGCTTATGAACACAAAAGCTTAGATTAGGCCTAGTCACTGTTAGCCAATTAAGTGAGCCAATAAGACTCCTATAAAGAGTGATGTCGTCAAAGGATTTTTCATCATCTTTAATAGGAACTTTTACAGTGTTCTCCATAGGTGTATCTATGCCTTTACAGTGTTCCATATGAAATTTCCTGAGCATGGAAAGTGCATATCTACTTTGGCTTATAAATGCATGACCTTTCCAAAAATCTATTTCAAGGCCTAGAATATAGTAAAGAACTCCTAAGTCCTGCATCTTAAACTCAATACCAAGTGCATGCTTAGTCTCTTGAACTAACTTCTCATTTTTCCCACAAAGAATGATATCATCTACATAGATGAGAAGAATAATTACAAAGGTATCTACAAACTTATAATACAGAGAATCCGAGTGATATGAGATAGGAATTGAGCCTTGCATACCAAGACTTTGGTGCTTGTTTCAGTCCATACAGACTTTTGAACAAAAGACAAACTTTTGATTCATCACCTTCTTTCACAAAACCTAGAGGCTGCTCCATATAAATCTCCTCCTCAAGGTAACCATTGAGAAATGCATTAGAAACATCAAACTGGAACATACTCCATTTGTGAAAACATGCAAGAGAGATGAGTATTCATTGTTACCATCTTTGCAACTGGTGCAATCTGTGAGTAGCCTTTGGCACAAAGTCTTGCTTTATACTTATTGATAGATCCATCATGATTATACTTGATTTTGAATACCCACTTACATCCAATCACATGCATGTTGTTTGGTGGCTCCACAAGCTCCCATGTGTTATTTGACATCAAGGCTTCAAATTCTTGGGTCATTGCATCAACCCACTCCTTGGATTGAAAAGCCTCTTGGACATCCTTAGGCTCTTTATCTGATATAAAAAGTGCATGATAGGAAGTTTCACCTTCTACTTGCCTTCCTTCTTCATTATATGTGAGCCTCCTTGGCTCAGATCTTGCTCGTGTAGATCTTCTGGGTGTGGTAGCTTGAATTTGCTCCTCCATAAGCCTCGGCCTTAGCTCTTCACATCTCTACTAACAACATTTTTGTCAGTAGAGGGCAAATAAATCTTGTATGCCTTTTTATGGATGCATATCCTACAAAAATTCCTTTTACTGCTCTAGGATCTTCCTTCTTCCTAGTTTCTAGAGGCACATGCACAAAGCATACACAACCAAAAATCCTAAGATGATCTACCTTAGGCTTTTCCTTATACAACATCTCAAATGGTGTCTTTCCTCCTATTGCAAGATTTGGAAGCCTATTACAAAGATAGTTTGCACATGCAACTGCCTCTCCCCAACATTCTTTAGGCAGAGAAGCTTCTAGCCTAATGGCTTTTGCACATTCACACAAAGTTCTATTCTTTCTCTCAGCAACTCCATTTTGCTGAGGAGTATATGAACAAGAGAACTCTCTTTGAATACCCTCTCTCACAAAAGACTTTAAACTTATTGGAAGTGTACTCTCCTCCACTATCACTTCTTAAAGCTTTTAACTTGAAAGGAAACTGCTTCTCTACATAAGCTTTAAAAGTAAGAAACACATCATAGAACATGGCTTTTGAAGACAACATATAGATCCAAGAATGTCTTGTATAATCATCTACAAAAGAGACAAAGCAGTTGGCTCCTCCTTTGCTCTTAGTTGATGAGAAATGAACATCAGAGTGTACAAGTTCAAATGGTTGCTTTGTCTTGATACTTGACCTAGGAAAAGGCCTTATGTGTGACTTTGTCAGCACACAAGCTTCACAAGGTAGAAGCTCCTTTGACAGTGTCTTTGGTAGACCAACAACTTTTCCTTCTTTGACCATAGATTGCATGGCTTTGAAATTGGGACTAGATCCTCTAGCAATAACTTCATTTTCTCTTGAGATTATACGCTTGTCAACTTGAAACTTGACATCCAATCCACTATCAAACATTTGTCCTACACTAATGATATTCTTAGTCAATCTAAGTACATATAGTATATCATGTAAGCAAAAAGATTTTGATGATGATGCATGCAATGGAATGCTACCTATTCCTTCAATACTACACTCTACATCATTAGCAGTATAGATTGACCTTTTTGCACCTAGATATGGCATGAGATCAGTGAAAGAGTTCCTAGAACTAGACATATGGGAACTAGCCCCACTATCTATCCACCAGACTTAGTCATTCTTAAAAGGAAAAGATGAAAAAGTAGACAACATTAATGAATCCTCTCTTTCACTCTCCACACCCTCACACTCATCCTCATTAGTAAGGTTAGCTTGCTTAGATTGGTTCTTCTTCTTGAAACAGTTTGATCCATAGTGTCCTTTCTTGCCACAGAAAAAACACTTGATCTTAGACAGCTTCTTCTTGCCACTGGATGTTGCAGCTTGTGAGGACTTATTCTCACCACCTTCTTTGGCTTTGTCCTTCTTGAAATGTTGTTGTCGTTTGCCCTTGCCTCTTGACTTGTCTCTGATGAAGAGTGCTTTGTCATCTCCACCATCTTTCAATGAAAGTTTGTTGATCCTCAACATCTTGTTCTCTTGCCTGCTTTCTTCAGCAATGAGAACACCTTGCTTAAGAGCATCACTAATACCAGCTAACTCTTGATGAAGATACTTAACTCTAATGACATATGATGAAGCACTCTCATCTACTCTCTGATAACTTAGAAATATTTGGTTTCTAAGTGTAAGAAATCTAGAAGTATTTTTGATTTCATAGATTGTTTTTAGAGTATCCCAAGCTTCCTTGGCAGTGGTGCATGTACTGATCTCTCCTAACACTTCATTGGTAACATTCATTTTTATAAAAATGAAGGGCAATTCTAGTTCATTTGTGGAATGTTGTAGCTTCATTAGGTGCAGCAGGGTCTTCTTCAGCTCCACTCACAATATCCATTATATCCTGTAGAATCAACAATGGTTCCATTCTAATCTTCCAGATTGCATAATTGGAAGATGTTAATCTCTCACTATGCTCTAAGAAATGTGGGCCAGATGAAGACATCTTCTTGGTGAGAAATTCTACTTGCATGCATACAGTAAAAATTTGCATGCTATCTAAACATCTGCATGTCATCATAATTGAACCTATCTAACTCAAATCCGAGCTATACTAGAAGGATATGTGCTCAATTCACACTCCTTTTATGTACAGCATGAATTTTAGTGGAAATCATCATGGACATGACCCCAAACTCGAGATAGAAAGATAATATTTTAATAATCTTCACATAGGTGATACTAAGTGTTCTTCCAATTGGTTCAGTTTTTCAATGGTTGGTATTTTTTTGTTCGTTAATACATTTATTGGGAATAGAAATGGTGGCATTCTTTTAGCCTTCAAATATTTATAACAATTTCTGCAAGTTTGCACGTTATGGTATTTGCATAATCGAAATGGTTTTGCTTTAAATGTTTTAAATATAGGCTTCTTTCTACTAGTAGTTGTTTTGTTTGATGCTTGAAATTGAGTTTTCCACAACTGAGGCATACATGTATAGATGTGTCTTTTATTTGTCAAAGGTACCTTTGTTGTTGCTTAGTTTGAGCAACATTATGATTTGTATCTTGAGATATATGGTAATGTACAGATCGATTATTTGGGAGTTCGTTATTTTGCCTTTTTAAGTAACGTATATATTGAGCAATTGCAGTTATTTTAATATGTGCATGTCAATCAATAATTGAGCAAAATTGTTTTGCGATTTCAATACTAGAAAGATATTTGTTATCATGAATTAGATGCAAAAGTTGCCCATTCAAAACAATGTCTATTTTCAATATATGGTTGAATATATGGTCCTGGCATTATGCCATGGTGTGTGAAATTCAGAGAACCATAACTTTTGCCATACTTCATCTTTTTTGATGATTCAAATCTTGTTTTAGAGAGATTGTCAAGCTAGTGAGATCTATCTCACAATTTTTTGCTTAGTCTTACATAGGATTTGGTTTTGTACCCTTGATTGGTTTCTATAGTGAGAAGATAAGCAATTTTGTCATCCATCTTTTTTTATTTCCATCATTCTTTATGACTTCAATGGGTGTCTTTCTATTAGAAGCAAGTGAAAGATTGTCAACCTCCAATTACTCAATTTGGAAGGTTAGAATGGAATCTGTCTTAATACTACAAGATGTGATGGATATTGTACTTGGCATTGAAAAAGAACCAAAAATTCCTCAAGAAATTCCAATTTACAAAAAGAGAGCCAGGATGGCTCTGCATTATATTAAGATGAATGTCTCAAATGACATCTTAAGAGAAATTGGTAATGCCGCAGATGTTTGGGATACTCTCAAGTCCATCTATGAGGCAAAGAATACTTCTAGACTTCTAACACTAAGAAACCAAATTTTTCAAAGTGTACAGAGAAGTGATGAATGTGCTTTAGCTTATGTAATGAGAGTTAAAGACCTCCATAGAGAATTGTCATGCATAGGAGACTCCATCAACCAAAATGAACTTGTTCAAGTCATACTTAATGAGATAAAGGAGAAATACGACAACCTTGTTCAGAGTTATGCCATTAAGGAGGAGCTACCAACTTTGGAAGCACTCCAAAGTGTGCTCATTTCTGAAGAATCAAGACAAGAGTATAAACTCTTGAAAATGGAGAGACTGTCTCTCAACATTGATGGTAAAGCTCTCTTTACCAAAGACAAGCACAAGACAAGAAGTAAGAATCAACACCAATCCTCTTCAAGCAAGAACAATCTTATTTCCAAGGAGAAAGGAGAAAAGGATGAGTCCTCTCAAGCTTTCACACCCAGAAGAAGAAGAAAAACATCAAGTGTTTCTTTTGTGGCAAGAAGGGGCATTATGCCACCAATTGCTTCAAGAAGAAGACTCAATTCAAGCAAGCCAACATTTCTAATGAAGAGAAGGAAGATGCTCATGCAAGTGATGGAGAGGGATCTCTTATGGTGTCGAGTTTTTCTTCATCACCTTTCAAGAAGGATGGTTCGTGGTATATAGACAGTGGAGCTTCCTCACATATGTGTAGCTCCAGGCATTCTTTTTCATCCATGTCACCTTATGAAGGAGCCAAGAAGTCCATCTACACAGCGAATGATCATGAGTGTGCTATTGAAGGCATAGGGACTATTCCCTTAAAGCTTTCATCATCAAAAGTTATTTCTCTGTCTAAAGTACTTTTTGCTCCTAAGTTAACAAAAAATCCTATTAGTGGTGGGCAATTGTTTGATAGTGGACTAGATGTGAATTTCAATGTTGATACATGTACAATCAAGTAGCATGATGAGATCCTTGCATTTGGGTCTAGATATGGTGGAATCTACAAGCTTGATCCCAAAGAGTATGCTAACTCTTGCGATGGTGCTTTTGCTTCTCATATTTCTTTGGAGGAACTTTGGCATAGAAGGTTGGGACATCCTAACTATAGTTCTATGGTGTCCATGGTCAAGAAATCCAAATCTATTGGCTTGCCTAGTCTTATCTCCAAGAATTTCAAGCCATGTGAGGCTTGTGCCATATCTAAGTCTCATAAGAAGCCTTTTTCAAAGTCATCTATCAAGACTACACATCCATTGGAGCTCATACACTCGGATGTGCACTTCTCATCTTCAAAGAGCAAGGGTGGCGCTACTTGCTTTGTAACTTTCATTGATGATTTCACAAGATTTACTTGGGTATATCTTGTAGCTTCAAAGTCCATGGTGTTTGATTATTTCCTAAAGTTCAAAGCTCTAGTTGAAAAGCAATTTTCATACAAAATCAAGATTCTTAGAAGTGATGGATGGTGGTGAGTACACTTCCAATAAATTTCATGATTATTGTGAGCTTCAAGGCATTCAAAGGGAGTTTTCTTGTGCATATACACCATCTCAAAATGGGGTGGCTGAAAGAAAGAATATAACACTGTGTGAATGTGCCAAAACCATTAGAATTGAGGCATCCTTGCCAAAAGACTTTTGGGGTGAGGCCATCAGTTGTTCAACCTATCTTTGCAATCGACTCCCTCATGTAGCACTTGGAGGAAAGTCACCATATGAAGCACTTTATTTAGAGACACCTACCTTAGAGTATTTGGATGCATATGCTTTGTCCATATTCCCTTGGAAACAAGAAAGAATGATGATCCTTGTGCAAGCAAAGAGTAATCATTGGATATTCATCCAACAAGAAAGCCTATCGAATCTACATGCTCTCTACTTTTAAAGTAATTGAAAGTAGAGATGTAGTTCTACATGAAGAAGAAAATTCCAATCTAGGAGGGGCCGAGATCAAGCAACCTCAAAATCTATCACCTTTTGTTATTGAAGACAATCAACATATGGAGGAGTTGAGATTTGAAGATGGAAGTCCTCAGATTTTCACTCCTAGAAGATCCATGAGGGAGACATCCGAGCCTAAGAGGCTCACTTATGATGACAAAGGAAAACAAGTGGATCTTGATTCCACTTATGCTTATTTTGTTTCTCATGAGGAGCCCAAAGATGTCTAAGAAGCCCTCAATACCAAGGAGTGGTATGAGGCCATGAAGATTGAATATGATGCCTTGATCACCAACCACACATGGGAGCTAGTGGATCCACCACCTACCATGCACATCATTGGATGCAAGTGGGTGTTCAAGATCAAGTACAATCATGATGCCTCCATCAACAAGTACAAGGCAAGGTTATGTGCTAAAGGCTTTGCACAAATATATGGCCTTGACTATGAAGAAACCTTTGCTCCTGTAGCAAAGATGGTGACAATAAGAATCATAATCTCTCTTGCCTTATTTTTTAAGTGGAAATTGTATCAACTTGATGTCTCCAACGCTTTTTTGAATGGCTATCTTGAGGAGGAGATATACATGGAACAACCTCAAGGATTCATCAAGGATAAATCTAATGTGTGTTTGCTATTTAGAAGTCTTTATGGCTTGAAGCAAGCACCTAGATCATGGTATTCAAGACTCAACAACTTTCTACTTTCATTAGGATTTGTGCTTAGTGACTATGATCCTTCTATGTACTTAAAGTTTGATGGTAGTAATATTGTCATTCTTCTAATCTATGTAGATGACATTATTCTTAGTGGAAGTTGTTTCGGATGCTAGTTCAAGAAACTAAAGATGCATTAGGAAGAGAATTTAAAATGCAAGATCTAGGAGAGATCCATTACATTTTAGGCCTTGAGATTGATTTTCATGAGGAGTATGCTTTTATTTGTCAATCTAGATATGTCTTTTCTATTTTGAGAAAATTCAATATGCAAAACTGTAAAAGGCATAGATACTCTCATGGAGCAACATGTAAAAGGTCCTATTAAAGGTGATGAAAGATCCTTTGAGGACATCACACTTTATAGGAGTCTTATAGGCTCTTTAATTTGGCTTACTATCATTAGACCCAATTTGAGCTATTGTGTGCACAAATTGAGTCAATTTATGCAAGATCCCAAGATCCAACATTGCAAGATGGCCAAGAGAGTTCTAAGATATGTATCTTCTACTCAAGATTATGGTCTATTGTATAAGAATGAAGATCTAACCATTTTTGGCTATTCGGATTCTGATTTTGCAAGTGATAAAATGGATCGCAAGTCCATTAATGCATATACTATCTTTCTTGGAGGCAATCTTGTGTCTTGGCTTTCAAAGAAGCAAGATACCATATCTCTATCATCTTGTGAAGCCGAGTACAAACCACTCACTACAACAACTAAAGAGGTGCTTTGGATTAAGAGGTTGATCATGGAGCTAAAGTACATCAAAGAAGATGATCTTTCGTTGATCAAATGTGACAACATATCGGCACAAGCTCTTGCAAACAATCCTATTTTCATGCAAGAAGCAAGCATATAGAAGTGGCACATCATTTTGTAAGAGAAAAGCACATTGGAGGTGAAATCAACTTGGAACACGTCGACACATCTTCATGTATTGTTGATCTTCTCACAAAGCCACTTTGCAAAAGTACCTTCTCAAAGCATAGGTCTAATCTCGGTCTTATCTCAAGATCGATGCTTGATCCACATTAGATACATTTTTAGGAGGAGTGTCAAAATATTGGAAAAATCTATCTAATGTTGTGAGTAGGGGTAAAAATGCCAAAGATGAATTAAGCTCTTTTGGCTTAGTAAAGGCCCATCTTAGAATAAAAATTCAAGGTAGGTAGAAGTAGAAACTTGAGCTACCATAGGAATTGCCATTTGTACTTTACATGCCACATTTAATGCATGAAAAGACTAGGTGGCACAATTAGACATAGTGAGGTGGCTTGAATAAGTCTAGATAGCTTGAGAGGTGGATTCACAACTCCAATTCAACTCAAAGTAGGAGGAGAGTCCATGGATCTATATATATGTGATGTACTCTCATTGAGAAAATGATGAAATTTGTGTGTAATGCAAATTTGGAGACAAGCTCTTTGTGCCCTCTCTCTCTACACGAGTTTTGTACTTTCTATTTTCTCTCTCTAGTCGAGTTGAGGCATTTATGATGCTTAGTCTTATGTTTTATTGATAGATCTTGCTTGTAACACAATAATATTTCTTGTATGATCAGCTTTCCTATTGACAACCAATGCTAGTCTGATCTTTATGGTATTATTGGGCTTAGGAGATCAAAAGTACGTGTGTAGGGCGTCCCACACGTGTGAATTCAGCAAAAGAGAGCTTGCTTGTATTGGAGATCCTATCAATCAAAGAGAGCTAGTTCAAGTCATACTCAATGGCTTGAAGGATGATTATGACAACCTTGTCCAATACTATGCTATCAAGGAAGAGCTACCAAGCTTGGAGGCATTTAAAGTGTTCTTATGGCTGAAGAATCAAGGCAAGAGAACAAGATACAAAGGATGGAGAAGTTATCAATCAATCATAATGGTGATGACAAATCTCTTTTTGCCAAGCATAAAGAGAGGAGCAAAAAGCAACACCAACACATCTCCAAGGACAAAGCAAAAGACCAAGATGGAGAGGAGGAGGTGTCATGTGCCAATCTTAGCATTCAAACTTCTAATCCATTCATTAACATCAAATTATAATGGAAATGCAAGAAATCAAGAAAATACTCAAGAAATCAAGAAACTAGACAAAAGTAGCAAAGCCTCACCAAAATAGGCAAAGTAAGGTATCATTATTCATGATTATTGATCATTCAAATGATAGGGCCTGATTCTAGAGCATCATCATAGCTCTCATGTGATTGTAGGCACATGAACCACTTTCTCCATCAAGAAAGCTCTCCAAGAAATGTTTCAAGATCTCTTAAAACTCAAAAATACAAAATGAACAAATAGCCTCCAAATTTAGCACGACCTCAGCTATTTATAGTAGTCATTTGTGCCTCTACTATAATTTTGGGGCCTTATTTAGCTACATTGGGCCTTACAACCATTATTACAATTCCGCTATTTACAATTATAGCGAGGTTGTTCGAGCCACGTTATTGACTGTCCTATTGACTAGTTCTAAACTAATTTAGCTCCATGGCCATATTTGGAAATTCATTAGTAAGATCATGGGCTAATTACATGAAACACATGACACTCCCCCTACTTTAAGCATTTTTTTCCTAAAAAATGAAAACCATGTAGCTCTTTTGTTGAGCGCCATGCTTCATGAATCCTTTGGTGGTAGTCGAAAAATATTTGGCTAGCTTGAGTAAGAAACATCTTTTCTTGTATTATTCTTGTCAGTAGCCATCTACAATCAGATTTTGCTGCCTCAACTTATTAGCGTAGAACAAGGTTGCAACGAGAATTCTTCATAAAGAACCTTTGATCTACAACTGATCCCATAGATTTGATAAGATCACTGAAGAAGAGATTGATAAAACACAGGAAAGCCTCGTGTTGCATTGATAAAACACAGGAAAGCAACAGAAATTCAAAAGTCTTTCCTCAGTATCTTCTTTGATTGATTGGGCTACCCAATTCCAGATGCGTCTTTTTTTGTCCCTGCATCCGGTGCTATAGCCTTATGCATTGCTCCTTGATGTAGGAGAGTGGTATCCATTTCTAGCTCCAGAGTAGTTATTAGAGCCATGCATCCCACATTCGGATTCATCAAATCCCATGCAATGTAGGGATCTTGTTTAGAGTACGCAGCTTCGATCCGCAATCTACTTGTGCTCATTTGCATTCTGATTTATTTTTCTTACTGAATCAGTCAATCCTTTTTATTGCATCCAGTATCTGTCAGTATGTATGCCTCTATGTAATACTTTGTAGTTGATAATTGTTTAATAATTCAATGCTATATGTTTGGCTACATAATCACTTAAGTTGCTAGTGATTCCAAAGTTAGTTGCTAAAGATTGAACATGATTTTTGTCACTACTTTTACTCAATATTGATAGGCGTAGTCATGGTTTATTCCATTGTGCTCAATGAAGTTATTTATCTTCTTTGAATTTATTGATTTTCTTACTCTCATCTTATCATAGCTTTCCAATAGTGCTAATTCCACATTGTACACTTTATGCTCAAACTTAAGTTCAAGCAAAGCTCTACTATGGTTGTGTGATCATCCATATAATTTCATGCCACTTCTTAACACTATATGCTACTATTGTACCTACTCTCAAATTGCTAATCATGAAATACAAAGGCTAGTCTCCATGCTCAAACTTGAGTTCAAGTACATGATATTGCTGTGTATTCATAGTTCCCATTATGATATGCTCATATCCTCTCCAAATACCATATGGTCAAAGTACTTTTACTAATTTCTTATTGTATGATTGATGCTCGAACTTCAGTTCAAGCAAAGCTACTTCGTCAACATGTAATCATCCATACTAATTCATGCTATATCATCACACTATGTAAACTGGCACATTAATAAAATACTCACATCTCATTCAATCTTTTTAAAAGCAACGAGATCCAAGCCTTGTCTTTGGTAGATTGTTGAATGAACACCTTGGGCTACAAAATCTGAGTCTTCTCCTCAAAATAAACATGAAAAACAACAGTTTTGCTTAAGATCCAACTTTTGTATGTAGCACATTCAACCAAAGCTTGAAGTGTCACCATCTTGATTTCATCCATGACAATAATGAAATCCAACTTGGCATTCTTCCAATCAAGGTCTTCATTGGAAATTCAAGAGTGAATGGATCCCAAGATGAGGCCTTTGAATACATCTTTGAAACTCTAATCAAAGTAGTAATGGCCACTATTTCATCATCATAAGATAGAGGATGAAAAACAATGTTCATACTAGCATCATCAAAGGACTTTGTCAAATACATGACATGTTTTTTATCAAACACAAAATAAGATGAGTAAAGGGAGATATGGATGAACTTCCTTGCTGCTCCTTTCTCTTTACCCAAAGTTTCATATTGATGTAGATTCAGGTCTCTTTTGCCTTGAGACAAGTGCTCCTTCTCGGGTTCCTTCTTGATGTCTTTTTTCTTCATCATGCTCACTCCCTCTTGGCGTTGATGATGAAAACATGGATCCAAACCATGGTCTTCTTCAAGACTCTCAAGGAATTTGTTTTCAAGTCTCCAAACCTGAATGTTCTCCTTCTCAAAGAGGCATATTGTGAACCTTGTATGAGAGTAAGTGAATCATCCTTGAAGGACACTTATATCCATACAAAAGTATTTGGCCTCATTAGTTTCAAGTTCAACAAGTATGTAATGCAAATTGCTAGTGGTAAGCAATTAGTCAATTGTGGACTAGTAAATTTGGTACAAATAATCTTGGTGATTGTTTTGTTGACTTGAAAGAAGTCAAAATCTTTCAACTTATGAATGAAAATGTCATGCTTACTTCTAGCACACTCAAGAGTAAATAGAGATGACAACTGCCTTTCATTCCATACTTTAGAATTCAAAGGGACTTCATTACAAAACTCAACAAATGAACTACAAAATGTACCCCCCATTCCAACTTTCTTTTCCTTGTCCACAAAAAAGAGCATTGATAGCTCCATCTTTGCTCTTGTGGCTCTCCTTGGAATAGTTGAAGCTCGTAAATTTTGCTCCTCCTCTTGATCAAGCTCCTCCTTGATCTCCCATATCTTTTACCAATATTATTCTTAGAGGATTCATCATTCAAGATTACAAACATTGTGGCTCTACCATTGCTCTTTGTGCTAGCAAAATATACAGCCAAATGATTCAACTTAAGAGGGTGAGTAGTCTTAATAATAGTGTTAGAGAAAGGCAACCTATGTGCTTTAGTCAAAGCACATCCTTCACAAACCTTTTCCTCCTTTTCCATGGATATTGGAAGGCCTAGGGCAAGCTCCTCCTTGCACATGACTTCCATAGACTTGGTGTTGATGTGACCAAGACTCTTGTGCCACAAATCATTTGTGGTCATCTTGTCCTCCTTGGCTACTATCACAAATTGGTTAGGATCTACAAAAGCATCAAGCATAAATAACCTCCCAAACCTTGTTCCCCTTGCTATGATCATCTCACTTTTCGTGATGTTGCATACATTAATAGAGAACTCCACAATGAAACCATGATCTAAAAGTTGGCCAGCACTAAGTAAATTCTTAGTGATGCTAGGAATGAAGAGAACACCATCTATCTTAGTCTTCTTGGAGGATCCTAATCATAAGGTAATGGATCCCACACCTTCTTACATTCATGATCATTTGCTCTAAAAATGGACTTTATAGAGAGAGAAAGCTAGAAATCCAATAACACTCAAAATCCACATAATCACCAAATCAATTAGATCCAAAATGAGGAGTACAATGATACTAGTAGATCCACGAGCTACCACTATGCTTAACTATGATTGGACCACACTTTGCACCTCTTAATCCTATTGGACCATTGATCCATGCACCTCTTAATTCTATTGGACTATATTTAGGCATACCTCAAATTCCTATTGGACCTCACATGGTTCCACCTCTAAATCCTATTGGACCTCTTAGAATTCATCAAACAAAGGCATTACACTTGTCTACACTCTAATTGGCACGATTTTAGCCTCTTACTCTATTTTGGATCAATAGTGGCATTACAAGTGGAAATGCATAATTTGCCATCTATGCCAAATTTGTTCCTATCAACATCCTACACCTAGATGCTTGATGCAAAAAACATAAGACCCCTATATCTAACATATATAATCTTTTTCAATTATTCACACTCCTAAAAAATTATCTACGAAGATTTGAGCATTGATCTTGATATAAGTCCAAGATTAGATCTATGCTTGATGAAAGCACTTTTGCTCAAAGGCTTGGTGAGTAGATCGGCAATACAAGAGGACGAGTTGACATGTTCCAAATAGATTTCTCCTCCAATAAGCTTTTCTCTCACAAAATGGTGTGCCACTTCTATGTGCTTGCTTCTTGCATGAAATATGGGATTATTGGCAAGAGCTTGGGCCGAGATGTTATCACACTTGATCAAGCTTTAAACTTGAATGAGAATTGCTTCTCTACATAAGCTTTGAAAATAAGGAAATGATCAAACACCATAGATTTAGAAGCAAGAAGATATATCCAAGTGAATCTTGTGAAATCATCAATGAAAGTAACAAAACAAGTGGCTCCTCCCTTGCTTGTAGTTGATGAGAAATGCACATCCGAGTGGATTAACTCCAAATGATGCTTGCTTTTGATAGAAGATCTTGTAAATGGCTTTTTGTGAGATTTAGCAATAGCACAAGCCTCACAAGGCTTGATCTACTTGGAGAATGACTTTGGCAAGCCAATAGCTTTGGCTTCTTTGATCATAGAGAGCATGGATTTGTAGTTGGGATGTCCCAACCTCCTATGCCATAATTCCTCCATAGAGAGCTTGTTTACAAGAGCAACATTACAAGCATTGACATACTCATTTGGATCTAGTTTATAGATGCCTCCAAATCTAGATCCTAATGCAAGTATCTCATCATTCTTTTTGATAGTGCAAGTATCAACATTGAATTTTACATCAAGGCCATTATCAAGCAATTGGCCAACACTAATAATATTCTTAGTAAGCTTAGGTACATAAAAAATTTTAGAGTGAGAAAGAACTTTAGAGGATGCAAGCTTCAAGGGAATGTTCCCTATGCCTTCAATAGGACATTCAAAATCATTGCAGTGTATATTGATTTCTTGACTCCATCATAAGGTGCAATAGAAGAGAAAGAGTCCTTGGAGCTACACATATGTGAAGAGGCTCCACTATCAATATACCATAGGCCGTCCTTCTTGAAAGGAGTACATGAGAAACTAGAGACCATAAGAGATCCCTCTCCATCACTTGCAATAATGTCTTCCTTCTCATTGGTAATGTTGGCTTGCTTGAGTTGATTCTCCTTCTTGAAGCAATTGGTGGCATAATGGCCTTTCTTGCCACAATAAAAGCACTTGATCTTCTTCTTCTTGAGCTTGCAAGATGAAGCATTAGAGGAATCATCTTCCTCCTCATCTTTGTCTTTGGATTTGACTTTGTCCTTGCTTGAGGATTGTTGATGTTGGTTCTTGCTCCTCCCTTTGTGCTTATCCTTGGCAAAGAGAGCTTTGCCATCATTATGAGTGAGAGAGATCTTGTTCATCCTCAAGAGCTTGTACTCTTGTCTTGATTCTTCTGAAATTAGCACACTTTGTAGAGCCTCCAAACTTGGTAGCTCCTCCTTAATGGCATAGGATTGGACAAGATTATCAAATTCACTTCTCAGGCCATTGAGAATGACTTGAACTAGCTCATTGTGATTGATGAAATCACCAATAAAAGCAAGTTCTCTATGAATATTTTTTACTCTCAAAACATAACTAGATGCACTCTCATCACTCTTTTGGCTACTTTAAAAGATTTTATTCCTAAGAGTGAGAATCCTAGAGGTAATCTTAGCCTCATAGATAGTCTTGAGACAATCCCAAGCTTCTTTGGCTGTTGTACAAGTACCTATCTCTCTCAATATCTCATTAGAGACATTCATCTTAATGTAGTAGAGAGCCATCCTAGCTCTCTTTTTGTATTTTTGAACCTCTTGAAGAACTTGTGGTTCTTCTTCAAGGCCAAGAACTATGTCTATCACGTCTTGAAGGATCAAGATGGACTCCATCCTCATTTTCCAAATTGAATAGTTTGAAGTGGACAATCTTTCACTTGGTTCTAGCAAGGATGAACCACCCATTGAAGACATTTGAAGTGGATCTTGCATAAATTGACTTAATTTGTGCACACAATAGCTCAAATCGGGTCTAGTGATGGTAAGCCAAATTAAAGGGCCTATAAGACTCCAATAAAGTGTGATGTCCTTGAAGGATCTTTCATCACCTTTAATAGGACCTTTTACATGTTGCTCCATGGGAGTATCTATGCCTTTACAATTTTGCATATTGAATTTTCTCAAAATAGAAAAGACATATCTAGATTGACAAATAAAAGCATACTCCTCATGAAAATCAATCTCAAGGCCTAAAATGTAATGGATCTCTCCTAGATCTTGCATTTTAAATTCTCTTCCTAATGCATCTTTAGTTTCTTGAACTAGCATCCGAAAAAACTTCCACTAAGAATAATGTCATCTACATAGATTAGAAGAATGACAATATTACTACCATCAAACTTTAAGTACATAGAAGGATCATAGTCACTAAGCACAAATCCTAATGAAAGTAGAAAGTTGTTGAGTCTTGAATACCATGATCTAGGTGCTTGCTTCAATCCATAAAGACTTCTAAATAGCAAACACACCTTAGATTTATCCTTGATAAATCCTTGAGGTTGTTCCATGTATATCTCCTCCTCAAGATAGCCATTCAAAAAAGCATTGGAGACATCAAGTTGATACAATTTCCACTTAAAAAATAAGGGAAGAGAGATTATGATTCTTATTGTCACCATCTTTGCTATAGGAGCAAAGGTTTCTTCATAGTCAAGGCCATATATTTGTGCAAAGCCTTTAGCACATAATCTTGCGTTGTACTTGTTGATGGAGCCATCATGATTGTACTTGATCTTGAACACCCACTTGCATCCAATAATATGCATGGTATGTGGTGGATCCACTAGCTCCCATGTGTGGTTGGTGATCAAGGCATCATATTCAATCTTCATGGCCTCATACCACTCCTTGGTATTGAGGGATTCTTGGACATCTTTGGGCTACTCCTGAGAAACAAAATAAGCATAAGTGGAATCAAGATCCACTTGTTTTCCTTTGTCATCATAAGTGAGCCTCTTAGGCTTGGATCTCTCCCTCATGGATCTTCTAGGAGTGAAAATCCTAGGACTTCCATCTTCAAATCTCGACTCCTCCATATGTTGATTGTCTTCAATAACAAAAGGTCATAGATTTTTGAGGTTGCTTGATCTCGGCCCCTCCAAGATTGTACTTTTCTTCTTCATGAAAAACTACATTAGAAGTAGAGAGTATGTAGATTCGATAGGCTTTCTTGTTGGATGAATATCCAACCATCACTCCTTTGCTTGCACAAGGATCATCCTTCTTTCTCGTTTTCAAGGGAATATGGACAAAGCATATGCATCCAAATACTCTAAGGTGATCAACCTTAGGTTTCTTCAAATAAAGTGCTTCATATGGTGACTTTCCTCCAAGTGCAACATGAGAGAATCTATTGCAAAGATAGTTTGAACAATTGATGGCCTCACCCCAAAAGTCTTTTGGCAAGGATGCCTCAATTCTAATGGTTTTGGCACATTCACACAATGTTTTGTTCTTTCTTTCAGCCACCCCATTTTGAGATGGTGTATATGCACAAGAAAACTCCCTTTTAATGCCTTCAAGCTCACAATAATTATAAAATCTATTGGAAGTGTACTCACCACCTCCATCACTTCTAAGATTCTTGATTTTGTATAAAAATTGTTTTTCAACTAGAGCTTTGAACTTTAGAAAATAGTCAAACACCATAGACTTTAAAGCTAGAAGATATAACCAAGTAAATCTTGTGAAAACATCAATGAAAGTACAAAGCAAGTAGCACCACCCTTGCTCTTTGAAGATGAGAAGTGCACATCCGAGTATATGAGCTCTAATGGATGTGTAGTCTTGATAGATGACTTTGAAAAAGGCTTCTTATGAGACTTAGATATGGCACAAGCCTCACATGGCTTGAAATTCTTGGAGATAAGATTAGGCAAGACAATAGCTTTGGCTTTCTTGACCATGGACACCATAGAACTATAGTTAGGATTGTTAAAAATTCACAATTCTAGCTTGACTAGTTTTGGTCATATGACTTGTAAATAGTTAGATGGTCATGATGTGGCTTGTCACACGTGCCAAATAGCATAGGATTCCATTCATAAGGATGTTCTCAAGTAGACCTAAGTGTTAGAACCTTTGGAATGAGTCCAAATTATGCTTAGATACAAGGGAGAAAAAATAGGAGCTATTTTTGGTAATTTTTGCATTGTTGAGGGATCTCCAAGATTCCAACCCTAACTTGGTAGGGATGAAAGATCCACCAAAATTAGCATTAGGGATAGGTTTAGGGCTACTCATACCTGCCCAAAACCGTGATGGATCATGTATATATAGGTGATGATATCTCACCAAAATCAATCAAGCAATTTCATGTTTTTTCTCTCATAATGGTGCAATTGCTCTCTATGTTCATAATTGTTTGAGTACTTGTGATTACTAATGATTATAGGATTGAATGTAGGTCTGGTGTACAGTACTCAGACTGTGAGAGGCCGTACTTTCACACGTGTGAATCCTTCTTCAAGGATTTGGGCCATTTAGTGAGGTTCAAGCATAGATTTTTGATGGATTTTGATGGTTCAACTTGTGCTAATCTTATGAAATCATAATCTATTGTTTCCCTCATCATTTCAAGTGTTTTAGGATCCAATGGTATCAGAGCCTAAAGGCTGAAATGAGCTAAATCCTTGGTTTGCATTCAATTTGATCACAATTTTTGATCTAAATCTTGTGTAGATTGGATCTTAGCATCTAGTATTGATTCTAGAACTCAAAGTGAGTCAAATACATTGGAGATTGGTGTTGTGTGACTTCATTTGCAGGTGTTTAGGTGTCTAAAACCAGAGGCAAAGTTGAATTCAATTCACATTACCAAGATAGCAAGTTTTGCTTGCTCCAAGCATTGATTTCTAAGCGAGTTTTGGAGGTGATTTCATAGAGAAGGCTTTCTAGCATTCAAGGAGAGGGAAGATCAGAGTTTTGGGGACTCTTAAAGGCTGTTCTAAGGTGTAGTAGGCACCTCCTAAAGTGATTTAGGTTCAGTCCAACCATTGCTTGACTTATGCACCAAATTAGATCAATTTTTCATCAATTTTGATCATTTTTTTGCTTGTGATTGGATAGTAGATTGTGTTGCATCCTCATTAAGTTCCATTTAGATCTTTTACAAGTGATTTTGGAAGTATATTAGGTTGCTGAAATTCACTCTTTATCAGATCATTTGGAAGCTTTAATGTTCTTTATAGAAAGAAGGGGCAATTCTACTAGTATTGTCTACTTCAATCAAGCAAGTGCATTGTTTCTAGTATTCTATGATTTGATTTTGTTAGAGATCATTCTTAGATCTTTATAGGAAGTCTATTACTGATCTTTTCAGGTCCCTAAGAAGTGGGATAAGGTAGACCTTCAATCAAATCAATAGAAGTAACTTTCATTTGTGTCAAGTCCTTGATTAGGAGACTAGATGGCATCTATAAATGCATATCTTTTGGATACTAATGAAAGGCTCAACAAAACTAACTATTCCATATGGAAAGTTAGAATGGAATCTATCATGATCATGCAAGATCTGATGGAAATTGTAAATGGTAAGGAGGGTGAACCTATTCATCCTCAAGAAAAAGCCAAATACATCAAGAGGTGCAATGTTGCACTACATTGCATAAAAATGAATGTTGCAAATGAACTCTTAAGAGAGGTAGGAGATTGCACTTCAGCTCAAGATGCTTGGGAGACTTTGCAAAAGGTCTATGAATCCAAGAACCAAACTAGAATGTTAGCTTTGAAGAATCAAATCTATAGAAGCTATCAAAAGAAAGGAGAGAGTGCACATACTTTTGTCCTAAGAGTAAAGGAATTGAACAAAGAGCTAGCCTTTATAGGTGAACCTATCAAGGATGAAGAGCTTGTTCAACTCATATTGAATGGACTAAGCTTTGAATTTGACAATTTGGTTCAGGGATATGCAATTATGGGTAAGCTACCCATACTTGAAGAACTCCAAGGCACGCTCATGGCCGAGGAATCAAGAAGGAGCCAAATGCAAGAGAGGATGGATAGGCTTTCCATCCAAGGTGGAGATGACCAAGCTCTCTTCACCAAAGGCAAAGGCAAGTCCAAAGGCAAAGGATCAACATTCAAGAAGTCTACAAAGCTTGAGGATCAAGAAGGACCCCCAAAGGCATCTCCATCAACCACCAAAGTCAAGAAGGACAAATCAAAGGTGAAGTGCTACTATTGTAGCAAGATGGGGCATTATGCCTCGGAATGCTTCAAGAGGAAGCAAGATCAAAGCCAAGACAACATGAGCAAAGAGGAGGAGGAGGAGAGTTCACATGAGGACTCTCTCATGATGTCCATATTTTCTTCAACAAGCTTCAAAGGAGAAGATCCTTGGTGGATTGACTCGGGTGCTAGTTCACACATGACTAGTAAAAGGGAGTTTTTCTCTTCTCTCTTATCTTATGATGGACCTATAAAGTCTATCTATACAACAAATGATGAAACTTGTAAGATTGAAGGAGTTGGTAGCATTCCCCTTTGCTTAGGATCTTCCAAAAAGATCAACATAGAAGGTGTTTTGTACATTCCTACAATAACAAAGAATCTACTAAGTGTTGGCCAAATGGTAGACAATGGTTTCAATGTTGACTTTGCTTCAAATGAATATTTCATCAAGAAGAAGGGTAAGATAGTGGCTAAGGGCACTAGACTTGGCAAACTTTATAAGCTGGATGCATTTGTGGATACTAATGTTGTCATGTTGGCCGAGAAGAGCAAGATATCTACCTTTACTTTATGGCACAAAAGACTTGGACATGTCAACTCGGGTTCCATGGAGGCTACGATCAAGGAGGAGTATGCTTTAGGCCTACCAAGGTCTATTGGGAAGGAAGACAAGGTTTGTGAAGCTTGTGCCTTATCCAAGGCACATAAGAAGGTGTTTCCTAACTCCATCACAAAGTCATCTCATCCTCTTGAACTCATACACTCGGATGCGCACATTGCTAGCACCAAATCTAATGGAGGTTCATCCATGTTTTTAACCTTCATTGATGACTACTCAAGATATTGTTGGGTGTTCTTACTTTCCTTCAAGTCTCAAGTATTTGATACTTTTGTAAAGTTCAAGTTGTTTGTGGAAAAGCATCATAATCATAGCATCAAGATCCTTAGAAGTGACAATGGTGGAGAATTCATCTCCAATGAGTTCAAGGCCTTTTGTGAGGAGGAAGGGATCAAGAAAGAGACTTCTTGTCCTTACACTCCTCAACAAAATGGAGTTGCTGAAAGAAGGAATAGAACATTATGTGAATGTTCTAAGGCTTTAAGATTAGATGCTTGTTTGCCCAAATCCTTTTGGGGTGAGTCTCTTGTATGTGCAAACTACTTGATGAATAGGGTGTCTTGCAAAGCAATTGAAGGCAAAACTCCATATGAGATGTTGTATGGAAAGAAACCCAATCTTAATCACTTGAAAGTTTTTGGGTGTATATGTTATGTGCATGTGCCATTGGAAACAAGAACCAAGGAGGATCCATCTTCCACAAGAGGGATCATGCTTGGATATGCAAGCTCAAGCAAGGGCTACAAAGTCTATCTCCCATCCTTGAACAAATTTGTTGTTTCAAGGGATGTCATCTTTGATGAACATCATATGCATATGCTTGAAGAAGGCTCAAGTGCTCCAACAATCAAGAAGAAGATGGCCGAGGAGCAAGATCTTGGTTTTGAGGAGGAGCTCATGGAGGAGCAAGCACCAAACCCACCTATCACACCAAGGAGATCTTCAAGGGCAAAAGTGGAGCCATCAAGGCTCACATATCAAGGCAAAGGATAGCAAGTTCAGGGTATATCATCCACTTCTTATGCTTTATCTAGTTTTGAAGAACCGTCTAATGTTGAAGATGCATTGAACTCCAAAGAATGGTATAAAGCTATGTTGGATGAGTATGATGCCTTGATTGAGAATGAAACTTGGTTGCTTGTTGAGAGACCTCAAAGGAATGTAATAGGATGCAAGTGGGTCTTCAAGCTTAAGTTGAATGCAAATGGGAGTGTTAACAAACATAAAGCAAGATTAGTTGCAAAAGGTTATGCTCAAGAGAGAAGGATAGACTATGAGGAAACTTTTGCACCCGTGGCCAAGATGGTCACAATAAGACTAATCATTGCACTTGCATCACATTTTGGATGGATTCTATGTCAAATGGATGTCTCTAATGCTTTCTTGAATGGTTTTTTGGAAGAGGATATCTATATGGAGCAGCCACAAGGGTTCATCAAGCATGGAATGGAGAACAAAGTATGCCATCTCCAAAGAAGCATCTATGGCTTGAAGCAAGCCTCGAGATCTTGGAATTCAAGACTACATTGCTATCTTATTTCACTTTCTTTTGTTCAAAGTGAATATGATCCCACTCTTTACATTAAGTTTGATGATGTTGGTATTGTACTTTTACTCATTTATGTAGATGACATCATCATTAGTGGAAATAGTGTTGATGGTATTGAAAAAATCAAGATAGATCTATCCTTAGAGTTCAAGATGGTAGATCTAGGGTGTGTTCACTTCATCTTAGGCATAGAAGTACTTAGAGGGTCTGATTTTATCTTTATAAGTCAAGTAAACTATGCTCAAAGTCTTTTGAAGAAGTTTAAGATGGAAGTATGCAAAAGTGTTGACACACCAATGGAGCAAGATGTAAAAGTGCCAAATGAAGATGATGAAAGATCCTTCATGGACATCACTTTGTTTAGGCAACTTATAGGTTCCTTAATGTGGATCACTATAACTAGACCAGATCTTAGCTTTAGTGTATGTAGGTTGAGCCAATCCATGCAAAAGCCATTGAATATCCATTGGAAAAAGGCTAAGAGGATTCTAAGATACATCTCGGGTACATTGGATTTTGGGATTCTATATAGAGGAGATGTGATTAACCTTCATGCATTTAGTGATTCAGATTTTGCAGGGGACAAGAGGGATAGGAAATCAACAAGTGCCTATTCAACTTTCATAGGAGAAGGTGTGGTTTCATGGCTTTCAAAAAAGCAAGAAACTATATCTCTATCTTCAACCGAGGCCGAGTACAAATCTTTGACAACCACTACAAAGGAGGTACTTTGGATCAAGAGATTATTGGTGGAACTAAAGATCATGGATTCAGAGGAGGCACCAATCATCTACAATGACAATATATCAGCCCAACACCTTGCATCTAACCCAATCTTCCATGCAAGATCTAAGCACATTGAGATATGCCATCACTTTGTGAGAGAAATGTTGCAAGCCAAGGAGATTGCTTTGGAGCATGTTCCAAGCAATGAATGTGTAGCCGATCTACTTACTAAACCACTTCAAAAGACACCTTTTATGAAGTTCAGATCATCACTTGGAGTGATTAGTAAAGCAATGATTGAACCAAGCTAGATAGTGAGGAGGAGTGTTAAAAATTCACAATTCTAGCTTGACTAGTTTTGGTCATATGACTTGTAAATAGTTAGATGGTCATGATGTGGCTTGTCACACGTGCCAAATAGCATAGGATTCCATTCATAAGGATGTTCTCAAGTAGACCTAAGTGTTAGAACCTTTGGAATGAGTCCAAATTATGCTTAGATACAAGGGAGAAAAAATAGGAGCTATTTTTGGTAATTTTTGCATTGTTGAGGGATCTCCAAGATTCCAACCCTAACTTGGTAGGGATGAAAGATCCACCAAAATTAGCATTAGGGATAGGTTTAGGGCTACTCATACCTGCCCAAAACCGTGATGGATCATGTATATATAGGTGATGATATCTCACCAAAATCAATCAAGCAATTTCATGTTTTTTCTCTCATAATGGTGCAATTGCTCTCTATGTTCATAGTTGTTTGAGTACTTGTGATTACTAATGATTATAGGATTGAATGTAGGTCTGGTGTACAGTACTCAGACTGTGGGAGGCCGTACTTTCACACGTGTGAAGCCTTCTTCAAGGATTTGGGCCATTTAGTGAGGTTCAAGCATAGATTTTTGATGGATTTTGATGGTTCAACTTGTGCTAATCTTATGAAATCATAATCTATTGTTTCCCTCATCATTTCAAGTGTTTTAGGATCCTTATTTGCTGTAATTTTTACAAGGATGCCCCAACCTTCTATGCCATGGTTCCTCCAAAGACATGTGAGAAGCAAAAGCACCATCACAAGAGTAAGCATACTCTTTGGGATCAAGCTTGTAGATTCCACCATATCTAGACCCAAATGCAAGGATCTCATCATGCTTCTTGATTGTACATGTATCAACATTGAAATTCACATATAGTCCACTATCAAACAATTGCCCAACACTAATAAAATTTTTTGTTAACTTAGGAACAAAAAGTACTTTAGACAGAGAAAGAACTTTTGATGATGAAAGCTTTAAGGGAATGGTCCCTATGCCTTCAATAGCACACTCATGATCATTTGCTGTGTAGATGGACTTCTTGGCTCTTCATAAGGTGTCATGGATGAAAAAGAATGCTTGGAGCTACACATATGAGAGGAAGCTCCACTGTCGATATACCATGAACCATCCTTCTTGAAAGGTGATGAAGAAAAACTCGACACCATAAGAGATCCCTCTCCATCACTTGCATGAGCATCGTCCTTCTCTTCATTAGAAATGTTGGCTTTCTTGAATTGAGTCTTCTTCTTGAAGCAATTGGTGGCATAATGCCCCTTCTTGCCACAAAAGAAACACTTGATGTTTTTCTTCTTCTTCTTGGATGTGGAAGCTTGAGAGGACTCATCCTCTTCTCCTTTCTCCTTGGAAATAAGATTGTTCTTGCTTGAAGAGGGTTGGTGTTGATTCTTACTTCTTGTCTTGTGCTTGTCTTTGGTAAAGAGAGCTTTAACATCAATGTTGAGAGACAGTCTTTCCATTTTCAAGAGTTTATACTATTGTCTTGATTCTTCATAAATGAGCACACTTTGGAGTGCTTCCAAACTTGGTAGCTCCTCCTTAATGGCATAACTCTAACAAGGTTGTCATATTCCTCCTTTAACCCATTAAGTATGACTTGAACAAGTTCATTTTGGTTGATGGAATACAGTTTTCCAAAGTCTGCTAAACGTAGAATGTGATATGTTTTTTAATCCTAGACTTGTGAGTGTCATATTTATTTCTCTCAATATGTCTTGTTGTTTTAGATGCCCGATAGTACTTGTTGTGTTTCTCTCTTTCCATCAAAAGTAGTCTTCCTCTTATGTGGCATTTGCTCAGCATTGTTATCAACATATTGTTGCATTATTGCCTTTGCCATCTCCACATGCTCCCAAGCTCGTCGAATAATTCCTGTGTTTCCATGACATGCCTTCCTAGATCCTTGTTCGTATGCAGCTTTGTACATGTGAAATGTAGCCTTTGCTATTCCATGAATAATATACCATGCCCTTGCACAGATCAAGTCTCTCTGGAATGTTTTATAAGATTCTCTTTCTTTTCCTTCTTTTTTCTATGAAGTAAGCAACATGTCATAAACATAAGTAATGCGATCTGATGATCTTTGACCCCAATATTGTCGTCGAGCTTCCTCTATTTGTTTTCTATTGACATGTTGGCAGCAATACTTATCACAACAATCTTTAGTAGCAACTTCATGAATTTTCTCTATGGACAAAAGATCATGGATTTTGGACTGTGTCTGCTTGTAGTCTTTTTGCGATGTTTGTCGATTGGAAAATTGGAGACGTCTGATTGTTGAAACACTGATTTGTCTTCTAATTGTTCATTCTTTGTCCTGCACATTGATTAGAATCTATAAAAATTCAGCTTTTTGATTGGTAAGTCATCTTTATTGCCACTGCTTTGTCCTTCCTTTGCCTAGAAATCTGAAACATGCTTTTTCTTTCCCGTTCCTGAACTGTAAATGACTGAGTTTGGATTGTTCAAATCAAAAGAGCCCATCCTTTTGTTTGAGTTCTGGAAGTACTTGTCTTGGAGGGTAGAAAAACTGGGATGTTTTAAGAGGTGTTCTATCTCTCGGATATTCTCGGCATCTCCCAAAGGTGCAAGTAATTTGGTGAAAGAGTCTTTAGCAAGTTCAATAGAGGCATCAGTCATGTATTGGCGGATAAAGAGAAAAGTAATATGAGATTTTATAACATCCCTAGCAGGTTCATTTAGCCACATGAAGAAGGCGTTTATTTGATTTTGGAGGGAAGCACCAGGATAAAACTTGACAAGGTTATTCATAATGGACCAAATAGCATGATCAAACCAAATGATGGAAGAACTATTTTTACACTTTTCACCACATCTACGTTTAAAAAAGGGTCTTTTCTAGTTCCAGATTCCCATTAAGTCTTTTATGATATTAGTTTCGGTTGGACTTATCTACTAAGTGCCAAAAGTGAATGGTATTTTTCTTATGACTCCAATATGACTCCAACAGAGCCCTGTATGGATAGAGCGCTGAAATCAACCCTCATTAATTGAGTGTTACTTCTCTAGAATTGATCCAAATTTGATGTTCTATAGCTTGTTGGATAGGTACTGAAGCGTAGAATGTGTTGATTGTGTTTCTAAATCAATTTGATTTGTTTTTAGAAGAGTTTTAGACAATCGGAGAGTTTGAGAGAGTACTCAACTTGTGGGATATGCCAAAGTGAGCACACCATTTTCATCAATTGTCACTGTCAATCAAGTAGAATTGGATAGAAATGAGTGTTCTAAGGTCTTAGACTTTTCATTTCACACAAATTACTATGTTTGAGTTGAAAGTAAGTTCCTAGAGAGTTTTTCAGTTCTTTGAAACTTGTGGGAGAGATAGACTTCTTACTTGCATGTGCTTCTTTTGTGTGACTGAAGCAAGATCCAAATTCAAGTTAGATTGATTTTCTGTGTTGAGAATTTGTTCTCACAAATGTTGCTAGATTTCATAGGTTGGATCAACATTGGTGTTAGATCCTAGATTGAGATAGCAAGCAACATCCTTTCAACTCCATTTTTTTTACCATTACTAGAATTTCTCATAGAGAGGATGTCTTCATCTGGTTCACATTTCTTGGAGCACAGTGAGAGATTAACATCTTCTAATTATGCAATGTGGAAGATCAAAATGGAATCATTATTGATTCTACAAGATGTAATGGATATTGTGAGTGGAGCTGAAGAAGAACCTGCTGCACCTAATGAAGCTACAGCATTTCACAAAAGAACCAGAATTGCCCTTCATTTCATAAAAATGAATGTAACCAATAAAGTGTTAAGAGATATCAGTACATGCACCACTGCCAAGGAAGCTTGGGATACTCTAAAAACAATCTATGAAATCAAAAATACTTCTAGATTGCTTACACTTAGAAACCAAATAATTCTAAGCTATCACAGAGTAGATGAGAGTGCTTCATCATATGTCATGAGAGTTAAGGATCTTCAGACTTATGCTTTCAGGGAGGATCTTCCATCCTCGGAGACACTGCAAGGTGTTCTCTTTGCTGAAGAAAGCAGGCAAGAGAACAAGATGTTGAGGATCAACAGACTTTTAGAAAATTATAGAATGTATGATTTCAACAATAATGTTGTGGTATATCGTAGGATTTGCCAAATTGATAGTAATTTTCTTGAAGATACAAAATGTCATCAAGATTGGTGATATGTATATAGTAGAGCAATTGCATGTTCATGTTATAAATTTTCAATTTTAGCTCATAATTGATGTACTCAATTTCAATCTATGCAATAGATCGGAATGGAAAGTTGACCATGCTATCATGGCCATTCACTTCCAATCCACCTCTCTTACAAAGTATAATTTAAATAGTCCCAAGAATTCAGATATATCTTGGCAATCTAGTCAACAAGCTTGGAAATATTCAACTTGGCCATAGTCCATCGAGTGTACAAATAAAAATTTTCAAGATTAATAATGGTATGGACTTGATCATAAACCCTAAACCCTAAATCCTAAACCTTAAACCATGAACGCTAAACCCTAAACCTTAAACTATGTGCTACCTTTTTTGGATTACTACCCTAAACTCTAAACTCACTAAACTTGCAAATAAATTACTCATAGATTTTCAAGGCCCTTTCCTTTCTTGCTTATATACATATCCAATTGATATATTACTAGTTTATCTTGTTCTACATCCCCATGTTCGTACCTCCCCACAATAGTCATCCACTTGGCATCAACATCCACATTGAAAATCCTATTACATGCCTAAACCTAAACTGAAAACCATTCTGAATGTAGCAGAATGTAGTAGCAACAATGCGCAATGCATCATCTTCCATCTAGTCACTTTGTGTCTATTTTTTTGTCGCCCAGTGACAATTTTTTAGAAACCCTAAAAACATCTCTACACAACGCCAATAAAAAATCTTTATTAGACATCATTGTGATAGTTAATGCAATGGTTAAGTGCTCTATATAATCGAATCAAATTGCATCGTAAAATTCAAAATCAATTTAATGTCAGCTTGCAACATTTAGAAATGTCTCAAGCCGTTTCAGATACAATTTCTGACAAAAATACAGAGTTGTTCAGCATCACTTATTAGCAATGTTCTGTGTACCATATTAGCAACATTTTTGTGATGTTTACAAAAATATTACAAAAACGTCACAATAATATTTTTAGGGCTTATGCTTTATCATCGCTAGGCAATGTTTGTTTTGTATTTAAAGTATTTTTGGGGCCCACTGGTGCTCGTTTTCACCCATGAGGCCCCTTTTTATTATTATTTCAATTTCGAAAATACATAGCATCCTCTCATTCTGGAGAGAGTTGATTGTTGTTCTTCTATTTTTGAGGTGAACATTGATCAAAATTGCTCCCTAGCTATTTGTGCTATGTCTAATGATTATAACTCTGATTACTATTAGGTACATTAATTTCTAGTTATAAAAATATATTCTATATTGCATTCTGCATCTTCAGCTTTCATCAAAGAAGAAAGCATTTCCTCTATGAATGTCGTCTTCCTCATCATCATCGTCACCGCCGCCAGTGTCCACTCCCACTGCTAGTCCTTTCTCCTATGCAAGGTCTTGATCAATATGCTCCTCTTGCTCTAGATTGATATGCGCATCCAATCACGGTTATTTTTTTCAAGTTTAATGCAACTCAATCCTATTTTAGATAAGAAATAATTTTAAGTAAATGTCATAATTTCAAATAAGAATAAGTTAGGGTTTACCTGATCTATTTAAAAGATGTCTCTGCTTTCCAATTCTCTATGCATGTTTTCAAAATCATGATTGTAGCAAAGCTTATATTCCTCTTTAGTTGGCTCTCTTCCATAGATCATAATCTAGAGACACAACAAAGGAATATGTTAGCAATTAAGCTATGAAGAACTTAGTTGACAATCATATAATGAAATTTAGAGTAAGAAATCACTCACAAAGTAATCTATAAAACTTTGTTTCTCCTAGAAGCCAAGATTACTGCCTGGCAAGTCCAAATATGGCTCCCATTGGTCCAAGGAAAAAAATGGGACTCTCCCCTTTCCACATTCACATGCACTTGCTACTATGTGGCAGATAGGAATCTACTGCCATGTAGGAGCAACTCAAACCCATTTTTTGGGCCAAGCAATGTTCCTAAGCATGTTTGATTGATTCCCTTAGCAAGTTGACTTGCATTTTGAAGCCTTTCCCACCGTTCACAACCATATTCCCTTTAAAGAAATGCATTTCAATTCTAACCTTTCCAGCTGAAAGGTGACGGCCTCGAAAAAAATTCTTAGAACACCATTCAACCTCTTAACATGAAACTATTACTTGCATTTCAAAACACAAGATCTAAATAAAATGGACCAACGATATGTCAAGATTTAAATGATCAGATGAACCCTTCATTTAAAACTTACCAGCCAAATGTGAAAGGGGAGGTGGTCCATGCTTGGCAACTCACTTGCCTTCAAAAATGTCGAGAATCGCGTATGTGGACTGATTCGTATTCGTCCTCTTCGTCTTCTTTATCGCTAACAATTTTTTGTCTTTAAATTATCTTTTTGTGCAAAAGCCCTTACAGGATCCCAGACACTCGACCACACATCACAGAACATATTTTATTCTAGCAATCATGATACACAGCACAAGACGAGATGTACGAAAATAGAGTGACTGTATTATCAGTTTTAGTTTAGAGTGAATTCGTCAGTGTCTCGCTCGTTGGCGGAATGACATTCTACTCTTTCGCTATGTTCTGCTCGTTGGCAGACTTTCATGCACAACTATGGTGTCTTTACTTTCTGACTCTATTCACTATGTCTCTCTTACAGATCTCTTTATTCACATCTACTTGTTATAATCCAGAGAGGATCATTTATACCTCCACTATGTGGAGTTTACAAGATAGCTAAATGTCGAATCACATGACTAGTTAACGCTAATCAACTAGTTAGTTAGTCTCCGTCGTTGCTACTCGTTTCAGCTGGGTGTGAAGCCCGTTAAGCTGCCAGCTGGTAGTGTGAAAGATTTTTCTTCGTCTGATTCGTTATCTCCTGTTTGCTTTCATTCTTTTCATTTCTTTTTGTAGTTTTTGTTTTGCGTCCCTTTTGCAGTTTGCGATTGATTCGCAAATCATTCAAGCTTCGAGTCAAAGACACGTTGACTATCGCGAATCATTCTCGTTCGACCTTCGTGTCTTGTTCGTGCTGCGACAAAGTTGCAGGAGTTCACCATTTCTGACACTCCCTCTTGAACCTTGCAGCTTTGTTCATTTAATCCAATTGCCTCTCTTTGCTTGGTAAAGAGTGGCTTGTCGTGCGGTTTCGTGAGGAGATCTGCAATCATATTTTTTGATTTTATGAACTGGACCTGGAGCTCTCATTTCGAGATCAAATCTTGAATATGATGGTACTTCAGAGGAATGTGCTTTGTCTTTGAATGGAAGACAGGATCCTGGAACAGATAGATGGCACTCTGTCATCGTGCTTGTCCCCTCTTGTGATATCCCGATTGCCTCCAACATCATTTGCAGCCACACTATGAAGAATTGAAAAAGATTATCTATGTTAGATATAGGGGTCTTATGTTTTTTACATCAAGCATCTAGGTGTAGGATGTTGATAGGAATAAATTTGGCATAGATGGCAAATTATGCATTTCCACTTGTAATGCCACTATTGAGCCAAAATAGAGTAAGAGGCTAAACACGTGCCAATTAGAGTGTAGACAAGTGTAAAGTTTTTGTTTGATGAATTCCAAGAGGTCCAATAGCATTTAGAGGTGGAACCTTGTGAGGTCCAATAGGAAACTGAGGTGTGCTTGAATATAGTCCAATAGAATTAAGAGATGCATGGATCATTGATCCAATAGGATCAAGAGGTGACAAAATATGGTCCAATCATAGTTAAGCATAGTGGTAGCTCGTGGACCTACTAGTATCATTGTACTCCTCATTTTGAATCTAATTGATTTGGTGATTTCATGGATTTTGTGAGTTATTGGATTTCTAGCTTTCTCTCTCTACCCGAGAGCTCATGATGCATTTTCTCTCTCTACTCAAGGAGAGCAGCTTGTTTCTACTTAGATTATTTTTTGAATACTTCCCACATGTGTGAGTGAGAGTTGGAAGTGATTGAATGCATGTAGTAGTGTGTTTTTGCCATAGGATCTAAGATTGATCTTGAATCTCGATCTAGTCTTGATCTTGGTGCATCTACACACCTTAGGAGATCACAAGTACATGTAGTGGACAGTCCACACGTGTGAAATTCAACACACACTACCTCATTCGCCACTTTCAAGATTGTGACATACTCAGCTTCGCAAGAGGAAGAGAAGAGAAAAGAGAAAGGGCTAATAACTCACCTTTGAAATATCAACATCCTCTTGAAGATTGTACCACTCAAAAAATAATTTGGCATTGTATAGAGTACACCATGCATAGCTAAATGAGTCATCTTGCTGGGGCGTTCGCAATACATTCGACTGATTAGTAATGGGACAAAGATACTAACATTAAAAAATGATGATAAACAAAAATACATTGAGAACTTTTCACACGTGTGAACCAGCTACAAGTACAAAGGATCAAGAGAATGAATGATTGCACACTAAACTAGCTTCTATTCAAAAAACAATGAGATGGAAAACATTGGCAAGCTAGTTAGCATGAAGGCAAGAGCATTCATCACAATCTAACCATCATTACACCTCAAATCGATCAAATGGAAGCTTTACTTGAAGAAGTGTTTCTCGAGGTACAAAGCCACCTTATTTATAATACAAGAGGCCTTCTAGAACTCGTGGAGAGAGAGAACAACCTAGATGCCACATTGCCTCTACCTCTCTACTAGATTACAAAAATTGAAATTCAATAAGACTTGAGAATCTCTCTTTTTGAGAATCCTTTGACCTACAAGAGTAGCCTCAAATGCTTCTTGATAGGTTCTAGACCTACACATCACTATGAAGACTAAAATCTAACTTGACTCTAATTGGAAAGTTACTAGACTAGTCTACCTCAAGTTTGGACAAACTCCAAAACTTGAGTCTCTAAGTTTAATATTATTTTAATTTTACAATATTCTCACACTCCTTAAAATAAAAATAATATTTACAATATTAAGGACTTGGAGATCAAGCCAAGATTTGATCTATGTCTTTCAAAGTCTTTCTTAGCTAGAGGCTTGGTGAGTAAATCTACATAACAATTTGAAGTTGATACATGCTCAGGGAGAATCTCACCATCCATAACTTTTTCTCTTACATAGTGGTGTGCTACCTCTATGTGTTTACTTCTTGCATGGAAGATTGGATTACTTGCAAGATATTGGGCCGAGATGCTATCACATTTGATGCAAGGTATTTCCTGCTCTTGAATGATCCCGAGCTCCACTAGTAATCTTTTGATCCAAATGACTTCCTTTGTTGTGATAGTCAAAGCCTTGTACTCAGCTTCACATGAGGATAAGGAGATAGTTGATGCTTCATCACAAGTTTTAGTGTCTTTAATATTAGACTCCATAGGAGTATCTATGCTTGGAAAAATGTGAAGGTCCGAAACATGTAGTCAGCCTTCAATTTTCAAGATGCTCATTACTTGAATGATTTGTTTAAGGCTGAGCATAAGAAATCTAACATACTGTGTCTGGTAGCATCAAATAATCCACATGCCATTGCAATTCGACGTTAAGATGATGTGGACTCCACTTCCATAATCGTTCAGAAAAAACTTTAAAGTGTTCTGCACATACCTTTGACTGGTTTCTTCTCGATCGTTTTGTCTTAGGCAGCGCCTCAGCAACATCCTGGTTGTGAAGTTCCACAGCAAGCTTTTGGTCTTCTAGCTACTGCTTCAGGTCAACAACCTCCTTTTGAAGATCAGAGATCTTTATACATGCTTCGACATATTCCAGGTGATCAGCAACTCTCGAACAATTTTGAATTGACTGGAGCTACTTTGAAAGACTTCATTTTTTTCCAAAGCCTACAGATATTCATCGTGAGCATCTAGCCCTGTACAGATCTAAACTATATTGGCAGATAATTCCTTCAACTCAACAAGTTCTTCTTTGACTAAAGCTTTGTCGTTCTCGAGCGGTAGAAGAAACTCGACTTGAAAATTTTCGAGCATCTAGTCTTGGAGTTGATGTAACTTCAAGGGATCAATTTGAATTGATCCAGCAATGTTGCATAGCTGTAAGACAGTTTCTGCCTTTATTTGCTTCGTTGTCTCCTCTTGAAGTGTGGTCTGTAGAGTTGTCTTTTCTGCATTGACCTTATTGTAATCAGCTTGTAAAGAATCAAAATTTCTCTACAAATCTGCATGTTTGTCCTGAATTGCCTTATTATTAGCTTTGTACACATCAGCTTCTTGTGTTGATTGCTAAAGCATTTGCCCAAGTGATTGATTTCTTTCAAGCTCCTACTTCCAGAGATGCAATTTTCTTAGTGAATATCTTGATATCATTCAACATTTCGTCTAAAGATCGAAATAATTTCATTGTGCCTTGTTGAATTTGCATGTCATAAGCATGAACTTGCTCTACAATCTGCTTTGCTCTGGCTAAAAATTGTTGATATCACCAATATAGGGTCTCTTTCTCTTCTTCATCGGCATCTGTAGCATCATCATCGATAGTTTTTTTGTCTCTTTCTAGAATATCAAAAATTGTGTCTTCATCTTCTGTAGGTGTGGGGCTCTTCGGCTTCTAAGAGGATACATCAACAATTGGCACGATTTCCATGGTGTCTGGTGCAGTAGCATCCGGTTTGACTATTTTTGAACCTGACACAGTATCAGATTCATCCTCCTTCTGGGTTGCTGCACTATCAACATCCATAGCAGCAATGTGGGTTGGCTGAATGAGTGGTTTAGAAGTAGTCTGTAGAAGGCTAGATAAATCAATTTTAGTTGTCGTAATCAGTCTTCCTACAAGAATACTCTGCTCCAATCAGTAAGAATGCCAAAATTTTTGCACAATTGAGAGATATGTGCTCTCACAACTGAAAACGTCTTGTGCTTATCGAGCATTCCGAAACAAACTGGCTGGCCTGCCAGTGCATCCAACAAGTAACCAAAGTTCTGTGCTGAAAAAGTTGCATCAGCATCAGTTATGAACATGACTTGGTTTGCATACTTGCACGGAAACTTTAGCTGGGCATCCTTCACCATTGTAATTTTGTACCCCTACTTAATACAAAGCAATTAGCCAAAAAATCCTTTTCTTCAATCAAGTCCTTGGATGTAGGATTGGTCGCGCCATCTTTTGGAAGTCCAAGAGTTGTAGAAAAAAATTCTTTGTTGATTGTAAATATGTTGTGTGCAGATTAACCTTGAAATCAAAATCAGTCACTGTGTGGATGGAGTTCACAAACTCAGTGCTAAAACAATTGAGGGGTCCACTTTCAAATTGCCCAACCTGCAATGATGCAACAGAGACTAAATCGTGGCAAGTCAGATGGAAACTCGTATCTTCCAACTCACCCCTGTGCTGGTGCTAGCATCCATCGTATATCGAGTGTGCAAGGTCAAAAGCGAAAGCAAGAGCGATTTACGAACATGAGTACAATGAATGATGAACGAGCGTAAATGAAAGTGAAAGAGAAAAAAGAACGTGTAAGAGTGAAAATAGAAACCAAAATGTCAGTAAAAATGTAGTATAAATGATTATCATTCCCATGGGGAGCATCATAAAGAGGTATTTTGTCATTGTTGGTGAGATAAAAGGATTTAGCAATGAAGTCCAGTGGAATGGAAATATGAAGCTGGTTGTCTGATGACATTTCTGAGTAGGCAGCCAGTATCGCCGTTGAAAATGGTACAAACAAACACCAAGTAAGATATTCAGACAGTTCAACCAAGAAATCTAGATTTTGAAGAAGAGTGAGAAATCGGAATGATTAGACATCCCCACAACATTAAGATCACATGCTTCACAGTTCAGATCTGAACTTAGCCAAAACTAAAATGCCACAAGGCCAAATGATTGCTGCAGGCAATGCTTACTGTTGGAATATCAGTCCACACTCTAGAGAGAACTATCAAATAGGGCGAATAGCTCAGTTATCTTCATCTTACAACTGGCCTCAATTATGCCTTGCCGACACCATATAAATAATATCACCAAGTATTACATCAGTTAGCAAAACCACCGATTTTCTGACAGAATGGTCAATAAAATTGACCATTATAAAATTCAGTATATCATAGGTGGTCCCACAACACCTGCAAGATGCAGTTACTGTGGGCTTTATTTGCTTCACGTCGAATCTTTATTAAATGATACTGTACCTTCTCAATAAAATCAAGTCAGGCAGTGTTGAAATCTAAATTGTGTGACAAAAATTGGCTCCAGCAATCCACTTTGAAGTTGTCTAGGATGTGAATCAAGATTCTCAGGAGCCACCCATCATTGCGGCACGGAAATACAATCTAGCCACCGGCAGCTGATCCTTCATGCTCTCTGAGGCCATTGGCTTATTCGGATCGAATGCCAAAGGAGGAAGGCAATTATCCCATCGTGTTGCCACGGATGCCAACTGAGTCAAGTCTTTTGCAAACAACGTCGATTGCCTCATTGTCGGATCGGGAGAGTGTATATAATCCCTGGTATGCTTCTAGTGCCCGGTGGAAATCCACTGAAATTTCTCAACTGTAAGGTTGGTGGATGATTGGCTAGTTCGGCATATGGATAGTATGAAGATTTGCCAAAAATTGGCAAATCTAGCTTGATCAAAAACTATGTAGTATAATGTAAATTTTGTACATAAGTGGATTCCACACATGTATGGCCAAAATGCCACGTGGAAACCCACTCCTAATATAGGTTAGGTCAAGTCAAGAGAGTTGGTCATGTCTATTTGGTGGTCATCCCTACTTTATAGGACCTACACCTAAGTTTAAGGTGAAAATTTGACCAATGAGCTACCTACCAAGCATAACTCTAGGATCTAGGCTAGGGTTTCATTTTAGGGCAAGAAGGGTGAGTTAACTTCCTTATTACATGCTGGAAATCCACCTAACTTCAAGAAGGAAGTCGAATTTGCTATGTATTCCAAGCTCCCATAGTGAGAAGATAGAAATTTTTTGGAGCTCATTGGCAATCTCAAGCTAGTTCAATATGTACATTGAGTTTTTGTGATCCAAATGAAACCAAATCAATTTCTACTTGTTTCTCAGGTTGAAGGCCGTACTACAGTCTGTAGTACACACGTGTGGTCTTGGATTTTAATGTTGATCAATGCTATTGATTGTTAATGCTTGTTGTTTGTCAAATTGCCAATCTAGATCAACTTTTTTGTGTCTAGTTTTTTGATAGATTGTTAAGCAAGCATCCAATCACTCTTGTGGATATTTTGTAGATCCATTTATGGTCCTAAAGTACAGTACTTTCACATGGTATCAGAGCCAAGTACAAGAGCATAAGCCATTGATCTAATGCAAATCCATTTTTAGCAAGTTTTGGTGCTAAAAGCTAGTATTGAGAGGGCAAGCTAGAATCTTGATTTTGGTGAGGAGATTTGATCCCAAACTTGGTAGGGGTCCAAATCCATACTATCCACATGTGTGGGCACCTCTGAACCTGCATTTAATGCATGGTATTCATTTGATCCAAAGAAATTCAATTTGTGAGCTTTTGATGTAATTTTTGGTGAATAAGCTACCAAGATTGAGTGCCATTGATTAGATTTGAATTAGGGTCATAAGATCTAATTAATCTAGGCTGAAATCAGGTCCTCTAAACTTGTTTTATAGGTCTTGAAAGTACATCAAAAAGTGTGAAAGAGATTAAGTTATTTTTTTGTCCAAAAATAGCCAAAATTGGCAAGATTTGATTGTAAGTAGATTTCACATCATCTTATCTTCATTCCAACTTTGTGAGGGAGTGCTAGAATTGAGATTATAAGTCCATTTTTTGGATTAGAAATCTAATTTGAGTGAAACACTACAAGAGAGAGATCTTGGTGAGTTTCTAGAGACAATCAAATCCATTTCTTGGCAAGATTTGTTTGAAAGTAGTTTTCACTTCATTTTATCTTCATTCCAGCTTTGTGAGGGAGTGATAGAACTGTGATTATAAGTCCATTTGTTGGATTAGAAATCAAATTTGAGTGAAGCACTCCAAGTGTGAGACCTTTGTGAGTTTCAAGTTCAATCAAATATATTTCTTGTTTGTAGAAGTCACTAGTAAGATGGGATCTGTTGGAGCATACCTTCTAGAAGCCAGTGAGAGATTGAATTCTACAAATTATGCTATTTGAAAGGTTAGGATGAAGTCACTCTTGGTGCTCCAAGACCTTTATGAGTTTCTGATTGAAGATGAAGATGAACCTCTAGGTGCACAAGAGTTAGCTAGATACAAGAAGAGATCTAGGCTTGCACTTCATTGTGTGAAGATGAATGTGAGCAATGATTTGTTGAGAGAAGTATCAGCATGTACTTGTGCTAAAGAGGCATGGGAGCCTTTAAAATCAATCTATGAATCTAGTAACACTTCGAGGATTCTCATGCTTAGAAGTCAGATTTTGCAAAGCATGAAAAGAAGTGAGGAGAGTGCACATGATTATGTACTCAAAATCAAGTCTCTAAATAGGGAGTTGGCTTCCATTGGAGAGAAGATTCATGATGAAGAGCTTGTACAAATTGTTCTTAATGATCTAGGAGATGACTTTGCAAATTTGGTCCAAAGTTTTGCCATCCAAGACACTTTGCCAACTATAGAAAAACTTCACAGTGTACTAGTGGCTGAAGAGTGTAGGATGCTCCATGCAAAATCTAGGATGAGTTCCTTGTCTTTGCAGGATGGTGATGAGAAAGCCAATTTCTCATTCAAGGGTAGAAAGAAGACCAATTGAAAGAAGAAGCATCCAAATGAGGCCAAAGAAGAGGATGATGCATCAAGATCAAAGGACAAGTCAAAGCAGAAATGCTTCTTTTGTGGAAAGAAGGGGCATTATGCATCTAAATGCTACAAGAGGCTAAGAGCACAAGTGGATGAGGACAAAAAAGGAAACCTTGCAAAGGAGGAGGAGGAGGATGAAGTAGATGTATTCTTGATGGCATCTACATCCTCACCAACAAGCAATAGCAATTCAAGAGACAGTTGGTGGATAGCTCCCACATGTCTTGTGAAAAGGATTTTTTCTCAACCTTACACTCTTTCAATGCTGCTAAAAAGTTTTTCTTTACTGCAAATGATGAAGAGTGTAGGATAGATGGTGTTGGCACCATCTCTTTGTGTCTAGAATCCTCAAAATGCATGGATCTAGAAAATGTCCTTTATGTACCATCAATCACCAGGAATATTCTTAGTGTTGGTCTACTCTTAGAAAGTGGTTTGGATGTCCACTTTAAGCATGGTGTTTGCTTCATCTTGAAGAATGTGTCAAATTTCAGAGTATATGGATTGAAATTAATCTACAAATGATCACAAAGAGTGATTGGTAGTTTGGGATCTTGATCTATATCAAGACTAGCTTCCAAATCTAGCTTCTTGACAATCTTTGTGTTTCCAAGCAAGAACAATAAAAAAAGATGATCCACGGCTTCACACTTGTGAAGTACAACTATTGTACGGCCTGATAACAAAGAAATAGTTTACTTATCATTTACAAAGCATTCATCCACAAATAAAGTGCTTTAAGAGAGTCAAAACACAATGATAGCTTCACAAACCAAGATTTCTCATCATTATCTCAATAATGGATCCATCATGGATCAAGTATAAATTCACCATAATCTCTCTCTAAGCAGCATCCAGCACGTGTAGGACAGCTCATTGTACTTATCCATATCCACTTTGGATAAGATCTATCAAGTTTGCCACATCATCCATTGGTGGTTTGTGTCGACCTTCTAGATTCCTACAATCTAGGACCTAACTCCTATAATCTAGGAGATGTTGTATTAGACTCAAATGAAAGCTAATCAAAATAGATCTGAATATTACAAGTGTCATTTCACACATGTGGATAGGTCCTCACACGTGTGGGTCCACATTGATGTCTAATATTCATCAAAAATCATGTGAAAATTGCTAAATTCTAACAGAATGATGTTTGCATTGCAAAGGGATTTAAACATGGAAGATTGTTTAAGTTGGAAGCTAGTGTTGCTTTTGAAAAAATTAGCTTGGAAAAGGAGGATATCACTCAAGAGGAGATCTTGGAAAAGTTGATATTGCTTGCATTGAGGAGGAGCATCAAAAGGAGGAAGATCTTGAGGATCAGCCTCAAAGCATGAGAGTTCCAAGGGAGTCGTCAGTGACAATGGCCGAGTCATCAAATTGCATGCAAATTGTCCATTCAAGTGTGCATCTTACAAGGGTTGTGACGAGGAGGAGTGTGAAGAATTGCCAAAAATTGGCAAATCTAGCTTGATCAAAAACTATGTAGTATAATGTAAATTTTGTACATAAGTGGATTCCATACACGTATGGCCAAAATGCCACGTGGAAACCCACTCCTAATATAGGTTAGGTCAAGTCGAGAGAGTTGGTCATGTCTATTTGGTGGTCATCCCTACTTTATAGGATCTACACCTAAGTTTAAGGTGAAAATTTGACCAACGAGCTACCTACCAAGCATAACTCTAGGGGTTTCATTTTAGGGCAAGAAGGGTGAGTTAACTTCCTTATTACATTCTGGAAATCCACCTAACTTCAAGAAGGAAGTCGAATCTGCTATGTATTCCAAGCTCCCATAGTGAGAAGATAGAAAGTTTTTGGAGCTCATTGGCAATCTCAAGCTAGTTCACTATGTACATTGAGTTTTTGTGATCCAAATAATACCATATCAATTTCTACTTGTTTCTCAGGTTGAAGGCCATACTACAGCCTGTAGTACACACGTGTGGGCTTGGATTTTAATGTTGATCAATGCTTTTGATTGTTAATGCTTGTTGTTTGTCAAATTGCCAATCTAGATCAACTTTTTTGTGTCTAGTTTTTTGATAGATTGTTAAGCAAGCATCCAATCACTCTTGTGGATCTTTTATGGTCCTAAAGTACAATACTTTCCTAGATAGTAATTTTGTCCATGCCCCCCCTCCCAAATCCTTCCACTTATTCCTGCGCGGCATTGGTACGTAATATGGATCTATGTGCAATTGGCGAGGGCTGGCCACATAACTCCTGATAGATTCCAAAGTTTTTCCAAAAATTGTAACCCTCCAAGCTGGCTGCTCTCCCAATGCGGGTATTTTATCCAATTCTTTGTCGGCCTCTATTTCAGAGGTCTTAAACTTGAGGACCCAACCACCACGCGAGGACTCATGAGGATGTTGCACTAAAAAGCTCTGGATCTGGTCCTCAATGCTGATTGGTCTTATGAATAATGGTGTGGTCCTGGATGAAGATGGACCTGGTTGCATTGCATGTGGAGCTGGCTATTCTTCTTCAACTTCAAGGGCTCCACCCTGGTCTATGCCTGAATCCAACCCTATATCCATAGGTACATCAGCTTGGTGCGGAGGAGAGAATTGCAGCATGACTAGAACTGAAATTTGAGGCCTAGCTTCAACACGTGAGCGGTAGCCTTTTCATATGCATTGATGGTTGTTTTAGCCTTTGCCAACTCAGTTGGAGCTATACCTTTGAATCTATCAAAGCGGCCTTGGAATCCTTGAAGAGCTACTTTGTAGTGTCTTTTTAAACTAATACACGATTTTCGTCGGAGTTACCAGATGATCAGGTATTTGCATCTATAGATACGCATCACGCTCAAGGGTGGTCACATCCAATTCACCTTGGAGATGTGTGCGATCTTGTTTAGCCATCTGTAGTTGACCCTGGAGCAGCTGCACTTGTTGCTTTGTGTCATGCATGACCCTGTCCACTTGATCTTGGGCGGTTGTGAGGGAATTTTGTAGGAAATTGACATAATTCTCAAGGCGATCAACCAATTGCTGTGTCGTCTTCTTCTCAGCTTCAGACTTAGCTTCGTGCTACTTGGCGATTTTCAATTCTTTGTCCAGCTGAATGACTTTCTGGTTGATGGGTGTATTCTCAGATGCCATATGTGAGATGCGTTGTTCCATTTTTTTTTTCTTATCCAGCATAGACTAGATCACTTGCGTCGAATAATTCATCTCAAGATCTGTAAGTTGTCTGCTTGTAAACCTGATAGGATAATCCTTCTCGTAATCACCTAGCTGTGTCAAAACCGATCCAGTAGCATATTTTGATGCATCTGTATGAATGTGAACCTTGATTGTCTAAATTGGAGCTCGTAGTATCGGTGCAGAAGCTAAAGCTTTTTTCAATTTCTCAAATGCTTCCAATGCCTCTTCTGTCTAAATTGGTACAATAGTCAATTTATATATAGATCTTGCTAAATCTACAAAGAATAGTATGAATATCCAATAGTAATTCACATGACCCATAAACACGTAAACTCCCCAAATTATTCCTGGCGGTGGTAGCTCGATAATGACTTTGATTTTGGAATAATCCGTAGCAATGCCATGTCTTGATATCACATGTCCAAGGACAACTCCATGAGTGACCCAAATTTGACACTTTTCTGGATTTAAGGAGATTTTTATTTGCGACAATGTTCAAATACATTCTCCAAATAATCCAAGTGGTCTGTATTTGTACTATGGACTTTGAGATCATCCAAGTAGATTTCAAAGAATTTCTGCAAGTAATCCTTAAAGGCAAACTACATAACTCTTTGAAATGAACTAGGTGCATTGCAAAGTCCAAACGACATGACTTTATAAGCATAAGTTCTCCATTTTGTTGCAAAAGCTGTTTTGTGGTGATCTGCAGGTGCTATCTTAACTTGGTTGTAACCACTAAATCCATCTAGAAAACTGTACGCTTCTAGCAAGATGGTCCAATATGCTTTCAATAAAGGGTAACGGAAAGTGAAAGCGTTGAGATTCACACAAATTCTCATCTTCTCATTCTTCTTAGGAACGACCACCGTATTGGAAAAATCCATTCCGTATGTTCGATTTCATATCCAAGGACAAATATTAATACACAGTTGCACCATCATGAAGAACTCTTCAAGATGATAGAACCAGAAACACCACAAACAGAAATAATCATGAATATGTTGTCTAGTAAGATGGATATTATACTGGGAGAATTTCTTAAGCTGGTGCCGAAAGCAAAAGAAGTATTAGCAGAAAGATTGAATCGGATGGAACCACCAGTCCATCAGAAGCCAATTTTTTGTGCTGGGTTTGAAGAATCAAATGAAGTACTCAATCTGGGTAATGGATCCTACAAGACATGGAGTTCGAGATATTCCAGATGAACCAACAACAAAATCGCCAAAAGCAGTTATATTAAAGGAAGACAAGATGGCAGGACCTATGACAAAGAAAACATCGTGAACCTGAACAGAAAGAACCAGAAACCGAAGAGGTTTATGATGGACTAGCCAAGACACAACCAATGAATCTTGCTAAACTGGGAGAACCAAAAAATATTGTTCAAATTGAGACTCAACTTACTCTTGAACAATTTCAAGCGATAAAAAAGCTATTGATCAAATATCAAGACTGTTTTGCTTGGACGTATAAAGATCTCAAAGGGATTCTGACATCAGTCATTGAGTATACCATACCGTTAATACCTGATGCAGTTCTGAAAGTCACGACTACGGCTGCTGCTTTAGCAACTTTCAAGGCTTCTTCTTCTTGCATTTGTTTAATCCATTGTCTCATGTCTTGGTATCTCTTCTTTTCCGCTTTAAGGTCCGGATACACGTCTTATGGGGTAGGTATATCTATAGTTGGTTCAGATTGAGCAAGTATTGGATCAACTAGTACTCCTTTTTGTTTCTGAGCTCTAGTAACAACCACTAAAGGTGCAGTTGGTCCAGATTGAACTATTGGCCTTTTATTGATTGTAATCAAGTTCACTGGAGCAATAACCAGAGGTAGTTTGGTTCTTGCAAGACAATCTTTATAATAGTGTCCATAACCACAGTCTCTACATAATGGTACAAATTTTCTCTTTTTTGGACATTCAACGACTTTCTAATTCTCCCCGCATGCAAAACATCCAAGTGGTGCTCTGGTCCATTGTCTAGCTACTTGTTGTTGCGCCGTAGCATAGATTTTATACTGCTTTGAAGGACTACTCTCATGATCACTGCTATAGTTCCATTGATCATTACCAGCATTAGGTTCTGGTCCCAATAGATTTGCAGGTGGAACACTCTGTCCCGTGGGAGCAGGCAGAGCTAGTCGTTTTGGAAATCCAAGGCCAAAATTGAAAGGCTTTTCATCAGGCCCCTTTTGATAAGTAGGTTCTCAATACTGAAGCTTAGCATACCTTTGCTAGATAATCCAAGGATTAAATGAGCAAAAGGCTATTTCATTACCCATAGAATTGCACAAATGACAAATAGTATTCAGCATCTGTTGTTTCAATGTTGGACATTCATTCATAATGTGATTGCATGTACAAATTGAACACCAAACATTTTCCCAGCTAGGAAAAGTCTTTGCAACCTTTTTAGGTTCCTTGCTTGCTTTACTATGGAAATCTTCCAAGGCTTTGATCTTTTCATCAAGTTGAGACTGCATCTTTTCTAACTGCAATTGCTGCTTTTGACCGAGTTTCTTGAACTCGTCGATCATCTTCTTTGTAGTAGCATTGATATTCATTGATGCAATGGTGGTGGATGTCGTCGTGGTTTTCCCTACTATATAAGCCAAAATTCCAACATTTGGTTCATCATCAGAATCTTCATCCTTCTCATGAATTGCATCAGCCATAGCGCTTTGTATCGTAGCATATTCAATATGGCATTTCAGCTCGCATCTAATTCGTGTGGGTAGACCTGTTAAAAACCACATAATCAAAGCATTGATTAGATTGGGATCACACTCAGATCTAAGGTGTTTGACCCATTCAATATAATCTCTTACTGCCTCTCTCTTTCCCATTTTGATTTTACTTAGAAGGAGAAAGGGATCTTCCATAAATTTCTTGGACTTGAATCTCGTAATGAGAGCGGCTTTAACCACTTCCCAATCTTGTCATTCTGCTTCCTCTTGGTTATAAAACCAATCTTGAACAGCTCCAGTTAAGGCCATAGGGAACAGCTAAAGTTTATCTTGTGAAAAAACTTTGTCATAAATCCTACAAAATTCAGAAAAGATCTGGAGAAATCTAATGAATTCAGATAACCCGTTGTATTTTGGTATATCTAGATGAGGAGACCTTCTAACAATAATTGGCGGTGGGTTCAACGGTCCTCCTTGTTCAGCCATAATCCCAACTACTGTTGATGTTTTGGATTGATGTCAGCTGATGAAACAAAAATTCTTATTAATAGGATCGTGGATTACTTAGAGAACGGAGTTTACAAGCTATTCTTTTATGTTGAATTAGATTATCAATGTACGAGTCTTAGACTGCCATGAAAGAGAGATTGCAAGAACTATTAGGTGTCTGTGACGGCCATGCAATCTTTCTAATCCTGATAATCTGATATGAAGAGAATGTGGAATTAATTTAGGCGTCAGAGACAGCCATACATTTCTCTGATAATAATGTTTGTGTAAGAGGAGTGAGAATTATTATCATTCAACAAGAAAGCGATGGTGTAGAACAATAGTGAATCTGTATAATAATGTTGTAAACACAATGATCATATCATAATACAATTGCACTGATAAGCGTGTGATCCTACTTACAGATTCAAAACAATTGTTCAAGTTCTTAATATCTCTTTCTTTAAGAAAGAATTTGAGAAGGAAGAAGGGTTGTTGGGATGAGTAGGAGTTAGATTAAATTCCAACACTTCCGTTAAGCTAACTGCTACAAATCTGAAATATAATTGAGATTTATCATATCTACTAAAGTAGAATGTTTATCTCTAGACAATGGCTTTGTCAAAATATCAGCCAACATACTGTCTATATGACAGTAACTTAGTACAACATCTTTATTCTGAACTTTCTTTCTAAGAAAATGGAATTGAGCTTATATTTTGATGTAGAAATCTCTTCCTACTATGCTACAGTATCATCTATTCCTAAAATTCTTACAGAAAATGAATCTTGTTATTTTGATAATTCTATTCAAACAAATCAGCTTTTTAAAATTAAAGAAAATATTATGGTGCAAGAAGGATGTAGTAAAAATGTTGAATATGACTATAAGATTGATCAATCAAATGAAATTACTGCTTAGTGATTGAAGAAAACAATTGTTGTGAAGATACTCAAGATGTGGTGCATTCCATTGATGTCTACCCGGAACTGATGGAGTCTTTGTATAATGATAATGAAAAACTGAAATATATATATGATGCTATAATTGATAAATATGCTATTGAGGAAGTAGAACAAGAAGGTCAATCAAATTTTGTTGATTCTAACTTGTTGCAAAGTCAATGTCTTTTGAAGGAAGAAATGATATCAAATGACATATATATATCACAATCTGAAAGTCAAATATTACCATTATTAGATAATGATCAAGAAATTGATGACAGTTTTGTTGGAGTAGAAGAATTCATAAAGAAAATCATTACTTCCAATACGAGTGACATCGATGAAAGGTTTCAAGGTTAAATATAACTTCCATTCTTCCCAAAGAAAAAAATGATGACCCATCTGATTCAAAGAAAGATCAAAAGGATTTATCATCTAAGATGGATGAGTTACAAGTTGTTCATGAATATGATGAAGAGTTAGAATTAGAATTATCCAAGTTGGATCACTCATCTTTGAAGCTGATTAATAATGAGCTATATGAATAAACTAATGTGAAAAATCAGAATGAAAGAGAAATGAAAGATTCTAAAAAAATAAATTCAATATACGATAATGAGATTTGTACCAAAAATACAAATGAAAATGTTCTCCAAGAGTTTAGCCATTGGAATAATGACTATGTTAATTCATTATATGGTACAGATATTGAAATATCAATCGATGATAAATTAGTGTTTACACTTGTGGATCAAAATGTTATACATGATAAATTGATCAATGACATATCTACTAAAAAGAACCTGAATGAAAATATTTTTAATAAATATATGGTAAATGAATCTTTGGATGTATTACCATATCAATATAGTATTATGTTACCTTTTGTGATTATAATACTCTATCAAAATTTTATGAACTCAGAAAAATACAACTACATACGAGCATTAAAACCTCTAACTGACGAAATACTAAGAAAGCATGATAAGAGGTGGAGAAGTGATTATAACTACAAAAGAGCTAAAGATATTCAAAATAAAGTCTATGAACAAAATGGTGAATCAATGGTTTCAAATATTACAAGATTACCTGTAATAATTGGTATAATATGATATTAAGTCATCATACATATGAGATGCTTCATGATAATTACCATAAGAAATATCCAAATAAATTGATATAATTATGATGATGTAGATGTATATAATATGATAGTTTTTTTTTAAAAAAAATACAACAAAAACAAAAAATCCTAAATTTGAAACAATATAAAAAGACTATTAGAAAAATATATCTATTCGAAATTGAAAAGAAAAAGAAAAAGAAAGCACATAAATGATGGCATGACAATGAGTTTATTTAGAAAAATGACTATCATCCAAAGTTGTTACCTTGATCAACTAGACACATAATTTGGCGACGTATTTTAGTATGAATGGAGGATTAAAAAATTTATGTATCAATGTGAACTTCATGTTTGAAATATATATGAGCAGCCTATGAAGATATTGTTTTAATAGAATATACAATATGCAATGACAATTTGAATGTAGGATCCAATACAAAATCAAATATAGTGTGTGTTTATGGATGAGATGTACAGATTTTAATGGCTATATTTTTAGAAACTCAGTTTGCCATATCTGTCAAATACCTATATTTTTTAAGCTTATAGTAAGGAAAAACTAGTGGCTCAACTACCATGAATTGAACAACTAACTTTAGTTTTATGACACAAATGTGTGAGAGGCTATCTTGAGAAAAATATTTCATCTTATTTGAGAAGAATATAACACACATCTTGGAAGGTGATACACTCTATATGAAGATTGGAGGTAAAATATCCACACACATTACACTTGCATCAATTAGACACAGTGGTGTATGCATCCATTTGATGAAAAATCTGAGATCGTGCATTTTATGTCTACTTGCATTATGCATTGATCTGAAGATGGGATGAAATGTTCTAGTACCTGGGATGGGCATTTTTGTTGAATAGTGTCATGAGGGTGGTATTGAGAGGAAATATGAAGATTTGGATTGGATAAAATATTACCAGTAGGGAGGTGAGTGAAGAGAAAGAAAAAACAAAAACAAAAAAAAAAAACACCTATTGATGATTATGGATCTATGTCGAAGACAACTGTTGCTGCTGAAGACCATATTGGATCTTTTATTGAGAGTATTTGTGAGATCTTTTGAGTGATGAGTGGAAAAAGGAGTGGAGAGAATATGATGAGTGTTTTCTATTTTGTTGTTCATAAGGTCTTGAGAATTATAATTGGATCATAGATTTTCTTTGGTAAGAATAGAAAATATCATATCTCATTCAAAATCTATCTATGAGAGTACAAATGTGAGGTATAGCATAAATATTTGCTTGAAAAAAAAATCTACCTATTATCTAAAAGAGTGAATAGGTTTTTATGAGAATGAGATGTATTCACAATGTGAATGAAGAAGATCCAACTTTTAGAATAGGTTGCATTGCACACACTACATTATATGAAGACCTAGATACAAAGCTAAGAAACTGCATTCATATCTTGTTATGACAATGAAGATTGCATCAACATTTCCCAACAATGCATGGTTTTGATGATGGGCATTACATTATGATTTGATGGAAATGGGAATATATTTTCTTCAGACACGGGTTGGATGTAATGCAGGATTTTTATTCTGGATAAAGACAATGTTGCTGAAAGATCTAAAGGTTGAATCAATGGCCTTTGGATTCATGTTGTTGAATAATAATAGTTACCATCACACTATATTGTGTGCTGAGCCCATTAGTTGATGAAGAAAACCCTGAGATGCTGAAAAGATGAAAAGATCGTAAAGCTAAATCAATGGCTTTATGATACAAAATCAAATGTCAAAGACTATTCTCTTTGTTCGCGGGGACGCTTCACATTTAAGTGGGGGAAAAACATGTAGTGTATTTTTCAAGTCAAAATTTCAAAAATTCAGCAACTATAATCATTGATGCTGATTTTCTAGAAAAAAATGTGCAAATCATAAAAATTCAAAAAACCATTGTAAAAATCCAAAAAACTACAAATCTTTACTAGAACTCTTGTAGCGCCCTTTGGAGTCCATCTCAATGAGACCAAGACACAGAAGAGCTTGCGAGAGTTACTTCACTGTCTAATGCCTGTGCGAGAGTTCTCAGTGGAAAAAAGATGAGAAAATACCAGAGAACTCTCGTAGACACTAAATTTTTTAGTTCTAGTGGGCAAGAACCCTCGCAATTCTGAAGTTCCATCTCAGTGAGACCAGGACACAGAAGAGTCTGCGAGAGTTAGTTTGATTCCGGTGAGCAGAAAATTGGGTTTAACTGCTAAAAAAATTACTAAAAAATGAAGATCTAGCAAATCCTTCCAGAGAGAACTCTCGTAGACCATCTCAATCGATCTAGAATGTCAATTTCCATTAGTGAAGAAGCCTGTGAGAGTTAGTACTGAGTATTGGTGAAGATCAAGCCAAATTAGTGGTATTGAACCCTCGCAACAGTGAAATTTTCACTTCTTGCCAGAGTTAACTCTATCAGAGATTTTGAGAGTCAGATCCAGGCCAGATTCAACTCTATGATCCTTGCGAGAGTTACTTTCCAATCTGAGAGATATCAAGGTTTTTTGTCTATAAAATAGTTAAAAAACCCTTGCACAACCAACCTTTGCACTATAGAACCCTTGCATACTAGATCAATGGAAAGATCTACACCAGATCTAGCTACTGTCAAAATCTCAGGTCAATCAGTGCAAGGAGTAAAAAGTTATCTAGGAAAAATCCAACTATTTTGGATCCCATCATCGGATGAATCTGAAATCTGGATGATCAGTAGCAAGAAGGACAACAAATCAAGCACCACACCTTCCCAGATTAGCAACTGTGCAACAAGAGACAAAACAAGAATCAATGCCAATGGATCCAATGGGTCAATCCGTACCTGTCACTCCCTTGCAAGCAGTCCGGAGGGCATCTCCGAAGGGCACCTCAAATGGAGATACCAAAATACGATGGATCATCAGATCCCATCCACTTCCTCCAGATCTACGAACAAGCTTGTGAAATCTATGACAATCGGACAACTGCAAAGAAGTTGATGTTGTTTCCTATGTCACTAGTAGCGGTGGCTCAAGATTGGTTTTTCAATTTGTCAGAGGAAGAAAAATACATCTGGGAAGTGGTTAAAGCGGCTCTCATCATGTGCTTTAAACCAAAGAAGTTCCTAGAAGATCCATTTCTCCTACTTAGCAAGGCCAAGATGGGTAAAAGAGAAAGGGTGAGGGACTATATTGAGCGGGTCATACATTTACGATCCGAGTGCAGTGCAGTCCTAACTCCCGATCATGAAGTGATCATGTGGTTCCTTGTAGGGTTACCACGTAGCATCAAGAGAGAACTTTAACGAAGGGCACAGTACGCTACTCTACAAGAAGCTATGGAGGATGCCATCAAGAAAGAGGATGAGGGATCAGACAACGAATATCCATCCACCCATACTCCTACTCCCTCGATAGTGTCATCATCATCAACTGTTTCCAGTGGCTCCCTCACCACCACCATCGATCACTAATGACCAACCCTCAACTTCAGTGCCATATCCGAATGTGAGGAAAGAAATGAGACAGTACCAGAAGATACGGCACTGGGTACAGAGAGAACAAGGTGAGAAAAAAGAGCAAGAAAGGGACAACCCTGTGGAACCTCCTGCTGATGACGAACGGAAACCACAAATGGGCTCACCATTATGCATAGACCAGAACAATCGATTGCATCGTCATAAATCACCTTTCATTCAAAGAGTATTTGCAAAAAATTTTGAAAATTTTCTTGGACAATCTGTGCGTGCATGGACCAAACTCTGAACACTTATCCAATCTGGAGAAGGTGCTACAAAAATGTCACGAATTCCAGATCTCCTTGAATCCAGAAAAATGTCAATTTTGGATTAGTAACTCCACATCAACCGGAACCAAACCAGCTGTAGTATCCTCGATGAGAAAATGTATGGTGTTCAGTATGCACGCAAAACCTTACAGTGAATGAGTGTCCAGTCCTAAAGCAAAATCTGAGACTAACACATAGATTCTGCCATCTGTGCAATGCAACATCGCACGATATCACATTTTGCCAGTTTAACCCTAGGGTTGTTCAATAGAAGAGAAGTCCTTATCAGACTTCCGATCCTTATCATCAAGGGGCACCCAACGCGGCACCAAGGTACGGCGCACCAAATCAACCACAGTGTATGGCCTTACCTGCTCCACCAAGGTCAGCCAATCAACAAGTGGCCCATGTAAACCTGACAGCAGCATAACTAGAGATGCAAATGCCATCTCAACTTGAGCAGCAACATTGGTACGGACTATATGAACCATTTATGGATCCTGCCATAAATGAATATGCTTCGGCCTATGCAGCTCAAACTCAGTGCCAAGGAAGAAATTACGACTGCTATGCATGCGACGAAGGACATAGAATAGCAGAATGTCCCTACAAGGGACAATATACAACCTCCTGTCGAGAATGCGGCTATGGATACTATTACAAGAATTGTCCATTTAAACCTGGAACCAGTGCACCTCTTAACCTAATTGCCATACAGCAACCAGTAGTTCTAGTGGGGATGCCATCGGAAGGGCGACAATTCCATGCTCTTGTGTTAGCTATTATGCGAGCACAAAAGAGGAAGGAACTGGCTCCCTCACCACCACCATCGGTCACTAACGACCAACCCTCAACTTCAACACCATATCCAAATGAGAGGGAAGAGAGAAGACAGTACTAGAAAATAAAACACTTCGTATAGAAAGCACAAGCGGAGGAAAAAGAGCAAGAAAGAGACCATCCCAAAGAACCTCCAATCGGTGTCGAATGGGAACCGCAAATAGGCTCACCACTGCACACTGATCAGAATGATTGGTTGCACCAACATGAACCACCTTTTCACATGGTGGAGCCCGAGGAACCACGCACTGAAAGACTCACACTATTACTGTCAAGCCAGATTAGTTTACCACTCGGAGAACTACTGTGGATTGCACCACAAGCGAAAAGCCTTCTAGCTAAATGGGCCAAAGCAGATGAGGAGCCAGTAGCGCCTTGAGCCCATATATTGTGCGGGCTATGATGAAACAAATAACATCCTCCACATTGGAGCAGCATAGGAAAGTGAGGAACACAACATCACTTTACCAATCAAACACAAGAGATATGAGGACGAGGTGACAGTGGTAGATGGAGGATCGGGTGTCAATCTGATCTCCACTACTTTATATGAAAAATGGGGTCTACAAGGATTGAAGCCAGCAAGATTCACCATCAAGCTAGCAGATCAATCTTGTGTGAAACCAAAAGGTGTAGTTGCCGATATCCCCATCAAGATAGCAGACATGCAGTTTGTGATTACTTTTGTAGTCATGGATATACCTGAATCTCCATCTGCATACCGAGTCTTATTGGAAAGACCATGGTTGAGGACTCGCAAGTAGTACACAACTAGGGTACAGGGAAACTCAGCTTTGAGAATAAAGAATAGGTTGTAAGGGTTGATCCAACCACATGGGCGATGAAACCTATTGCACTGAAGGCTTATGACGGATCATTGACGACAGATCATACGATTGATCGCCCAAGGTCAGCCAAGGGAGGTCACTATCATTCAGAGACGGATGTCATGAGATGGATAGATGCATTAGCAACTATTGATTGAAGGCATGTCAATATGAATCAGATCCAGAACCGAGTACATCTTCACCCAAATGTTACACTATGGACACACCAATCACATTTGGGGTGAATATGATAAACGTAGCATGGCTGTCAATGGAGCCTATTGAGAACCTAGCGGACGATGATCTAGTCTCTTGGCAACATGCTCTAACTTATAATAAGGAGATTGAGCTGACTGATGAACAGGTCCTACACCACATGGACCCAGATCATTACGGAACCAAGAAGGTACCAGCTCAACCACCACAAAAGTCTGCTATGGCGAAAGTCTCAAGGATCGATCCACCCAAGGCACCCGTGAATAAGAAGAATCAGTTGAAGCAACGCTACAACTAGGTGATCCGATGGAGTGACCTACCCAAAGAGGTGATAGCTAGAATAGACGTTGATATTCGCAACCATGAGGCGAATGTCACAGTAGTCCCGAAGAAAGACAACAAGGATAAACCCACCAAAATGACAAAAAAGAGCAAAAAAAAGGTGTTGAATTCCTTGAAGTCACTCCAGTTGGACTCAAACACAGCGTCATCTTCTAACAGGTGATAGAAAAACAAAAAATGACCAGTCGGGCCAAGATTAATATGTTGAAAGAGGAATCTGGATGAGCTCTCATTTACTAGATGCCTGATACTTTCAAGAATTATACTTTGGACGACGTGGTAATCATGATGCAGCAAGCCCAATGAGAACCTGATCAAAGTCAGGCACCAGCGGAACAAGTCTTCAAGGGACCTGCACGAACACAACCAATGAATCTTGCAGAGCCAGGAGAAGAAGAAAGGATAGGAGAACAGCTAACACCCACGCAGTTCAAGAGACTACGATCCTTGTTGGTGGAATATAAAGACAGTTTCGCCTGGAGCTATAGTCATCTAAAGGGCATTCTGCCAATAGTAGTCCAACATACCATACCCTTGGTGGATGGAGCAGTCCCCAAGGTGAGCCGTTACTACCGCTGCAACCCAAATTATACAGAACTGATCAAGCAGGAGTTGCAAAAGCTGATGGACACAGATTTCATTTACGAGATCAAGCACATGGAATGGGTATCGTCGATACTTATAGTACCCAAGAAGAATGGCAAAATGCGGATCTGTGTGAATCTTTGCTAAATGCAATCACCAAAAAGGACCATTTTTCTTTACCATCTAAGGAAAGTGTCCTCGACAGGGTAGTTGGTGTCGAAGCCTACAGTTTTCTAGACAGCTTCAGGGCTACAACTAAGTGACAATAGCCCCCCAGGACCAGCACAAGATAGCATTTGCCACGGAATGGGGAACCTATGCCTATAAAGTGATGCCATTCGGACTTTGCAATGCCCCAAGCACTTTCCAATGAGTCATGCAGACGGCATTCAAAGATTATTTGCAAAAATTGCTGGAAATTTTCTTGGACGATCTGTGCGTGCATGGACCAGATTCAAAACACTTATCCAATTTGGTGAAGGTGTTACAAAAATGCCGCGACTACCAGATCTCCTTGAATCCAGAAAAATGTCAATTTTGGATGACACATGGCTTGATAGTCGGCCATATAGTGTCAAGACACAAAATCGCCACAGATCTATCAAAGATCAGGATCATTATTGATCTACCACCACCGGGGATGATCCGTGAGGTCTACATTTTCATGGTTCATGCTAACTATTATAGGATCTTCATTCTTGATTTTGCGAAGTTAGCCAGACCAATCTACAAACTCACAACGGATCCACATTGGAATGAGGAAGCCCTAAAAGCTTTCCAAAAGCTTAAGGATGCATTGGTTTCAGCACCAATCTTATGGCCACCCAATTGGTCCATTGAGTTTCACGTGCATACGGACGTATCAAAGTATGCAGTTGGAACAGTCTTAACCCAGCCAGGTGAACACAAAAAGGATTTTCCAATTCGGTTTGCAAGCCAACAGCTCAGTGATACCGAAATGAACTATTCAACCACAGAGCGGGAAGCACTAGCAATGATCTATGCAGTTAAGAAATTTTGACATTACTTGATGGCCACACATTTTGCTTTTTATAAGGACCATCAACCCTTGCTGTATCTCGTTAATAAAACTTGCAACACCGGAAGAATCACCACATGGCTACTTCTGTTGTTGGAGTTTGATTTTTGGATAGTAGCTCGCAAGGGAAAACAACACTACATGGCAGAAAATGTGTCACGAATCAAAGGAAAGGAGATTGCCACCCAACCTGACGATGAGTTAGCAGATGCTGCCTTATTTTATGTGGACACAGTACCAAAATGGGCTGCCAACATTGTTGAATATCTAATGTGTGGCCAACCAAACAAATCACTACCAAAGGCGGAACAACGGAAATTGATCTTGAAGGCTAGACCTTATCAGCTGATTGTCGACCAGTTGTATCGAAGAGGTCAAGATGGAATTCTTCGGCGGTGTATTCTTCCTCATGAGACCATCCAGATCATTTCGCTTTCACATGAAGGTATGGGTGGGGGTCATTTTGCATCTGACATTACGGTTCACAAGATCCTGCAATCAGGATGTTGGTGGCCAACGATTCACAAAGATACGGAGGAATACTTGAAAAAGTGCGATGTGTGCCAAAGGGCAAGGAGACCAACGAGATCGAACTATGACCTACTGCACCCAGTCTTAGCCCAAGCACCGTTCAAAAAATGGGGATTGGATTATATTGGTCCAATTCACCCTACAGCAAGGAGTTCCCAGGTTTGATACATGATCGTAGCCACAAACTACCTCACCAAATGGGTCGAAGTCAAGGCAGTAAGAGTAGCTGATGCTAGGACCACTGCCAAGTTATTTTATGAAAATATCATTGTGCGCTTCGGATGCCCGGTGGAACTAGTCAGTGATCACGAAAGCCATTTCATCAACGAGACCATCAAGGTCCTGTTGGAGGAATTCTTCGTAATCCACAAAACTAGTACGCCCTATTATCCTCGTGGTAATGGGCAAGCAGAATCATCCAATAAGATCCTGTGTAGCGTGCTCACGAAAATAGTTGAAGCTAGCAGATCAGATTGGGAACACAAGTTGCATGCTGCACTGTGGGCATTCAAGATAGCATATAAAGGGAGATTTGATCAAACACCCTTCCAATTGGTATATGGTCAAGATGTTGTGATGCTAGTAGAGTTTTTAGTTTCTTCATTAAGGATTGCCACCGCGCAATGTCTTAATGAGTCCAAATCTCTACAGCTACATCATGAAGCTCTGCATAAACTTTGTGAAACACGCTTACTAGCTGTGCATGCACTGGCAGCTGAAAAGGAAAGACGCAAAGCTTGGCATGATCGTAGATTACAAAAGAAAGATCTTCATTCAGAAGATCTAGTCCTGATGTATAAAACCAAGGCGATCAAGGGGAAGTTAAAATTCACCAGCGAAGGTCCTTATAGGATCAAGAAAATTCTTAATCATGGAGCCGTGAACTTAGAAAAGCTAGATGGGACGCCATTCGACACACCCATCAACGGCAGCCGGTTGCACAAGTATTGGCCACCACAGTAAGACAGATCCAGATTGGGGGTGGCACATTACAAAAAGCTAATCTACTCAGCCATCACCGCTAGATCTAAGGAGATCAAGCCAAATCCATCAAGATTCAGCCAGATCTGACAAGATCGGAAAAATCCATCAGAATCCAAGGAGGTTCCAGATCTTGATAGGATAAAAAAAGAAGTGGATCATCAGATTGATTGATGGATCTACTACCAAGAATTCATCAGAACTTTCAGAGAACTACCAACAGTCAGATCAAGCTTGGATGAAGCTGATTACCAATTTACAAAAGTTAAAAATCAGAAAATCTCAAAATCTCGTCAAAAAACACTCTAAAAGAGCACTTTTTTCATGATTTTTTGAGATCCCCTCGGAGATAGCTCTTGAAAATTGGACAGTCACCATATTTGACCTAGATGCATCTATGAAAATCTCTGCAAGAGTTCCTGATGGAGGAATCATCATTTTTTAGTGTATGCAAGAGTTCCCAGAAGCTGAATTATCAGAACCCTCGTAGAGCATCAAGATCATCTTACCAACCCTCGCAAGGTGTCTAAATGGAATCAGAACAGTAAAATTAGTCTGCCTACATGGTCTGATCTTGAAAATCCAATCACAAGAACAAGTTGTGCGAGAGATCACTTCCTACGAGAGTTGAACCCTCGTAGACAGTCTTGAACCCTCGCAGAACCTTTGCATAGCAGTCAAATCACCTTCTGAACTCTCGCAGACTTCCCTGAGGTCTTAGAATTTTGTGAAGAAGGTGCTTGCCAAAATTTGGGTGGAACTCAACAAAAGAAAGTGAATTTCACCTAATACGCACTCTAAATTCTGCTATATAAGGGCTGAATTCGAGTCATCTGTCACCTTTGCTAGCAAAGCTCTGCCGAAATTTACTCTGAAATTACCAAGTTCTTCGTTTGCAACCAAACTTCCTACCAGCTATCATCTGATATTACTGAACATCGATCTGCGCTCTGAACTACACTCCTTGTTTTCCAACACTCGTTATTCTCAGTTTTCTACCGTTTTCACATCTTTTTCCATTCTCCACCATTTTTCTTACTTTCCAACCTCTAATCATCACTGCTAACATGGCCTCCTCATCCTCTGAAGACTCTAGCGCCAAACAAGTGATCTAGCGTGACATCTCTGAGGCCACACATATTTGGCTTCTACCCTCTGACACTCTGATCTAACCATGGCTACAGACAGCCAACCCACTTCTGGTGGCAATGGGTTTTTACCCGGTGCTCTTCCATTCTGAGATTAACATGATCCCTTCATGCTTAGGCCACTTGGGACGAGGACAAGGCTCGTTTCCACTTCCTGTATGAAGGTACCATGTACAAGGTCAGGATTAACGCCGACTCGATGGTCACCGTTGGCATTATGTCCGGTGATCATCAACCCATCTCCCATCGCCATGCCAAAGCTCTGATCAAACCATTCGTCATCCAAACCACACCATAAATCCCCATCCAGACTAACAATGGTTACCTGATAGAAGCTATCACGGAACCCGTCATTCAGGCGGCTGTGCTTCTGTTGAATAACTTTATGGTTATTTCAACATTTTGCAAGGACATAATCTAGTCTACGCTGCTGAGTCAGATAGTGGAATCCTTTCTAGAATTCCCTAACCCCTCCGTTGTGCCATACGACTGGCATAGCTTCCTTATTCGAGAACTAATAAACTCCATCAAACCCAACAACCGTGAGCGAATCACAAGAGGTCCCCTCTTGTGTAAGTTTGCCTGTGCACTTCTCAAGGCAAAAGTGCACGGTTTCCAACGCTCATCCCTCCTGTCTACCCTTGTGCCACATACTAGCCTTTATCCACCATCTCAAGCATCTACCTACTCCCAACCTGCAGTTATTAACACAATGGCCAGCAAATGAATGTGTGGCGCTGCCTCTACATCCACATCTCCACCTGTTACTCGAAGACGTGTCTCCACTGTCGCACTAACCACTCCATCCACCACCGCCACTTCTTCTTCCGTGCAACCCCCCACTTCGATTTCTGTTGTCGCTACCTCTCTTCCTGTTCCATCCACATCTATTTCTGTCTCCATCCACATTTCTTCTGTTGATACCACTCCACTTCTCTTCAAGTGTCCACTACTCCATCCATTACCATCGCATCCTCCATCACTCCTGCCACCACTGTTGCTCCTCTCATATTGAATCCTTCTGATTCACGACTATCCTCCAACACTCTGGCATGAATGCAAGTTATCAAATTTTCACCCCCACGCCAGACACTTTCTGCTCCATCCTCACCTTCTTCCATACTCCACACCACCCTCCAATTTCCCTCTGTTCCTCCCATCCTCTCATTTGGACAAACCGTTCTCACCCATGTTTCCACAGTCATTTCTCAAACCCCACCCGCTTCGCCAACAAAGGTTGTTGAGAGCAACCAACCGCTGCCTGATGACGCATTTGTTCAAACAGTTTTTGTACCATTGCCAGATCGGACTGATCCCACCACCCTAGATGGCATCAGGTCCAATGAGAACCTGATAGAAGATAATGACGACGGGATTCCACTAGTCGTCGGGGCCAATACAACACAAGCCCCTGCCAGTGCCAGTGTACCGAATGCTCCCATGGACCTAATGACGGTGTACCAAACCCTGAGAGAATACATCCTGGATGCGGTAGCAGCCAAAGCTATTCTGGAAAGCAGGGTACTACACTTGGCGACAAATAATACACAACTGCGAGCAAACCTCACCAAGCTGCAGCAAGAGCTGATTTTGGCTCAACAACACAAACAAGTAGGGCACTAGGAGATTGCCAAGCTGCAGCAGAAGGAAGAGGGCCTCAACAAATATATCCAAAGCCTCTCCAACGCGCAGACTGAGGCCTCCACGAAGGTGCGAGAGCTTCAAGCTGAAGCATCCCAATGGCTTGCCCCCATCCAGGCGCAATTTACCCTTTTGGAAGCAGAGAATATGCGCCTGGGGATGAAGGTCAAATCCCTACAAGACGACAAGCTCATTTGGTTAGCTCAACCTACACCGGACTCAAGGCTGCTTTCTCAATCGAAGATGAATCTTCTACGGCGTCAGGTGCAGGTTTATAACCAAACCTTAAACAGCTATCAGGCAGAGTTTAGCAAGTATCGGACAAGCACAACACATGAGCTCGCCCAGGCCAAGCAAGCCCTCAAGGCATGCCAAAAATTCATGGACACAAAGGCCCAGCCCACCCCCGTGGTAATTCCACCGCCACCTAATTATGACACTGCACAAGCTAGTACCAGCCAAGATCAAAGCCAACAGGCAGTAGGGGGATCTCAAATAGATCAAGGGTCCGAAGGCCAATACCAAGGGTAGATGGATACGGCTGCTAAGATGCAAGACCAGAGCCAAGGCACATCATCTAGAGGTTCGCGCATGATATCTGTCAGCCGGGCCTTCCAAAGATCGAAGTTCGTGGAGGAGAAAATTAATGAATTTTTATCAAAGTATCCCCACGAGTCATCTCGAGGCGGTTGGCAGATATCATTTTCTGCTCAAAAAATCAAGGGCAAAGAACTGCAAGCGTTACCCGCCCTCCAACCACAAACAGAGTGGCGCCGATAGTTATTCGAAAGAGACCCTGCGGCCATCAGGGCCTACGTGACAAGTCCACAACAATGACGGGTGAATGCGCATTTCCTGCCATGTACACGAAGATCCAAATGGGCAGAATGCGGCACTCCTCTGGACAAGATCACACTTCATAATTTTAATTGGCCGATCATACCATCGCAATATGGGTGGACGACAGACGTAGACACCATAAGAGCTCTCACCACGTTCAGAAACCAGTATATCAATTGTCCTGATCCCACAGTCCGCGCGACAGCCACTAATGCGTGGGACTTAGAACACCTGATGGGGATCGAAACTAAATGGGATGATTTTCTTCCTGCAATATTCTTTGATCCTAATAAGGCGCTAGCTTCCGACAAAGTCGAAGATCAGCTGCTAGTCGCTCGTGTATATTACCGAGCTGCATTCCTTGGAGAACCCTGGATGCGCGGATTCCAAGCCTGGATCGATCAAGAATGGCTAACAGGAGTCCACAAGTCCTTCCACACGCCCAAGGACTCAAAGAAACTGGACCGTCTCAACTTCATGGAAGACATTACAGGTTACCTGATCCACCAGAGGTGGGCAAAGAGGACGCTATACTAAACCGGCAGAGTGCCGAGGGACCGGCACTACTTCAAGTCGTGGGTCCTGTTGGGGGTATTCCCAACAAAGTGTAAATAAATAAAATCCTCCAATAAAATGTGTTGCGAGGGCATGGCATCCTGCATGTATAAGCCCATGGCCCAATGAGCACACAAATAAAGTTGTAAATAAAATAAACATGACTTGGGCCTTGGAATTAAAATAAAACTAGAGGCCCAATGTCATTTTTAAACTTAGAGATCACTTTTTAGAGTTGGGTCCAAATTGGGACTCACATGAATCTTGTGATTTCTAATGTACTTTTTGTGGACCCTTGGATCAAGTTGGGTCCAAGATGAATGGATAGATCATTGTGAATAGTAGCCAATAGAATTGAGGGGCAAGGGCCTTCCCCATTTTATAAAAAGGCACCATTTGTACACTATTCCCATGCTTAATGAGAAGGAGGAAACTCTACCATTTTTGGAAGAGAAGCATCCTCATTTGCTATTCACTACCTGCTAATGCTCTTGATTGTGTTTTCCATTGATTTCTATTTCCATGTTTATTGTTTGCCATAGTGAATGTTTTTCCATTAGCAAGCATAAGGAGCATTTGAGCTAACCTCCACCCTCACTCTCGATCTCTCTCTCTTTCTCTCTTCTCTTCTCAACTTCTTCTTTTCTATCCCTTCCCTTCACCCAAATCATGATGAATGTTAGTGTAGAGGAGTAGAGTTAAAGGAGAATAGTGTTAGTGGTGATTAGAGTTAAGGGAGAAAGTAAGAAATTAACTAAAAGTAGCATCTATGCATAGCTAGGTACCTACCCAATGATCTAACCCTTGTTGACAGGCGGGAGGGCTGTACTACGCGAGATCTTCGACCCTACAATTACCCATTGGAAGGCTCTTATTCGAGTCATGAGATATATTCGAGCTACCATGGACCAGTGCCTCTGCTATGGCGATGTCAGCAACAACAATCTTCATTAGCTCAGTGGCTATTGTGATGCAAGCTGGGGAGGAAATGCAGACAATCATAAATCCACATCTGGATTTACATTTTGCTTCAATGGCAGTCCTATTTCGTGGAACAGTCATAAGCAAACCTCTATCGCACTTTCTTCTACTAAAGCAGAATACATTGCTGCTTCTGAATCTATTAAGGAAGCATTTTGGTTGAGAAATTTGCTGTCAGACATCAATATGTATCAGTACAGCCCTACAATTTTATTTGTGATAACCAAGTGCTATTGCCTATCGGCCAACCCTAGATTTCATTCTAGGAGTAAGCACATTGAGATCAGATATCACTACATCAGGGGCAAGGTTATCGACAGGGAAGTAAGCTTAACGTGCTGCAGAACGCAAGACATGGTTGCAGACATTTTCACAAAAGCACTTAGTGTTAATGCACACAACAAATTTTGTGCATTGCTCAGTCTGAAAATCAAGGCATTCACGGATCCAGATTAAGGAAGGGTGTTGGATTTACTCCTTCTACTCTCCTAAATCTCATTTTTAGTATGCCTCCATTCTTGCTACATATTTACTAATGTTGTTACGCAGCCTGCATATTTGCATGCAAATTCACAAAGACGTACAAAAGGCGAAAGAATCGCAACACTGTGTTTTTACACAGGTTATGGTGACAGGTGAAAAGAGGACACTATCCTACAGAATGCCGAAGGTGTCCTAAAAGCTAAGGCATCCTGTAAATATTATCCTAAGGCCATTCGTAAGAGTGACACACTTTTTGCATCATCACCAACGTTCACTTCAGCACTAGTTGACGTCGCACCCTTTTTACATTCACCCCATGTAGTTACGCTAACAAATTGGACAACAATTGTAGCCACCCATGATCTCTTACAGACAACACATTCACTTTGTACTTTCACATCTACACACCTGTAATATTATGTATATATAAACATATACTGGACATCATTCTAAGGAGATGAGATGATTTAATAGATGAAGAAGAGAGCAAAACAAGACAAAATAAATGAAGTAGATGCCCTGAGCATTGATTCTTCACTTTGTTAGAATTAAGGTTTAATTCATTTTTACAGATTGAAGTAGGCTTTGTAGGGCACGCGATTTTGTCCGCTACTATATTGTGCTCTACCGCATTATTGACATGTATACACGATATACTTAATCTGACACAGTTCATTGTTCTGCATTCAAATCTATGTTAATATTGCTATGCTTATCTTTCATTTTGTCTGACCTTTCTGGTTGTTCTTACTGGTAATAGACGATTAACATTTAGTCTTGTCTTTCGCAAATCATTAGCAACTAATTATTAGTTGAGCACAGTCTAGCTCTTTGCGAATCTTTCACGACATATAATTTGTCTTGCTATTCGCGACAAATAATTCTTCTGGCGTTTCATCTATTAATGTTTGGCTATGTAATCTAGAATGACCGTGATTTCTATCACTAAAGTTCTGTCATTCTGATAGGCGTAGTCATGCTTTCAAAGAGAGTCATATAGTTCATTCTATTGAGCACGAACATTTTCTGTTCGAGTTTTTTTCTCGTTCGCTTCTTGTTCATGTTCGTTTCTTGTTCGTGTTCGTCATTTATTCTCCCCCCCCTCTCTCTCCAACATTGGGTAGCGTGTCCACGCTAGGGACCGATAGACCGACAACCCGTAAGTTATTGTGACTATAAGGGAACTGGGGCCCTTATGAGTACATGGTAATAATTAATGGTTGTAGGCCTAAACACTTGATGGTGGATTTGTATGGGTCTATCAGTGAGTCATTGGGAAACTGGATGACATGGCCCATATAGGCTGCAAAGGTGTCCAGTGAGGTGTCACAGTGCACTGCTAGTGGTGCATGGGCCTTGGAGGATATAAGTATACCTATTGGGCTCTCACTAGTGTATGCTTGATAGCATGACCGATGGCAGGATGCTGCTGGTGTGATGCCACACTCCTCTTTGTGATTGATCCATAGCTTGGGGGATAGGTCTGTACGATCTAGGTTTGGTTGGATTGGTTTGTCCACCATCAGGTTCTCTTGTGTTGCTTGTGATTGGCATGCTTAGAATAGGATCCTTGGATTGAGGACCTTATATTGGTATCAGAGCCAATTCTAGGCACATTTTGCCATTGATTTGTGTTCAAGTGGAAATCACGAATTGTGTGGGAGTTCTCCGTTGTGTGATATGGAATCTCGACACTCTTTGAAAAGATTAGTGGAGTGGGCAACACGTGGGAAAACTTCGAATGCTTCTTTCCGAAAATCACTTTTTTGAGGTACAATCGGTTGTGTGGTATGTGTATTACCAGGTATACAATTGATTTGGATTTTTAGCACTTCAAATATGTGATTAGAAAGTAATTCGGTTTTCTTGAATCACTTATGTTGCCATTTACTTCGTTTGAGACACTTTTCCATTAGCAATGGGATCAATCAGAGGAAATATTGGTTTTTACGGTTTTTTGTTCTTCAGACAGTGACATAGGTGATTTTGTTGGCCGTCTTTTGTTTTTTTGTGAGCCAGTTTTGGCTTGAATAAGAGGAAAAGCAAGTAAAGAAGCACAAAAAAAAGACTAATCACTGGTTGCAAGTCTTAGTGGTTTTTACAGGATTTGCATGGCGGTTTCTTGTTGGTTTATAGGTTATGCTGGAGTTTCTTCAAATTAACAGTGTTTTGCAGGTTGGAGTAAATCAATATAGCCATTTTTGTGATGGTATGAACTCTTGTAGAGCCTATCTTGTGGTAAAGGGATGTGCAGCCTACAAATATGTGTTTTGAAAAAATTTGGGCAGCATATACCCTATTTTTCGGCCATAATAAAACCTAAGCATATGTGAATCTGTAAGAATGGATTGCTTATGCATTTGTAAAAGCAAAGTAAGGCTAAACAATTGTAAAATTGCCCTAAAAGCAGTGGTAATATGTTATAACAGTAAAGAGATTGCATCTGATGCTTCAAGCATGTGAAATAGTTAAAAAACTGCTTATAGAAAGCTAAAAAACAGCTGTTGTGGGCTTCCATTTCTGCCCTTGTCAGCGTTTGACAGTACGCCCTCCAATCTCGGATCTTTCTGCTTGTAAACAAGTGGATGGGGAGAGAACCATGTGACTACCTCCATGGCCATCCCCTCGGGCTCTCTCTCTCTCTCTCTCTCTCTCTCTCTCTCTCTCTCTCTCTCTCTCTCTCTCTCTCTCTCTCTCTCTCTCTCTCTCTCTCTCTCTCTCTCTCTCTCTCTCTCTCTCTCTCGGGCTCGGACTGCAGCAGAATGGGTTTTCTGCTCGGACACCGAGGTTTTTGTTTATGAAGGGGGGGGGGGGTAATTTAAAGTTTTATTGACTATAATCTTTTCGTTTTTTTTTTTTTAGTTTCCATGGGCATTTTTTAGTAGTTATTGACTACATCCCATTCAGTGCAGTTAAATTTATTATGGAATTGTAACGGCCAAAAAAAATCTGTCTGAATTAGATTTCGATGCATACATTGGTTTTTTTCTCATATTTGTTGCTTAAGATTCCATTTTGCAAAATCATTGGTATCAAGTCTATAAGCACAATGTTGTTCGTTGAAAACTGTGTTTTTTATGGACATTGCTCGATTAGAAAGTTATACCCGTAATGATTTAACCGAACGTAAATTTTTTTCAAAATTTTTCGATTTTCCTTTTGCAAAAAAGATGGAAGAATTTCCAGTTAGGGGTGGCAAATGAACATTTGGCCGACATCACTCGATAGTGATGCCCCTAAAAATATCTAACACATGGTTGAAATTTTTGGACCACGTTGTGTTGGAATTTCATCTCAGCAACAAATAGAAAAAACCGAATGCATAATCTATTCAATAGTCAACCATTATGATTTACAGCTTGGCTAACAACCGGAAATTTGGCCGGTGATTAAAAGCCCTGAAGTTGTTGATGACTGGATAAACTGTTTGGCGAGCTTGTTAGCTTACACAATGTCCCAGAATAAAACGAGCGAATTTTGTCGATTTTTTCTTTGGGTAAGCCTCCTTGTGGGGGAGGATGCAACCCATAGAGCCATGACTGGGCTGAATTCCTGGTGGGGGATTCCGTAAGGCTTTTTCACAATTGACAAAATGTATATTCACTTTAATTAACTGCTATGGACAATCGAGAATAGGAGTTCTTGGTTTTGTTGACCAAGGTATCAGAATTGGACACGGGTAAAAACGGCCTAGAAGCCTACGATGGAAACTGAAATGGAACAAAAAAGTTGTTTCTTGATATGATTGAGGTCATGGACGTACCAACATTGTTTGATGTTTAGAACAAGAAAAAGTCGGTTCATTCTTCCCCAATTCTAAATCCGTGACTCAATGCATGTTAGGATAATACTATTCTCCTTCTAGTGACTGTAAAGATTATGAAAAGGGACGAAAGAATGTTTTAGTTGAAGTCGGAATTTTTTTTTAATAAATTCTCGAGAACTTCATATACTTGTATTATTTTTATGACACTTTGATCAGGAAGTGGAGGGCCTTCATAGAGGAAGAACCTACGGTATGGGACGCAGACAATTCCAAAATGAAGATCTGAAACTAACTGGATTAGTTGACCATAGTATGGTCGTAAGTCTTAGTGATGCCAAATACTATCGGTCATAAAACAGGTATTTTGTCGAAAATTTGAGATATTGGTCATGACCCCTTTTTGGATATCTCAAATTTACAAAACCGGAAACCCAGCAAGCTATTTCTCTAAAAAAGGTATATTGGTGAATTTCTTAACACATGAATTAACCCGCTTTTTTGTGATTCCTTGGAAGGTAATTCTGATTACCTGCTAACCATGGATGATGTCACAGAAATGGTTAATGAAACCGTTTTCTAAAGTTGTTTTCTCTAGTTGAATCTTCAAGTAATCCTTTTCTGATTTACAAGTCAAATTCTCAAGCTTGGTAATAAAGAAGATCTTTTGTTGAGTCATTGTGTTGGGACATCAATGGTATTTGCTTACAATAATGCAACACTTCTTTTGGCTTTCAAGATTTTCTTGGATCTCTTTTTAGACTCTTCTCCTGGGCAAATCTCGAATAATTTGCACCCCTTAGAAACTCGTGGCATTTCATGTTAAAAAGAGGGAGAAGTAGGAAGAAAAGAGAATTATCAAGGAGAAACATCGGTCAAAGATTCAAGGAGGAATATGTTATATCGATGATAGACCTATTTTATGAATCAGAAACGATAGGATATTCAGATATTATAGAAATCCTTTAAGGATTATAGTAGATATCTACTTTCAAGATTTAAGAGGGAGAAATTTAGATAGCACTCTTGTGGTAGATAAGTGGTTGATTACAAATCCGATTGATTTGTGTTAGAACTAGAAAAATCTATTACATGATGGGGGTTTGTTGAGACCTGTTCCTTGCAAGAAGTAGTCAACTTGATCTTAGTGTGGACTGAGATCCGTGGGTTGATGCAAGGACAAAAGTTCATGCTAACAATATATTCTTTTGAGTGAATCTCTGGTTGAGATTTTGGATGTAAAATAGCACTCTTTGAAAAATATTCTCTCTTAGAGGATAACCAAGTTACAGGATTCTCGGTTATGAAAGTGTTATGTACAGATTAGGAGTTATCTATAGAGATATGTTATGTAGTGAATCTTTGTGGGATCATTTAAATCTTTTGTACAAACTTCTAATCCTATGGATCTACAAAGTATTCTGTGAACTAAGTTTATTTGCATGCATAAACTAGTTGTCGATACATAGGCATATTGATGAGAATTATGTCTGAGACAATTTCTCGCTAGGTTATAGTAATTTCTCATTGAGAATTGCTTATCAACCTAGGATTGATTTAGAATCAAATTAAATCTGGTGTTTTGGTACCACACCTAGACATTTAAATATTTTCTAAATCCAATACAACTAACCGTGTCAGCTACTTCTGAGTTAGTTGTTGGAAATCAACTGTAGTGTCGAGGATCTTTCGTAGTATAGCCCTTCCGCCTGTCAACAAGGGTTAGATCACTAGATAGGTGTCTAACTATGCATAGATGCTACTTTTAGTTAATTTTCTACTTTATCCCTTAACTCTACTCACCCCTATACTACTCCTCTTTAACTCTACTCCCCTACACTAACATTCATCATAGTTTTGGTTGAAGGGAAGGAATGGAGAAGAAGAGATTGAGAAGATAAGAGAAAGAGAGAGAAAGAGAGTGAGGGTGGAGGTTAGCTCAAATGCTCCTTATGCTTGCTAATGGAAAAACATTCACTATGGCAAACAATAAAACATGGAAATAGAAAGCAATAGAAAACACAACCAAGAGCAATAGCAAGTAGTGAATAGCAAATGAGGATGCTTCTCTTCCAAAAATGGTAGAGTTTCCTCCTTCTCCTTAAGCATGGAAATAGTGTACAAATGGTGCCTTTTTATAAAATGGGGAAGGCCCTTGCCCCTCAATCTTATTGGCTAATATTCACAATGATCCTAACCACTCATCTTGGACCCAACTTGATCCAAGGGTCCACAAAAAGTACATTAGAAATCACAAGATTCATGTGAGTCCCAATTTGGACCCAACTCTAAAAAGTGATCTCTAAGCTTAAAAATGACATTGGGCCTCTAGTTTTATTTTAATTACAAGGCCCAAGTCAAGTTTATTTTATTTACAACTTCAATTGCGTGCTCATTGGGCCATGGGCTTATACACGCAGGATGTCATGCCCTCGCAACACATTTTATTGGAGGATTTTATTTATTTACACTTTGTTGGGAATACCCCCACAGGACCCACGGCCTGAAGTAGTGTCGGTCCCTCGGCAATCTGCTGGTTTAGTAGAGCATTCTCTTGGACCGCCTCTGGTGGATAAGATATGCCGTAATGTCTTCCATGAAGTTGAGAAGGTCCAGTTTCTTCGAGTCCTTTGGCATGTGGAAGGACTTGTGAACTCCTGTCAACCATTCCTGATCCACCCATGCTTGGAATCGTTTCGTCCAGGAATCGCCATGGAATGCAGCTTAGTAATATACGCGAGCGACTAGCAGCTGGTCTTCGACTTTGTCGGAAGCGAGCACCTTATTTGGATCGAAAAATATGGAGGGAAGGAAATCATCCCATTTTGTTTCAATGCCCACTAAATATTCCAAGTCCCAGGCATAAGTGGCTATCGCACGGACTGTGGGATCGGGGCAATTGATGTAGTGGCTGGCGAATGCGGAGAGAGCCCTTCTAGCGTCTACATCCGTTGTCCACCCATATTCGGATTTGATGATTGGCCAGTTGAAATTGTTGAGTGTGATCTGGTCCAGAGGAGTGTCGCATTCCGCCCATTTGGATCTTCTTGGACATGGCAGAAAATGCGCATTCACCCGTAATTGTTGCGAACTCGTCACGTAAGCCCTGATGGATGCAGGGTCTCTCTCAAATAAATGTTGTCGCCACTCCGGTTGTGGTTGGAGGGCGGGTAAGACTTGCAGTTCTTTTCCCTTGATGGTCTGAGCTGAGAATGATAACTGCCAGCAGCCTCTTAATGACTCATGGGGATATTTGGATAAAAATTCATTGATGTTCTCCTCCACGGATTTTGGTCTTTGGAAGGCCTGGCTGGAAAATATCATTCGTGACCCTCTGGATGATGTTGCTGGGCCTTGGCTGGTGGTTGCACCTTGGCTCTGGTCATGCTTCTCAGCGGCCGCATCTGTCTGCCCTTGGTCCTGGCCTTCGGACCCTTGATCTGGTTGAAATCCCCCTGCTGCCTGTTGGCTCTGATCTTGGCTGGTACTAGCCTGTGCAGCGTCAAAATTAGGTGGCAGTGGAATTACCACGGGAGAGGGCTGGGCCTTCGTTTCCATGTATTTCTGGCATGTCTTGAGGGCTTGCTTGGCTGGGCGAGCTCTTGCGTTGGGCTTGTCCGATACTTATTGAACTTCGTCTGGTAGCTGTTCAAGGTTTGTCTATAAATCTGTACCTGACGCCATAGCAGATTCATCTCTGATTGGGAAAACGGCCTTGTGTCTGGTGCAGATTGAGCTAACCAGACGAGCTTCTCATCTTGTAAGGCTTTAACTTCTATCCCCAGGCACGTGTTCTCTGCTTCCAAAAGTGTAAGTTGTATCTGGATGGGGGCAAGCCATTGGGATGCTTTCGGCAGAGCTTCGCTAGCAAAGGTGACAAATGACTCGAATTCAGCACTTATATAGAGGAATTTAGAGTGCGTATTAGGTGAAATTTACTTTTCCTTATTCAATTCCACCCAAATTTTGGCAAGCACCTTCTTCACAAAATTCTAAGACCTCATGAAAGTTTGCGAGAGTTCAGAAGGTGATTTGACTGCTATGCAAAGGTTCTGCGAGGGTTCAGACTGTCTGCGAGGATTCAACTCTCGCAGAAAGTGATCTCTTGCACAACTTGTTCCTGTAATTGGATTTTCAAGGTCAGACCATGTAGACAGGCTAATTTCACTGCTTTGATTCCATTTAGGCACCTTGCGAGAGTTGGTAAGTTGATCTTGATGCTCTGCGAGGTTTCTGAAAATTTTGCTTTTGAGAACTCCCGCATACACTAAAAAATGATGATTCCTCCATCAGGCACTCTCGCAGAGATTTTCATGGATGCATCTAGATCAGATCTGGTGACTGTCCAATTTTCAAGAGCTATCTCCCAAGGGATCTCAAAAACTCATGAAAAAATGCTCCCTCAAAGTGTTTTTTTGACAAGATCTTGAGATTTTTTGATTTTTAATTTTGTAAACTGGTAATCAGCTTCATCTAGGCTTGATCTGACTGTTGGTAGTGCTCTGGAAGTTCTGATGGATTCTTGGTAGCATATTCCTCAGTCAATCTGATGATCTGCTTTCTTTTTTACCCTATCAAGATCTGGATCCTCCTTGGATTCTGATGGATTTCTCTGATCCTGCCAGATCTAGCTGAATCTTGATGGATTTAGCTTGATTTGGCTTGATCTCCTTAGATCTAGCGATAATGGCTAAGCAGATTAGCTTTTTGTAACGTGCCACCCCCAATCTGGAGCTGTCTTATTGTGGTGGCCAGTACTTGTGCAACCGGCTACCATTGATGGGTGTGTCGAAGGGCGTCCCATCAAGCTGTTCTAAGTTCACGGCCCCCTAATTAAGAATTTCCTTGATCCTATAAGGACCTTTGCCCGTGAATTTTAACTTCCTCTTGATCGCCTTGGTTTTATACATCAGGACCAGATCTCCTGAACAAAGATCCTTCTTTTGTAATTTGCGATCATGCCAAGCCTTGCGTCTTTCCTTTTCAGCTGCCAGTGCATGCACAGCTAGTAAGCGTGTTTCACAGAGTAATGTTGTCCTGAATGCCCACAGTGTAGCATGCAACTTGTGTTCCCAATCTGATCTGCTACTGTTTTCGTGAGTATGCTACACAATATCTTATTGGATGATTCTGCTTGCCCATTACCACAAGGATAATAAGGCGTACTAGTTTTGTGGATCACGAAGAATTCCTCCAACAGGACCTTGATGGTCTCATTGATGAAATAGCTTCCGCGATCACTGACTAGTTCCACCGGGCACCCAAAGCGCACAATGATATTTTCATAAAGGAACTTGGCAGTGGTCCTAGCATCAACTACTCGTACTACCTTGGCTTCATCCCATTTGGTGAGGTAGTCTATGGCTACAATTATGTATCGAGCCTGGGAACTCCTTGCTGCAGGGTGAATTGCACCAATATAATCCAATCCCCATTTTTCGAATGGTGCTTGGGCTAAGACTGGGTGCAGTAGATCATAGTTCAATCTCATTGGTCTTCTTGCCCTTTGGCACACATCGCACTTTTTCAAGTATTACTCTGTGTATTTATGAATCGTTGGCCACCAACATCCTGATTGCAGGATCTTGCGAACTGTAATGTCAGATGCAAAATGACATCCACCCATGTCTTCATGTGAAAGCGAAATGATCTGGGTGGTCTCATGAGGAAGAATACACCGCCGAAGAATTCCGTCTGGACCTCTTCGGTACAATTCGCCGGCAATCAGCTGATAAGGTCTAGCTTTCCAGATCAATTTTCGCTGTTTAGCCTTTGGTAGTGATTTGTCTGGTTGGCCCCTCATTAGATATTCAACAATGTCGGCAACCCATTCTGGTACTGTATCCACGTAAAATAAGGCAGCATCTGCTAGCTCATCGTCGGGTTGGGTTGCAATCTCCTTTTCCTTGATTCGTGACACATGATCTGCCATGTAGTGTTGTTTTCCCTTGCGAACTACTATCCGAAAATCAAATTCCAACAGCAACAGGAGCCATCTGGTGATTCTCCTGGTGTTGCAAGTTTTATTAACAAGATATAGCAAGGGTTGATGGTCCGTATAAAAAGCAAAATGTGTGGCCATCAAATAGTGTCGCAACTTCTTAGCCGCATAGATCATTTGGTAATTCTGTAATTGAATAATTCATTTTGGTATCACTGAGCTGTCATCTTGCAAATCGGATTGGAAAATCCAGTTTGTGTTCACCTGGCTGGGTTAAGATTGCTCCAACTACATACTTTGATGCTTCCGTATGCACATGGAACTCAATGGACCAATTGGGTGGTCGTAAAATTGGTGTTGAGACCAATGCATCCTTAATCTTCTAGAAAGCCTTTAGAGCTTTCTCATTCCAATGTGGATCCGTTGTGAGCTTGTAAATTAGTTTGGCTAACTCCGCAAAATCAAGAATGAAGATCCTATAATAGTTAGCATGACCCATGAAAATGTAGACCTCGCGGATTGTCCCTGGTGGTGGTAGATCAACAATGATCCTGATCTTTGATAGATCTGTGGCGATCCTGTGTCTTGACACTATATGGCTGAGTATCAAGCCATGTGTCACCCAGAATTGACATTTTTCTGGATTTAGGGAGATCTGGTATTCGCGGCATTTTTGTAGCACCCTTCTCCAAATTGGATAAGTGTTCTGAATTTGGTCCATGCACGCACAGATCGTCCAAAAAAATTTCTAGAAATTTTTGCAAATAATCTTTGAATGTCGCCTGCATGACTCGCTGGAAAGTGCTTGGGGCATTGCAAAGTCCGAATGGCATCACTTTATAGGCATAAGTTCCCCATTCTGTGGCGAATGATGCCTTGTGCCGGTCCTGGGGGGGCTATTTTCACTTGGTTGTAACCGCTGAAGCCGTCCAGAAAACTGTAGGCTTCGTCACCAGCTACTCTTGAGGACACTTTCCGTAAATGGTAAAGAGAAATGGTCCTCCTTGGTGACTGCATTAAGCGCCTTCAGATTCAAACAGATACGCATTTTGCCATTCTTCTTGGGTACTATAACTATCGGCGATACCCATTCCGTGTGTTCGATTTTGTAAATGAAATCTGCATCCATAAGTTTCTGCAACTCTTTCTTGATTAATTCTGTATAATTCGGGTTGCAGCGGTAGTAACGGCTACCTTGGGGACTACTCCGTCCACCAAAGGTATGGTGTGTTGGACTACTGTTGGCGGAATGCCGTTTAGATCATTATAGCTCCAGGAAAAACAGTCTTTACATTCCACCAACAAGGATCGTAGTCTCTTGAAATGTGTAGGTGTTAACTGCTCTCCCACATGCACTATCATTTCTTCTTTTCCTGGTTCCACAAGATTCATCGGCTGTATTCGCGCAGGTCCTTCGAAGACTTGTTCCGCTGGTGCTTGACTTTGATCAGGTTCTTGTTGGGCTTGCGACATCATGATTACCACGTCGTCCAATGTATAATTCTTGAAAGTATCAGGCATCTCGTGAACTGGAGCTCGTCGAGATTCCTCTTTCAGCATATTGATCTTGGCCCGACTGGTCATTTTTTTATTTTCTATCACCTGTGTAAAAGATGACGCTGTATCTGAGTCCAACTTGATTGACTTCAAGGAATCCAATACCTTCTTCTTGTCCTTTTTTGTCATTTTGATGGGTTCATCCTTGTTGTCTTTCTTTGGGACTGTTGTGACATTCACCTCATGGTTGTGAATATCAACGTCTACTATAGCTATTGCCTCTTCGGGTATCAATCCAAATGTAACATTTGGGTGAAGATGTACTCGGTTCTGGATCTGATTCATATTGACATGTCTGGTAGTCAATAGTTGCTAATTCATCCGTCCATCTCATGACATCCGTCTCAGAATGATAGTGACCCCCCTGGCTAGCCTTGGGTGGTCAATTGTATAATTTGTCATGGATGATCCGTCATCAGCTTTGGGTGCAATAGGTTTTACCGCCCATGTGGTTGGATCTACCTTTACAGCCTGTTCTGTGTTCTCGAAGGTGAGTTTCCATGTACCCCAGTTGTGTACTACTTGCGCAACCCTCAACCATGGTCTTCCCAGTAAAATACGGTATGCAAATGGAGATTTAGGTATATCCATGACCGCAAAAGTAATCACATACTGCATGCCTGCTATCTTTACGAAAATATCAGCAACTACACCTTTTGGTTTCACACATGATTGATCTGCTAACTTGATGGCGAATCTGGCTGGCTTTAATCCTTGTAATCTCCATTTTTTGTACAAAGTAGTGGAGATCAGATTGACACCCGATCCTCCATCTACCACTGCCGCCTCGTCCTCATATCTCTTGTGTTTGATTGGCAAAGTGATGTTGTGGTCCTCACTTTCCCATGCTGCTCCGATGTGGAGGACGTTACTTGTTTCATCATAGCCCGCACAATATATGGGCTCAGGCGCCATTGGCTCCTCATCCGCCTTGGCCCATTCAGCTAGAAGGCTTTTCGCTTGTGGTGCAATCCGTAGTAGTTCTCCGAGGGGTAAACTAATGTGGCTTGACAACAAGAGTATGAGCCTTTCAGTGTGTGGTTCCTCAGGCTCCACCATGTGAAAAGGTGGTTCATGTTGGTGAGCCCATTTGCGGATCCCGTTCGATGCCGACTGGAGGTTCAGTGGGATTGTTTTGTTCTTGCTCTTTTTCCTTCTCTTGTGATTTTTGTACCCAGTGTCTTATTTTTTGGTACTGTCTTCTCTCTTCCCTCACATTTGGATATGGCGCTAAAGTTGAGGGTTGGTCGTCAGTGACCGATGGTGGTGGTAAGGGAGCCACTTCCTTCCTCTTCTGTGCTCGCGTAACAGCTAACACAGGAGCATAGTCGTGTCGACCTTTCGATGGCATCCCTGCTAGAACTGTTGATTATTGTATGGCAATGAGGTTAAGAGGTGCAGTGGTTTCAGGTTTAAATGGACAATTCTTGAAACAATGTCCATAACTGCAATCTCGACAGGAGGTTGTATATTGTCCTTTGTAGGGACATTCTGCAAATCTGTGTCCCTCATCGCACCTGTAGCAACCGTAATTTCTTCCACCTTGACGTTGAGTTTGAGCTGCATAGGCCGAAATATATTCATTCATGGCAGGATCCATAAATGGTTCATGTGGTCCGTACCACTACTGCTGCTCAGGTTGAGATGACATTTGTAATTCTTGTTCTGCTGTTGTCAGGTTTACATGGGCCACTTGTTGATTGGCTGGCCCTGGTGGAGCAGGTAAGGCCATGCGTTGTGGTTGATTGGATGCACCATACCTTGGTGTCGCGTTAGGTGTCCCTTGATGATAAGGATAAGAAATCTGATAAGGACTTCTCTTCTGTTAAACAACCCTGGGGTTGTTGCATTGCACAGATGGCAGAATCTATGTGTCAGTCTCAGATTTTGCTTTAGGACTGGACACTCGTTTGTTGTATGGTTTTGCGTGCATACTGAATACCATACATTTTCTCATCGAGGATACTGCAGCTGGGCTGGTTCCGGTTGATGTGGAGTTACTGCTACAGTTCCTTGTAAGGCCTTCAGTTTCTGGTCAAACTGCGTCGTAAGTTGTTCCATCTGCTGGTTGTGTAATTTTATCATTTGCTCCAACAGCAGTTCTGTGGATAGAGCGGATGCGTTTGATGATGATGATGTGATCGAGGGAGTAGGAGTGTGGGTGAAAGGATATTCGTCGTCAGATCCCTCATCCTCTTCCCTGATGGCATCTTCCATAGCTTCTTGCAGAGTAGCGTACTACTCCCGTCTTTTCAGTTCTCTTCTGATGCTTCTTGGTAATCCGGCTAGGAACCACATGATCCGGAGTCAGGGTTGCACTGCACTCGGATCGTAGATGTTTGACCTGTTCAATATAGTCACGGACCCTTTCTCATTTTCCCATCTTGAATTTGCTTAGCAGGAAAAACGGGTCTTCCAGAAACCTTCTTGGTTTAAAGCACGTCTTTAACCGCTTCCCATGTGGATTTCTCTTCCTCTGACAGGTTGAAAGACCAATTTTGAGCCACTACTAGTAAGGACATAGGAAACAACATTAGCTTCTCCGCAGGTGTCCGTTCGTCATAGATTTCACAAGCTTGCTCGTAGATCTGGAGGAATTGGATGGAATCTGATGATCCGTCGTATTTCAGTATCTCCATCCATGGTGCTCTCTGGATTGCTTGCAAGGGAGCGACAGGTACGGGTTGGACCATTGGATCCATTGGTGCTGGTTCTGGTTCTGGCTCTTGTTGCACAGCTACTAATCTGGGAAGGTGTGGTGCCAGATTTGCTATCCTTCGTGCTATTGATCGTCCCGATCTCAGATTCATCCAATGGTGGGTTCCAAAGTGATTGGATCTTGCTTATACAATAGGATGCAGTCTGGATCTTCAAGGATCTAATCGATCTGATCGACCGGAATGAATTTTAGGTCTTTTGCGGTGGTTTTTCCTTGATAACTTTTTACTCCTTGCACTGATTGACCTGAGATTTTGACAATAGCTGGATCTGATGCAGATCTTTCCATTGATCTGGTTTGTGAGGGTTATCTTGTGCGAGGGTTGGCTGTGCGAGGGTTCTTTAGCTGTTTTGCAGGTAAAAAACATGATATCTTTCAGATCTCTGGGAAGTAACTCTCGCAAGCTTCACAGTATCTAGATCTGGGTCAGATCTCACAATAGAATTCTCTACAAGAGTTAACTCTTGCAAGAAGTTAAAATTTCAGTGTTTGCAAGGGTTCAAAATCACTTTTTGTATTTGATCTTCACCAGATCTTCATACTAACTCTCGCAGGCTTCATCATTGATGTAAATTAAAATTCTGAATCGATTGAGAGGGTCTGCAAGAGTTGTTACTGAAAGAATTTGCTGGATCTTCACTTTTTAGTGATTTTTTTACACTTAAATCCAATTTTTTGCTCAGTGGAATCAAACTAACTCTTGCAAGCTCTTTTGTGTCCTGGTCTCACTGAGATGGAACTTCCAAATCCTCTACGAGAGTTCTTGACCACTGGAACTAAAAATTTCACTGCCTGCGAGGGTTTATTGATACTTTCCCGTCTTTTTTTCACTGGGAACTCTCGCACAGGCACTTAATCATCAAACTAACTCTTGCAAGCTTCTCTATGTCCTGGTCTCACTGATATGGAAATTCAGAGGGCACTGCGAGAGTTCTTATGAAGATTTGAATTTTTTTGGATCTTTTCAAGGGTTTTTTGAATTTTTTATGATTTTTCTCTGATTTTTACAATGCTTGGAACTAACTCTTGTAGGCTTCTATGCAGGTCTGGGACAGTACCCTGGAGCTGCTGCCAGACATGCAAGGGTTAATTCCCACTGATTTTGGAGATATAAAAATTTGATGAGTTTTTTTTGGCTCTTTTTCCCTCCAAAATGCAGATTGGTGTGTTTTTTGGATTTTTTTTTGGATGATTGGTTTGGGTTTCAAGCCCTTAGAGGTTGTTCAGGGCCTCCTCTACCCTCTCTCACCTCCTCTGCTAGCTGTGAACAGTCCAAACACTAAATAGAAAAAACTAACTCTAAACTCCCAAAAATCTACCTAAACTACTCTAAAAAACAAGAAAATAGCTAAAATGCAACCAAACTAGTTATTGGAAACCTATCCCCGGCAACGGCGCCACTGTAGTGTCGAGGATCTTTCGTAGTATAGCCCTTCCGCCTATCAACAAAGGTTAGATCACTAGATAGGTGCCTAACTATGCATAGATGCTACTTTTAGTTAATTTCCTACTTTCTCCCTTAACTCTACTCACCACTATACTACTCCTCTTTAACTCTACTCCTCTACACTACCATTCATCATACTTTTGGTTGAAGGGAAGGGATGGAGAAGAAGAGATTGAGAAGAGAAGAGAAAGAGAGTGAGGGTGGAGGTTAGCTCAAATGCTCCTTATGCTTGCTAATGGAAAAATATTCACTATGGAAAACAATAACACATGGAAATAGAAAGCAATAGAAAACACAACCAAGAGCAATAGCAAGTAGTGAATAGCAAATGAGGATGCTTCTCTTCCAAAAATGGTAGAGTTTCCTCCTTCTCCTTAAGCATGGAAATAGTGTACAAATGGTGCCTTTTTATAAAATGGGGAAGGCCCTTGCCCCTCAATCTTATTGGTTAATATTCACAATGATCCTAACCATTCATCTTGGACCCAACTTGATCCAAGGGTTCACAAAAAGTACATTAGAAATCACAAGATTCATGTGAGTCCCAATTTGGACCCAACTCTAAAAAGTGACCTCTAAGTCTAAAAATGACATTGGGCCTCTAGTTTTATTTTAATTACAAGGCCCAAGTCAGGTTTATTTATTTACAACTTCAATTGCATCCTCATTGGGCCATGGGCTTATACACGTAGGATGCCATGCCCTCGCAACACATTTTATTGGAGGTTTTTATTTATTTACACTTTGTTGGGAATACCCCCAACATCAACAATATAGTCTTAATCATGAATATTATTGTTGAGATGTATTACTTATAAGTCACAACGTCTATAAGTCATTTTGGATTCGTTTAACAGATGTGTTAGAATACACGAGACTTTTGGGCCTTATCATTTCTCGTTTGGAATTGATGGAATGCTATCCCAGAAGACTCAGGAGAGTTCAATAGTTGTTGGTTGCCAAAAGTCAGAGCTTCATGTACTGAAGTTCTTGTGAATCTTAAGTTATTCTAGATTAGAACTTAAGAGGAAAATCTAGACGTATTCTAAATTGACACTCTAACTTTGGAATGACAATTTGTGCCATGTCTAAAGTAAAGGCGTTTTTTAGATTACAATCCTTATATTGGCACCGTGTGTGAGTTGTAAAACTCTAAAACTTTCTAGATGGAAAGGACTTTTTGGAATAACTCATGTGTCATTTAAGAATTGTATTGCACTCTTATGATAGGGTATGGTCTTAGGAATCTTGAGAGCTGAGATTGGTAAATCATAACTCAGATTCAAGGATATACCTAATCCATAGGGGAGGATTGTGTTCAAGGTAAGTTACCCCGAATGAATAGACAAGATAGTGGAATTTTGGTAATGATTGGCCATCTTACCAAATTGACTATGTTTATTTGGGTAAAGACCAAGTAATTAGAGTATTCATTTTGGCTTGACGGATTACCCAAGTGGCATTATAAACATTTGCGATTTGAAGTTCGCTGGTCACTTTTGGTCGGCCATATTTGCTAAAATAAAGATGATGCTGAACTTAAAGTTCTTCTAATCATTGGTAGTTACCTTCTTCTATTGAGTATAGGACAAGAATACGATGACTTATGATTGACGAATCATAGTTCAGACTCTAGTTATACTTGATCGGTTAAAAGAAGGATTACCTACAAGATTAGAAGATCAGTTATGATATCTATTCATATTTTCTCCTCGGAGAGGTAATCACCTTGATGGAGATTGGGTTATAGTAAGCATTTGGGTACTGGTTATAGCCCATGTGTACTTACGTATAATTTTAAACCTATATCACCCATTGCGGTAGAGACTCAGACGTTCAAGTTCTAGGAAGTAGCAGATTTCCTACATGATATGCGAGAAATGCTATGGATTGCACGTGAGAATGTCTAGTGTACCCAGGATGGGGATCGACATTATGCAATCTTGAAAAGATCATCGAGAGACTCCAAGTGGGGGGTTGGGTATTTTTTGAGAATCTCGATGGATTCAAGTGTACTGCGTACCGACTTGCATTACTAATCATCCTCTAGATATAGAGGACTGGTAGAGTCTCCTCCTCTCAATTAAGCATGCAAATAGAGTACAAGAGATGTCTTTTTATAAATGGAAAAGGCCCTTGCCCCAAAATATCGTTGGCTAATATGTATACTAATCCTATCCATTCATCTTGGACCCAACTTGATCCAATGGTCTTAAAAAAGACATTAGAACTCACAAGATTCATGTGAGCGCAAGTTGGACCCAACTCTAAAATGAACCTTGCATCACGAGAATAACACAATCCAAAATCTTTCGTTAATTGAAGGTATTGCAAGATAATATTGCAAGGTATTGCAAAATCTTTCAATGAGTCGAGCTTGGATTCGTATTGAATTGGCTCATCCTAAACACAGCATAAGCAATGATAGTGATCTAATTAGTTTTTTGTATGGTATCAATTCTCTTTTTTCTTCAGTCTTTGAACAATCTTCATTCGTTAGGACTGTTCCTACAAGCATTGGAGTATTTGCTCCTTTGCAATTCATCATCTCGAAATCTTCTAAAATCTTTTGGGTATATCTGGACTGATGAAGATACAATTTACCTTCCTCATAGTCCCTGTCAATCTGTAAGCCAAGATAACATATGGCTTCTCCCAGGTCTGCAATCTTGAAATGTTTCGAAATATCATACTTCACCTCAGCAATAAGTTCTTCACTTTTGTAGAGTATCAGAGTGTCATCCACATATACAGCTACTATGATGATCTTCCCATCTGTAATTCCTACATAAACATTGGAATCAGTTATTAGTGGCTTGAATCATAAAGATTTCAGGGCTTGATCTTTTTTCTTATACCATTGTCGCGCTGATTGCTTCAAACTGTAGATACTCCTATGCATTCTGCATGCATAAGTAGGAAGTGAGTTCGAAATGTAGCCTGTAGGTTGATCCATGTAGACTTCTTCGTCTAGCTCACCATGCAATAATATTGTCTTTTCATCCACGATGTGAATCTTGAGATCACAAGCGGCTGCATATGCAAATAGTAGGTGTAGGGACGAATGTTTCATGACAAGAGAGAGGGTCTCAACATAGTCAATACCATATCTCTGAGAAAACTCCTTCGCTACAAGTCTAGCTTTATACTTTTAAACATTTTGATTGGGTCCCTATTTCAGCTTGTATACCCACTTGCATTGTACAGTCTTTTGCTTATCTGGTAATGGCTACAATGTCCATACTTGATTCTTCTTCATGGATTCCATCTCCTCATTCATGGCAAGGATCCGTTTGTCCTTCTATGGATATTCGATTGCTTCATCGGATGTTTGTAGTTCTCCATTGAATCCACAAAACTCTTCTGATGTAGAAGCTGCGCTTCCTAGCACAAATCTTGCTGGTGCTCTTTGTTCTCTGGTCGATCTTCTAAGAGATCCTTCTGGTACTGCAATGATCTTGTCTTTATCTGATCTGCTAGGTCTGAAACCATTTTGATTACAAGTTTTGCAGTAGTAGGGTGATTAAAGCATCTACAACTAGTCAGGAAATTACAAGAATGGCAAATTAGCCATGACCTAGAGTATATCTGCTGACATCATGCCATCAGATCAGATATCTGTACTTCTGGATACTTGCATGATCTTACTGGTACTTTTTTTTTGGAGAGTGAGGGCAGAAAAGGTTTCACAACATTTTTTGTGTTGCATCGTTTAGTTCATTGTCGTTGTCTGATTTTCTCCTGCTAGACTCCAAAAGATTCTTGTTTGTGACTCTTTTGTGTCCGTGTCTTCTCGTCAGGTGTTCGCAAATCTTTCGTGCTTCGTGTCTCTTGACTTTCATGTTTGCAAACATTTTTGTTAGACAGAGGGATGAAAGCTAGCAAAGCTTTATAAATAGAAATGTTTTGTTTTTCAGTTCCCTCTCAAAGCATGATAGCTCCTCTGTCTCTCAAAAAGTCCTTTGTCCAGGCTTTGCTGAAGATGTCAGCAACCATGTCTTTCATTCCAATAAAGGTGGTCTGCAGCATCTTCTTTTCAACTAGATCCCTGATCAAGTGATACTTGATCATGATGTGTTTCATTCTGGAATGAAACACATGATCTTTCGTCAGATGTATTGCAGAGGTGTTATCCATCTACAAGACCAAAGGCTCGTTTCTTGTTTCGTCCAATTCATCCAGGAACTGCCTTAGCCAGATTATCTCATTGGCCATCTTTGCTACTGCAATGTACTCTACTTCGCAGGATGACTGGGCCACAACGGTCTGTTTCTTGCTAATCCAGAGAACTGTTGCTCCTGATGTGATGGTGCATCCCCCTAAGATGCTTTTACAATTGTCCTTAAGGGATGCCTAGCTAGCATTATTGTACGAAAGCATCATTTGTATCACGACAATATCACAAGCCATGGTCCTTTGTTAATTGAAGGTATTGCAAAATTCATTTTGCAATCTTCCAATGTGTCAAGCTTGGATTCGTACAGAATTGGCTCATCGTGAATACTGCATAAGCAATGTCAGATCATGTGTTGTCTGCAAGGTACATCAACAAACCTATTAGCTTCTTGTAAGGTGTGAGTTGCATCTGTTCTCTCTCTTTCTCAATCTTCAGACAGTCATCGTTTGTCAGCACCGTCCCTACGGGCATTGGAATATTTGCTCCTTTGTAGTTTAGCATCCCAAAATCCTCTAGGATCTTCTGGGTGTATCTGGACTGTTGATAACTTACCCCCCTCGTAGTCCCTTCCATCATACGCCATGTAAAGTTCAACAAACATAGAGACACTGATAACTGCTATAGAGAACAAATAATGTTATATGTACCATTCCAAACATCTAAAACAACCATCCAACTTGAAAAGAAACTTCGGAACAAACTTACATCAGACTGCTGGGATATCAGTAGTGATAACCTGTAGGCTCTGATACCATGTCGTGGAAGCTTTTTCTTGTTTTGTGTTCGTCCTCTCTTCTGATTCACAAAAAAATTTCTGTCTTTGAATTCTCTTTTCGTGCGAAAGCTCTTACGGGATCCCAGACACTCAACTACGCATTAAAGAACATATTTTATTCTAGCAATCAAGAGACACAGCACAAGGCCAAGAGACACACAAAATAGAGCGACTATGTTTTCAGTTTGATTTTAGAACGAGATCGTCAGTGTCTCGCTCATTGGCAGAATGACTCTCTGCTGTTTCGCTGTGTTCTGCTCGTTGGCAGACTTTCATGCACAGCTATGGTATTTTTGCTTTCTTGCTCTATTTGCTACGTCTCTCTTTGTTTCTTACAGATCTCTGTATTCACTATCTCTCTTCTTACAGTTATGATCCAGAGAGGATTGTTTATACCTCCACTATGTGGAGTTTACAAGATAGCTAAACGTAGAATCACAAGACTAGTTAACGCTAATCAGCTAGTTAGTTAATCTCCATCGTTGCTATTCGTTTCAATTGGGCATGAAGCTCATTGAGCTGCCAGCTGGCAGTGTGTAAGATTTCTCTTCGTGTGTTTCATTCTTTTCGTAGTTTTCGTTTTGCGTCCATTTTGTGCTTTGCGGTCCTGAAGGTGTGTTTACGATTCGTGATTGATTTGTGAATCGTTCATGCTTCGAGTCAAAGACACGTTGACTATCGCGAATTGTTCTCATTCACCGTTCGTGTTTTGTTCGTGCTGTGACAAAGTTGCAAGAGTTAACCATTTCTGACAAGTAGTCCCATCTATGTTAAATGCAGCTTTTACTATCAAGGTAGTTAGAAGGACTTTTGGTTTCCTTGGGATGATACCTATAAGACGATTGTAATGTCGTATGAGTCCTTGGATGATTACTTGTATTGTGAAGGTCTCGCCAATTCTGGCCTCTCCTGTTAGAAAGAGATGCAAAGGTTTTGTTGGATTCAGTCTTTTTCTATGCATGCATTCATAGAAGATGTGCTTCTGTTCTTGATTCATTTTTTTGAGTTGTGCATAATAGGTTTCATTTGGAAGCATTTCAAGGTTTGGTTGTATTGTAAGGTTTAATTTTGCACGTGAAGGCATTTTTTGTGTAGATGGTAGATACATATCTTTTTGCAGATCATATTTCTCGATTGATATCTCAGTTCTTTCTGTAGTGGTGAAGTTGTATTGGGTTGTATATTTATTGGATATAGTATTTAGTTCTATTTGATCCCAAACATCTTCATTTGCAATTGAGGTTTCAAATAGATGGTTATAGTTTCTAGAATTTCTTTGAATTTCTATGGCTACGACAATCCAGACCAGAGTAGCAATCAATCTTGATGGTGCAAATTACAGAATCTGGAAATTCAAAATCAAAATTCTCCTGAAGGGCGAAGGCATATGGTCGGTAATCGAGCTCTAAGAGGTACAGCCTCCAGAGGGAGACCCGAGGAGAGCTAAATGGATCAGAAAGGATGAGCACGCAATCGCAATCATCATTTCGTCCATAAATGAAGATCTACTCATGCAGATTGAAGACTACGAAAGCAGCCATGCAACATGGGAAAGATTTATGTAATTTGATTGGAGCATTTGCTGGAAGGTTTTAACCATTATGCAAATGTGTTTTTAGGTTCGTAACAAGCTGAGGAACATTCTCATGTGAAGTGGTCTTAGATCTACATCTAAACGCCAAGATTTGACAAGCTAGTGAAGCTAGTCTTGTGATTCACTAAGTGTGCTCTTTCATTCATCTCTAAAGCTTGTATCTATCATTTGCTGGAGTTTATAAACTTTTAGAAGTGCCCTACAGTTGTTGTACATAATCGCACACCCGAGGAGGCATTCACTGGTAAGAAGCCTAAGATGGATGGGTTGCGAGTATTTGGATGCCGAGTGTATGTTCACATACCTAAGAGCGAGAGAGCCAAAATGCAGGTAAAGGCCTTGAAGTGTATTTTTACAGGATATGATGAACAAAAAGAGGGATATAGATGTTATTATCCAGAGGGGCTACGTGTGCACATAAGCTGTGATGTCTTATTTGATGAAATCCATAGATTTGGGGATGAAGAAAAGAATAATGATGAGCTATGCAGGCTTCTCAAAGAGGATGAAGTAGTTCTACTACCACAGGAAGACCATGATGATGATGATGAGGGACATGGTACTCCTCCCACCATAGAGACGAGATGGAGAGTGAGAAACAAATCTATTGGATCGAAAAAGACTGAGGTAGCAGGTGATGAAAGGAAAGAGCAAGATGCACCATGGGATTCCTATTCACCTCGTAGCAGATCACCTCAACGTAAGTTACCAAAATGGTATACTAAACTCATGAATGACAAGGAAGGGAAAATTGCTGAGCCTAGTAAGGAGGGAGAGTTGCGGCATTCCACAAGAGAGAGGAAGGAACCTAATAAGTTTTAGGTAAATCTTGCACTTATGAGTGACATTATTTCATCTACTGAACCCTCTTGCTTTGAGGAGGCCAAAAATAAGGAGATATGGCAAAAAGCAATGCAGGAGGAGATTGATTACATCAAACACCATGACACATGGGAGATAGTGGATCTTCCAAAGGGCAAAAGACCCATTGGCAACAAATGGGTATACAGGACAAAGTACAATGCTGATGGAACTATTGCAAAACATAAAGCAAGGCTTGTAGTGAAGGGCTATGCGCAAAGACTTCAAAAATCAGACATAATTTGTCTTGATGTGATGAAGTGTGAGATAGCTCCTGAATCTAGGATGACCCCCTGTGTGACAGGTGTTGACACTGCACACACGTCTACACAAATGTAGGTGGTCGAATTATTTCTGTTCGATCTCTCTTCGTCCATTTTCGAGCTCTTTGGCTCCTCGACATAGGATGAATTGTTATTGTTCTCATGTCTGCTCTGTGCTGATTTATTTCTTGGGTTTAGGCGGTAGTCCATGGCTGCATGACCTTTCTTGTGATAGTGGATGCACTCAATTTTGGATTGAGCCAGCACAAATCAACTGTGTGTCCTTCGCATCTACATCTTTTGCAGATCTTCTTGTCTCCACCTTGCTGTTTCGACCTTCCTTTGTTCTTCCATTTGCCTTTGTTGGTGCCTTCTGCTTGTTGATCATCATTCTGCTTTTGATCTGACTCCCTCTTAGGCTTGAATTGTTTCTTTGTCTTTTCTTTGTTGCTGTAGAGGGCTTGGTCAGAAGTATCCTTGTGATCAAGGTGCTCTCGGGCCTTGACTTCCTCTCGAATCTCGACGATTGCCTTTTTGAGGGCCATTGTAGGATCCTTTGCAAGTAGAGTTCTGGTTGTCTGGAAAGATCTAGATAAGGCTCTCAACAGATAAGTGAGCTACTTCTCTGTTGACACTACATTTTCTGCTTTAGAATTGTGTAGTGAAAGGAATAGATCCTTCATCTTCCTTACAAAAGAAGTGAGGTCTTTGCCATCCCACTACAGGTTTGTCATTTGATCTTCCAGCATCATTATTTGACTGCGTGATTTCATGAGTAGTGTATCCCACATCTCCTTTGCTTTGGAGAGTGTAGCCAGGTCAAGTGTGAGGCTATCCTCGATGGATGATGATAGCAAGGCTACTGCCTTATCATTTTTCTCCCTCCATTCGCGTAGCTCTTTGCTTGTTGTTGTAGGCATCTCCTCAGTGCCATCTACCCAGGGGAATAATTCACCCTTTAGTATCAACGAGGTCTTAACATTCCATGCTAGAAAGTAGACCCTGACGAATCCAAAACTGTACAGATCTTGGATTGTATGTTGCTGATTGAAGCCATTGCTTCTGAATTCGTGTTCACTTGTTGATGGTTGTTTGTTTGAGTGCTTAGTCTCCTGGATTTGATAACAACATAACAATGAAATAGTTTTGTCCAGTTAGGTGGTCTCAGAATTGGAGCATTAATTAGTTTGTGCTTAAGTACTTCGAATGCTCTCTGTTGTGTCATCGTCCAAGTATAAGCAACTTGCTTCTTAAGTAGCTATGTAAGAGCTGTAGCAATATAGGCATGATTCTAGATAAATCTTCAATAATAACCCACATGTCCTAGGAAGCCTCTTAGTTCACGTAGATTCGTTGGTATCAGCAGATTCTTGATAACTTCAACTTTGTCTTTGTCGACTTCAATTCCTCTGCTTGATACTCTGTGACCCAGAAGCATACCTTCTCTCAATTTGAAAAAACATTTTTCTGGGTGAAGTGACAAACAAGTGTCTCGACACCTCTGCAATGTAAGCTTTAGCTTCTGAATATGAGTCTTGATATTATTGTACACACATAAATCATCAATGAAAATTTCGAGAAATGTTCTTAGAAAAACAACAAAAATCAACATCATGATTCTCTGAAAAGTAGTTGGTGCATTACAAAGACCAAAGGGCATTTTATTATAAGCATAAGTGTCCCAATCATTAGTAAAGGTAGTCTTTGGTCGATCCTCCTTCCTTACTCCAACTTGATGGTAACCAAAGAAGCAATCACAGAAACTGTAATGTTCTTGCCTAGCGACCTGGTCTAAAATGAAATCTATGAAGGGTAATGGATGGTGATCTTTCTTTGTAGCAGCATTCAGCTTTCGAAAATCCTGACAAAGTTGTATCCTGCCAGACTTCTTCTTTAGAACTACAATAATAGGAAAGAACTTGAACTAGATTCAGATTCAGATTCGTCTTCACTGTCGCTGGAGTCATGCTTATACTTTCGAGTTCATCTAGTAGAACATCTTTTACATGCTAACTTGGAAGTCTCATAATTCTCGGTACTCGCTATGACTGTTGATAAAGAAATTATATCTCCTTGTCTACAATATTGATCATTTTTCAGTGGTAATCCAACCAAAAACCACTCGATCTACATTGCAACAGGGTACACACCCACTAGTTTAAAAAGCAGATTCTTTACTTTTCATGTGTACCTTCAAAATGATTCTTTTTTCTTCTTTTGGACATTGTTAAGTCATCCAATGATTCTAGACAAATAACCAATTTTTCTGAACTAGTTTAGAAATGCATCTTTCAGTAGTAACCACATAGCTACATGTCCTTGTTCAACTTGGTTGTACCATATGCGTGCTTGCTTTCTCAGAAGACCGGGGAAGATCCGTAGCTTGTCAACATCAACACCTTCATTATTTGAGCTAGCAATTGACTCGAATTGTGAAACGTAACTGTCAGCATCATCTAAAGATGTTCCTTTAAAACAATCATATTTGATCTTCGAGATTGAAATAAAACGGGGACCAACGCCTTCCATAATTGGTTCAGGTTTAGGTTCAGGCTCAGGCTCCGGATTAGGATCAGGATCAAGCTCTGGATTTACACTTCAGAACCTGATTCAACTATAGCAAAGCTTCAGAAAGCAGGTTTTCAAGTAAGTTTTCAAGATTAAAATTTAGAAAAGGTGATTCTCCTCTTTGCAAAGATGAAGTCTTTTGAAAAATTCTTCACGAAGTCTCCAATATCTTTCTAGTTGAGCAGCTCTATTTGACATGCAATGGGGATGGAGATGGAGTTGTCAGTTAGCATCAACTTTATGTGGCTATCCTCGGCAACGACGCCAAAAATTGGCATATGTCGCAATATACCAGCACATAATTGCTATATTTATGTAGTATTTAGATTGTTCCCCAAGGAGATAGCATTTAAAAGTTGATTAGTTGGTACTATATTGACTTATTCTGAATGGAATGGAGTCGAGAGAAAATCTGGTTGTCAAGAGACATTTTATAAGCAACCAGTACCACTTTTAGAAAAGGTGTAAAAGGTAATGAATGCTAAACAATAGTCCTCCTCTATCAAACTGAAGGAAAAGCGTTCTATATGTAAACCACTCCAAGTATATATAGGAGTGGAAGAGTCCATTTTCGAGAAGAACCTCATTTGCAATACATGCCTATCTTGTCTTTTAGTGTTTTCCCTGGTGTGGTTTCATGTATTGTGTTACTTCACATTGTACTGTACACTATTTATCTTGTAACATGTTAAGTTAATCTAGGCCCTCCATTCTCTAGTAGGTTCAACCTTAGAGGAGGAGATTTAGTTTAGGGTTTTATTATTATGGGTTTAAGTTAATCTAGGCCCTCCATTCTCTAGTAGGTTAAGCCTTAGAGAAGGAGGCTTGGTTTAGGATTTCTGTCATTGTGGCTTTAGAAACTAAGGAGAGAAAAGAGAGAAGAGTGGATCTTACCCTCATGAATACTCACTATGGCTATGACTGCCCATATCCATGCTAGTTGGAAATAGCCTTAGTGAGGGTTAGTTGGGAGAAGCCATAACTCGATCTAGTTGGAGTTGTAGCTGGTGTGGATGCTGAAGATACAACATTGGTGCCGTTGTCGGGGATAGAACCTAGGTCATCTGCATGACAGGCGGAAATATTTATCTTCAGCATAGTGATAAACACATAATGATAAAACCCTAAACTAAATCTCCTCCTCTAAGGCTGAACCTACTGGAGAATAGAGGGCCTAGATTATCTCCTCCGTTAAGAACTTGGCGGTTCCACACCAAGTGCAATGTAAAAATCTTTGCTCCTTATGGTGCTGAAGGAGTCAAAGTCAGTGTAGTTTGTAGATCAAGGTTTTTTTTGACGTGTTGCTCCACAAGAGATGGAGCTTCTAAGGGTTGTGAGCATCTCCAGAAGATTTGAATTGAAGCAGGGTGGAGTTGGCTCGTTGATGACTTGTTTTTAACGGATGATGTACATGAGCTTAGTATCTCTTGAGACATGATGTGAATGTCACACAAGGGGTTATTGAATGGTGGTGAGAGGAAGATTGACTGGGTGTGACGAGGGGTGTTGTAATCTCAAAAGTGGTGAAGGTGGATAGATGGATGTTGCTAGATGGATCAAAATTTCTTTGTTCATTATTGTCTTGCAAAAGCACTTTTATCAACTGAGGTTTCTCGTTTGATGTTTCTTGTAGCTATTTGAATTCTTCATGGAGTTCGAGAGCTCTTCAAGCGGTCGCAAATGTATAGAGACGTATATGGCCTCGTTTTTTTTTTTTAATAATCAACAAGTTGTTAACGTGTCGATTTTTTTTGGGATTTAAGACATGGCTCATTATTATTGTTGAGAACCTCTAACATCCTTGAGTTTGTTTCTTCAAGCACCACGAACTTTATCAATGGTATGCTATAGATGTCGTAGATTTGTTTGCTTCATGAAGTACTATAGTAGATAAACTAGAGCAGTGTAGATTGATCCATTGGGGAGGAATGAAGACTTGAGACAAGGATGGGAGAAGTGAGATGAAGCTACAAGATGTATTATATGGTGGAACATGAGGGAATGAATGGATGAGAAAAAGGAATGAGAAGGGTCTTGTGTGGATTTCCATATCTGTCCATAATATAACCAATGCTCTTTGTACGATTCTCCACAAAATCATCATTTCTCATCTTTGAAAATAGCTTTGTCATTGAGGTTGTGTGTTCATAGCTTCAATCTCTGATTGACTTGAGATTTTTTCAGTTTACATAGGCCTATGGGATGTCGCTTGATGACTTGTGCTTTTTGGGGCCTCTGTAGATGATCAAATGGATGATGTACAATAGCGGTAGTATGGGCGACCACTGCTCAATATACATTTTTCCAATAAAGCATTGTTGTTGGCGTTGGTAGGAACACTGGTTGTCTGCGTCAATTTGCACATAGCATTTTTCTTTTATTTGACTTGAGAGCCCTTCACTGGTACAAGCTACCACTTTATTGATGATGTGATGGCCATGGTGACACAATTGAAAAATCGTGAATATTATATCGCTTACGTAAAACCAATTGCTTATTGATGATGGTGCTGGTGGTGTTGTCACGAATATTCCATCTTGTTGGAAAGATGGATCTTTTGCCGGATCACGAAAGATGTGCAGCGATGGAGGTAACAACGATAGAGGCAGATGCAGATATGCTGCCAGCGATGGAGGTGTTAGAAGTGGTGTTCCATTTGTTTTGAAATAGAACATTGTTGATGAAGTGCATGGACTACTACTTTTTCTCGTTGAGTGTTGTCATAGTCATTTGTGTAAGCTGTTGAAGTGGATACAAATGACAATCCTTGTGATACTGCAATTGTAGAGGGTGGAATAGAATTGCAGATGAAATATTACCTATAGTTCTGCTGCAAAAGAAAACACACTAAACCATACGACAATAGAACAAACAAACAGGCAGCAACAAACGACATAGTTGATAGGATAAAACTTGAAATAAGAGAAAAAATGAAAAATTGTAGTAGATAACTCCATAGAAGGAATTGCAAGCACGACAAAAAAATCTTCTCTTCAAACAGAGAAGGTAATCTGTACTTCTTGGATCATGAATAGGCACTTTCCACAAATGTTGCCCAATTATGGCATCAAAGATTAGGACATCTAAACATGAGATCAATCTTGTATATGCATCATAATTCTATGGTCAAGGATTTAAATCTAATGCTCCCTCCACTGACATTCGACATGTTTGTGAGATGTGCTTACTAGCCAAATAGCCTAGATCAAGATTTCCAAAGGGACAAGCCATTAGAGCTAAAGCAAACTCTAAGGGCCTAGTTTGATAGAATCAATCGATTCTTGTTGCAGCATGACTTCATCCCGAGCTCTGCTGACTCTAATGTTTATCTCATACACAGAGGCTCAAGCTATGTCAAGTGTCCTAAGCGATGATGCCATAGTAATGCTTTATTGACTAGAATAGAGGTTTTCAAAGCTTAACTAGATTCAAAATAGCAATGTGCCAATCTATATAAGTAACCCTGTCTCTTATCGAGTGCAAAGAACTTATTACTCCTATCAACAATTCTGCATTGATCATATTTGAATTCTACTTTATGACCTAAATCTGTAATTTTAGTTACTGATAACAAATTTGTAGTGAGTTTAGGAGCATATAAGACTTTTGATAGTAATTTGAATTGATCATGCTGGAATCGCAATCTTACAGTATCTTCACCTTCAATAGTGTGAGTACTATTGTCACCAAGATGAACAAATTCATCTTCTTATTTGATTGTGGATTCGATGATTGTTCTTGACCTTGAGTCAGCTTTTGATTCGTTGCAGCCTTCTTGGAGCTTTTCTGCTTCTGTCGCATTAAGCCTTTGTTGACATATAGAACCTAAGAGGAGGAAGTAGACGGAGTGTCTTGACTTCTTCAATTATCTTCTTGCTGCAACATAGTGATAACTCTAGTAAGAGTTAAATCTATGTGTGTCGATATGATCATCACCCAGTTCTCATATGCAGGGTGCGAGCTTGAAAGCAATGTCATAATTGCGTCTTGATCGTCTATGGCTGATCCGACAGTGGCCATCTATTGCAAGAGATTCTACAACTGGTTAATGTGACTATGAATAGAATCATCAGTAGACATTTTGAATTCTCTGATACTGAAAAGTTGAAAAGAACTAATGAGTATGATATCAATTTGATATCGCGAAAGATATCAAGTATTGGAGCTTTTGCTCTAATATCATGTTAGAATTAGAGAAAGAAGTAGTGAAATTGCTTTGATACCATGTTGGAAAGAGATAGGTCTATCTCAAAAAGAAAACAAACCTGAAAAAGAAACGAATGAAAATAATTCGAGTGTCTAGATAGAAAAACTTTCATGCATGGTGGAATAAACTATCTTCATCTTTCCAATGCATGACTATGCCTATCAATCTCAAACAAAACAATAGTGATAGAAATCACATTTGAACTTATAGTAACTAACTTTGAAATTGCCAATACTACAATGACTATGTAGCCAAACAATTAAGCATCGAAAATTATCAGACAAATAATTAGTCGCAAATTGTTCACGAATTAGTCGCAAAGAAATACAGAAACGCATACAATTTGAGACTAAGCTGAACGCAATGAAGGATAGTATTAATTCAGTATGAAAACATAACAGAAGTAGATGAGTACAATAAGTTGCGGATCGAAGCCGCGTACTCTATGCTATCTTTGAGCGACTAAAATGAAAGTCTGAATTAATCACAATGTTGATAAGCAGTAGCGCAATAGCAATCTCTAAATCAACTCTAAAAAGTGAGCTAGAATGCTCAAGAGTATTCAAGCTCGCAAATTTCATTTGAATAAACACTTTTTAAAAGTCTGGGAAAGTTAGAATGTGAGTTTGAGTAGATTCAAATTTGAATGTTGGGTACGTTGAATCTAGACCCAAAAATAGTAGGGTGCGTTTTGGTGAGAAAGCCAAGTGGCCAAATAGGGCTAGTACTTGTTACAAAAGGAGGGAACTCATGGAAAGACACATCTTCTCTCTTATCTATCTCATTTCATGCTTATACATGGTTCTCTTGGGTTTTACTATCCATTGGTGCACTATACTTGTGATTGCTTGCAATTCTATGTGTAGAATGATTTATATTTGTTATTTTTGGATCCACATGTGTGAAATATAGTAAGCTTGCTGTTTTTGTACAGAAAAAAATAGTAGATTATCATTTGATTCATGTTTGATCAAGTTCTGTTAGAGTTTGCATCTCATTTTGAGTGTAGATGCTGATTTTTCTACATTGGTGACATTGGTAGGATATCTTCTTTTGTAACCCAAGATCTTTCTGGTAGATTGGATTATCAATGATCCAAAATATGTCACAAAAGTTCCAATCAACCCAAATCAACTGTTGTGCTGATTACATCATAATTTTTGCAAAGACTTCAAGGATCCGGGCTATGTAACCATAAAATTGTTACCAATAGCCATGCATTCACAAAAATGCACAAAATCCCAAGGTTACCAACATGCACTACTCAGTGAACTAACTGATAGACATGCAACAGGGTCAGGCCCCCCACACTCACATGCATCCAAAAAAAAAAATAAGTAAAAAAAAAACTTCATGCATGCCAAAAAGGCCTCTTTCTTCCAAACCCTAACAAGGGCTTTGAAGAAACAAAATGTTTCTATTGCCAAAGCTTTGCTAGCTTTCAATCCTGAACTTTTGACAAAAGACGACACGACACGACACAAAATTGTTCACGACACAAAATTAGTCGTGCTACTCAAAGGACCAAGAAGATCAGCCAAGTACCAAGGGGTACAAGTATTTGATCAGATATCATGACATCAGCAGAAGTACTCTAGATCGTGGCTAATCTGCCACTCTTGTAATTCGTGATTAGTTGTAGATGTTTAATCTTTCTGATCTGGAAGTTACATGATGCGACACGAAAAAGTTCACGAACTATATACTCTCTGCTTGATGCATAATATAGAAGAAAAAAATATACAGAATACATATCCACCTGTGAGCGAGACAATTTTGTAGAGGATTTGTAGATCCAGAAGTCCGCTAGTAAGCGAGACACGAATCGTGGGAGAGCTATATTTCTCTCACATTAATGCATTTCGTGGATCTGTCATGCAGTGCTAGAAATAAAAAAATCAATAGATAATATTGTAGTTGATTGTATGATCATATTATTATGCTGATTGTTATGCACATATTATTCTGTATGATTGTATGATCTCAAATGAATATTTGTCTACTGTTATTTGTGTATCTAATTCACTTGTTTATTCAATTTTGCACATTGGTTTGATTTTGTTGAATGTTATATTAATCTGTTAGCCTAGATAACAGTGCATGTCTACACTTTGAAGGATTGTAGGAATGTTATAGCCGACAGTGACCAACAATCATATTTGAATTCCTGACGAACTGATTTTATTCGCAAATGTTTTTCGCTTCGTGTTTCGTTTCGTTTCGTTTCGCGATCACTTGGCTATAAGCGTAAATCAGTTTCAGAGCTCACTTAAGTTTTGTTTCGTTTCGTTTCGGTCTTGTTTTGTTTCGTTTCGTCTCGTCTCGTTATAGAGCCTGATTGATCTGATCATGAATTCTTCTCTTTCGTCTAGTTTCACTTCGTTTCATTTCGTTTCGCGATCTCTATGCTTCTAGTATTAATCAATGTCAGAGCTCGTTTAAGTTTCGCTTTGCTTCGCTTCGTTTCGTTTTCGTCTAGATTTCGTCTCGTTTCATCTTGTTGTGTTACAGAGCCTGATTGATCCAACACAAATTATTCTCGAACAGAAATAATTCGAGTTTTGCGAAAGTTTCACGAATCGTTCGAGAGACTTTTATCAATTTGTCACCAAAGTTCTAGCTGGAATTTGTATTTTCTGAGTGCACATCTTTCCATCAGGACTTACAAGCTAAAAATACCTCTGCATCGCGGCTATCATTGGTGCTTTCAGCCGCCACCATAGCTCGCTTCATCTAGAAGCTCTCCTTCGAGAACCGTCACTTCTTCACCAGGTGAACAGACAGAAAGGTGCGCCCCTTTGATCACCATCAGTGAGTTACCTCAAACGATCCATTGTAGATTTAATGACAAGAGAGGATCCATCAGCTTCACAGTTGTTTCAAATAGGAATCTGACCTATCCAAGCACCTTTGGCAACCAATAGCTCGACTAATCAAGACAATCATGGGCTTCCTTCACGCGCTTCACACATAATAGCTTCTGTTGTGAAAAAGCGTCCAACTGCCGCTCACTCATCTACCAGTCAGGGTGTTCAACACCACAACTTTTCAATCCTCTTTCCAACACCCAAAAAAGGTGAAAAATACACCTTTGTACTACTGATATTCTATTGTAGGAAATCAACTTTAGATCCACAGAACTAAATCTCATTCATGCATAAATCCCAAAAGGCAATGATTGAATTGTTCAGCAATGAATCAGATAGAATATTAGTAACTAAAACATGGTCATGGAGGTTCTCTCACTAGAGGTAGACTTATGAGGAAATCATTGGCATGCACAAGTGTTTCTACACTGCAAAACCACTTCCCATGCTTCCCTCAATACCTCCAAGGAAAAAAACTAGGCAAAGCAAAGATCAACCAAGGAAAACATGGAACAAACATTTCATCACTCACAAAGAGTGAAGCTCTCTCTTATCTCACTGCTGACTCATAACTAGAATTAGAAGATTAACATAATTGCAGTTCCCTTCAATGTTCTACGTTTGCATGCAACATAAGAAGACCAATTTTACATAACTATCTTCTTTCACTAACGACAGAAAAAATTGATCCCAATCAATGAATCAATACACTCAATCAGTTGTGCATGAAACCAATTCCTAAATAACATTGCTTAACAATGCAAATATCTCATCCTTCTATAGTATGAAATCCAAGCATCAAGATACACAATTCACATGCAAAACTTTCTACATCCCATAGAAGTTCTCAAAAAACTCAAGAAATTGATGATGAATCTTACACTAATTAGAAGCAATATTCACAAAAGTTCAAACTAGTGGGAAAGCACTCTACCACCACTCTTGGCGAACATGCTTCTCCCAAGAATTAGTGAATCCGAAACCGATTCTTCTTGAGAAATCAGCACTCCAAACTGGGACATAAATCCAAGTCCAAGTGCTTTCACCTTACAAACCAATATAGAACTTGCCTCCATTCCCATCCAAGACCGCATCTTAGTCGGGCTCTGATACCAATGTAAAGACCACTAGGGAAAAAGACAAACTATGGAGCAAAACCACCCAACCAATGCTAGATCAAACCTGGATCTACTAGCCCCCAAGCCATGCCATGTGATGGCAAGAGGAGAAGAGCTCAACTGGTAACGTAGACCAAGTCATCAACGAGATAATCTCTACCTCAATATATAGAGAGTAGAGTCATGTGCATGAACCCATGCAATCCCCATGCAGGTCAATAATAAATAGGTCACAGCTCTTCATCCATTCCTCCTGCCTATATCCGTCACACGTACATGCACTACTCCATATGTCTCAATTAGAGTGTTTGGGTCCTCTCAAGATCATTAGTCACAAACAAGCCCCAATGTGGAATTAAATCTAGGCATGACCAATAATCTCGAACACTGGAGGGTTGGTCTACCATATTAGGACTATTCCATGTCCTTTGCTGAATATGGCCGTAACAACTGGGTATTCCCCTGTACCTTGACTTACCTAAGGTTGGCACTTTTCAATGCCACCTAGGGGCAGCTCCTACTCCTTGTGAAATGCATCTTGGTTTCCAAGGGGGCTTGAACTTGGGACCAGAGAAACTTTGGATGCTCCTTGTGAAATGGGAGGAGGCTGCTTGAATTGGCTTCCACTAATCAAAATGCACTATGTGGGCCCTTTCCACTATGTGAGATTTTATTAAGATAAGAATTTTGTTTACTTTCCTTTCTAGTCTATTGGCTTGAGTTCCCCAACTTAAGGCATATTTATTCTACAAGATTGTTTTCTAGAGTAAATGTATGATGGGTTGAAATTCTCATTAAAACCTTGTAACAAATGCATGAGGTAAAATCAGTGCATTTTAAAAATGATGTAAGGACCAAAACTTAGAACACCCTATTTTTATTGAAATATTTCTCCCAAGTTTCGAGCACTTTCTTGAAAAAATATTTTTTGCCTACTTCCTTTAACCAACTTGAATAATATACACTTGCCAAAAATAAATATTATTAACAACTATACTTGATTAATGAAAAAATATACCGTTTTGCAAGAATAGATACTTTGCGTTAACAATATACATCCCAAGTAGGCCATGTCGATAAGGAACTCAAGGGCCAATATTGAATATTGCAATAGCAAGGGCTTGAGCTTGTGCTTTTGTAGACAATGTCTTGCCCTTATCCAACTAGGCTAATTGTGAAGGACAAGAACATGACACGTCTCTCTTTTATCCAAGTCGTTTAGTTGCGAAGGACAAAAGGACTTATCAAATAAAGACACCTTGAAAAGGCAAAGATGTCTCTTGCATATAATGGATTGTGAGTCTACTCAATATACAAGCCTAATTGTGAGAGAAAAATTGTAAGGTTGAGAGGGTCAACATCAAAATCATTCTATTTGCAAAATCTCTACACACTTTTAATTGGTACCGAGGTAACAGGTTTAACAAATAACATATATGTTCATGCTATTTCTAGATAAAGACCCTTTGACCTGCTCTTTCTTAACTAAGGCTAGTTATTTAGTTTTCAGCCTTTCAAGAGGACCAATTTTTCAGCCTTTGCTTAATCTCAGCACCCTGAGCACTCCCTGCACCATGTTAGGGAGTGCATCTATGGCTGAGAACCAAGGAAAAACTTACACAAAGCCTTTTCCTTGGTTTGAACCTTAGATGCACTCCCTGACATGGTGCAAGGAGTGCTCAGGGTGTTAAAAATAAGTGGAGGGAATTTTTCATTCAAGTTGATTGGTGCACTTGACAATTGCATAATAAGCTTCCACTAGAAAATCAACTCTTTTTTTAAAATTAAAAGGCAGAGGTAAACAACATAATTCTGCAACATGCCATTATGCAACATACATTTGAAGTATTATAGATGAACCCTATAAGACATTTCTCATAAAGTGATGGCATTCACAAATGGCAAGTCTATCTAGTTTTCATACTTCATTTTGAAAAGTAAGAAGTTAGACTCAAAAGACAAGGATATAAGCCAAAGTAGTTCTTAGCACTCCCTAAAAAAGACCAATGGAGTCTAAGGGTGGTTTTACATGGAAGGGCGAGGTCCATTTCAAAACATGCACTTGTTCACCAATTTGAAAGCTCAAGTCATTCCATGTGAAATCCCCTTTCTTTTGGAAGCAAGGCATTGAATGCTTAAATTTAAATACGTAATGCAATTTATGTTTTTTTGAAAGGGAGAGAAAGGGCCCACCAATGGGTATTCCCTTGTATCTTGAGTCTTGACTTACCCAAGGCTCACACTTCTCAATGCCACCTAGGCGCAACTCCCACTCCTTGTGAAATGGGGGGAGGCCACTTGAAGTGGCTTGCACTATGTGGGTCCTTTCCACTGACCAAATGGGCCGCAAAGGCCAAGAGTGTCTCGGAGGGCAACGATTCTCATCTTAGAAGGTTTAACTTTGTGCATGGAAGTGCAAGAGAATCTAGATTTTCACTTGAGAGTGCGCAACATTTAGCATTGACTTTTTCAATATCATCCACTACCTAGCCCTTATGAGTTAGGGGCTACCACTATTAGTTAATGATACTCTTAAGTCTTACAACTCCAATCTACACTTTGTTAATATTATGATTTTATACGGTTGTTATCTTGCAAACGAAAGTGAATTGATTTCTGTTGTTTTTTAAACACATACGTTTTTTCACGTTCACATTCTAACCATTTTTTACACTTTATCTTTCTCGCTAGTTTGAAGATCAACCAACTAAATATAAACTGATCAATTGCCATTTTTTGGTGAGCACTCCATCATAATGCTATTTGACTATATGTGCTTCGCACGCTCATTAACCTCAACAAATTTCATGTGTATAACCAACAATCGTCACTTTTGTTTAGCAGTGTGAATGCATCTTGGTTTCTATGGGGGGCTCAAACCTGGGCCCAAAGAAACTTTGGATACCAAGCTAACCAATTGAGCCAACCCCATTAGATGTTAGTATTGTGAATACAATCTACCCAATGCACATGCCTTAAAATTCTTGACTTTATGACATAGATCTCATCACCATGACGATCTTCATTTTTTGTTAGTGTTAATAGAATCTCCACATGGCTTAAGATTCTTCAACAACTGCAACGTAAGAGGCTCCTTGCTAATGCAATCACCAAGACAAACCAAGGCCAGCTGGGTTATGCACAAAATTTGAGAGATTGGCCGGTTCCACAACATTGTCGTCAAAATTTGCATTTACTTGATTTTTAACTAAAATTTTATCATGCCCTTATTTCTACTCTTGATTGGGTGGTGACTGCATAAGAGCCACTAGGCCCCTACCAAACGGCCTAGCTCTTTGCTCGTGTGGACTCCGGAGGTTACCACCGGAGGCAAGCTCCGAGGTGGCCTCCATATAACGCATTAAGACCACATGTAGGTTGCTGATCAGGTTGAGAACTGAGGTGGCACATATGTCCGGAGGTTGGGCGCCACCGGAGGTTAACTTTTCCAACCTCCCACGTCCGCTGAAACCTGCTACGTGGGCCCACTTTTGGGGGCCCACCTCCGGAGGCAAAGCGAATATGCTTCTCTGCCTCCTGCATTTCAATGAGCTTTCGCTCGATCGATCGAGAGCTCTCGTTCTTCCATTTCTTCTGTATGCTGCGTAAACGGAGGAGCGAGCGGGCGTGGATGTGCGCAAATAATAATGTCTCGCATCGCCTCGCAGTCTCATGGGAGCTTCTGCGTCATCTTTACTGGTAAATCTAGCTTCAGATCTGTGTTATCTGGTTCATATCGCTTGGGATTTGCCTTCCCTCTCGTTCAATCTTCTGTTTTGAATCAAATTTGCATATAATATCACATTTCCCAACACCTCGTTTTCTTGAGCATATCAATGACCTTGTGACTAGTGTTCTACTGAGACCGGCATTGTTTTCACGATTTACATGCTTAAATTCAACTACTTCACGCCTACTTAGAAGCTGAATTCTCATGTCATTTGATATAGATTGTTGGTTGGTTATTCATTACAATTTGATAATAGAGGCACTTAAGTACAATGTAGAAATCTTTTTCTTGAAAATATGCAAATTGGTGTTGTTTCTGCTTGCCTTAATGAAGATTTTGTCTAATCTTATTATTACGATACAAGAACTGTAAGTAACTAAAAGTGGAAACCTCCAGCTAGTGTGTGTTCTGAAGGCCTCATATGAAGAATATGGGGGGTTAGTTTCTCCATGATCGTAAGGGATGGTCTCGTCTACAACCTGCCCAATGATAACAAAGATGTCATAGACTGGTTGAGTTTCTAGAAAATTTGTCATTGGATTTGATAGAGTTGAAAATTGCAAACTGTTTTCTATTTTGACGGGGGCGAGGGAGTGTTAGAGTCCAGTTACGACTCTATCATGACCTTGGCACGACCGGTCACTAGAGGGCCTGAGGCCAAGTATTGGCAAGGGCCAGTGACCGAGGAGGACATCAGTCCCAAGTTGGGACCGGTGCGTCACGAGCAGTGACCCAATGTGGCCGCCTGACAAGTTGTCAGAGATGCGGTGTGTCTTGATCGTCGGGACCCTAGCTGTCAGTGACGAGATGCTAGCCGGCAAGTAGTCGGGGTGACCAAGAGGGTCACAGGTCTTTTGCGGGGCACGGGGGTGGTACCCTATGAGTCACTCAATATTCACAGGTCACAGGGGCTAGGCATGCCAAGTGGACTGATCACCCACAGGTGGATGCCATGTGCCAGTTGATGGGAATAGCAGGTAGAAGGACTCAAGGAGGGGGTGCCTGTGGTTGGGAGGTTCATTCTACACACCGGCTTCTAGGATTCACGAGCTTGGAGAGACTGGCTTGTGACAATTGGTATCAGAGCCTTGTTCTAGAGAGAGAAAACATCGTTCTAGAGAGAGAAAGTGTAGAAATTGTCAGATTTTGCTTGTTTTTGAAAGATTTTGGAGGGAGAAAACGTGGGAGACAGATTGGAGAAGAAAGGTGGGCCTCCAGCGCTGCTGTTCCAGCATACAGGGAGCCCACAAACACCCGTTTGAGGGAGGAAAAACTTGGCAAAAGAAATCAGATGCTCCAGCGCATTTTTTCAGAAGGATTTTCGCTCATAACTTTCCGGAGCCTTCTCAGATCCTGATCAGATTTTGGGAGCATGTTTCTAGTATCCCTAGCAATCCTTTAGAGCCATTATACGCTGGTTTTGGAGCAGATTTGTCTCTGTTTCACTAAAAAGTCGGTTTCCAAGCAAAAAACAGGTCAGATTTTTGGATTGGACATAACTTCTCCGATTTATCTCCGATTTCTGCTGTTAGAGTTTCAGATTGGGCCTTTTAGGAGGGCGACCTACTGCTAATTGACCGTTCGTGAAAAGCTTTTGCCGTTTGGAAGAAATTTGACGTCAAACAGCCCGCTTTTTTCCTGTTTTTTTCGACTTTCAATTCTATTTGGTGCCCAAATTAAGTTCTTTACCGACTTGTGTACCAACGTAGGATGCAAGGGAAGTACTACCTGTCCTTGGCTTTGTTACTTTCCAGTTGCCTTTTGTCTCTTTCAGTTCTAAATTGTCAATAGGCTGAACATTTCTTTTCCTGACTGTGTTTCAATAAGTCCAATTTTTAGCTTGATTCCGTGCTAATTAGTAATATGCCAGAGGGATTGCCGCCTAGTCGGAACGTTGATTATCGTATTGAGCTTGTTCCAGGGGCAAGTCCGGTATGTAGGCCTCCTTATAGGATGAGCCTAAAAGAGGAAGAGGAAGTTAGAAAGATGTTGGAGGAGTATCTCAAGTTGGGGTACATCCGTCCAAGTTATTCACCTTTCGCCTCTCCTATTTTACTTGTTAAGAAAAAGGATGGTAGTTTCCGGATGTGTGTAGATTACAGGGGATTGAATAAGATCACTGTAAAGCACAGGTATCCGATGCCCAGGATTGATGATCTACTAGATGCATTGCAAGGTGCAACCATTTTCAGTAAAATAGATCTCAAAAGTGGATACCATCAAATACGGATTCGAGATGAAGACGTCCAGAAGACGGCCTTCCGAACCCGTTTCGGTCATTATGAATTTTTTGGTTATGCCATTTGGGTTAAGCAATGCCCCAGCCACGTTCATAATGCTCATGAACGATGTCTTGCGAGACTATATGGGCAAGTTTGTCGTCAATTTTATTGATGATATATTGGTTTTTAGTAAAGCGGTTGAGGAGCATGAGATTCATCTCAAGACCGTTTTGGACAAGTTACAAGCTTCTGTCTTGTATGCCAATGCTCAGAAGACAGAGTTGTGTAAGACTCGTGTCGAGTATTTGGGTCACGTAGTGACAGCTGAGGGTATTTCGGTTGATCCAGCCAAGGTGGCTGTGGTTAAGAAGTGGCCGAGGCCTGCCGATATACGCCAATTACAGTCTTTCTTAGGCTTTTGTAAGTTCTACCGGCGGTTCGTTATGAATTATTCCTGGATAGCTGCTACTTTAACGGACCAGTTAAGGAAAAACAACATTGTGGTTCGATGGGATGCTGAAGCTCAGCAACGTTTTGAAAACTTGAAGGAGTCTGTGGCCACGGCTCCAGTTCTCAAGATTGTGGATACCTAGAAACCTTTTGACCTAGAGACGGATGCAAGTGGCATTGCCGTAGGTGCAGTGTTGAGCCAAGAGGGTAGATCAGTAGACATGAGATATCCTACACACGAGCAAGAGCTGTATGCGATTATACATGCGCTCAAGGTGTGGAGACATTATTTATATGGCGCCGAGTTTTATGTGTACACTGATCATCATACTTTAAGGTATTTTTGCACTCAGCCAGATTTGAAGGGCCGCCAAGCTCGGTGGGCCGAGCTGATGCAGGAATTTCATTTGGAATTTCGCTTCCGAAGAGGGAAGGAAAATGTAATAGATCCTAACACCACAGTAGGGCAAACACTAACTGATCCACCCAACCTTGCCTACTCCCTGATATAGAGTAAGCCCCTCCTAGCCTAGTGTGAGGACTGGTAGCATGCAACTGCCAAGTGTCGACCACGTGGCACTGACGTGGCCGACTGCACGTCGGGACCCAACTGGGGGCCCTATCCTGCTGACAGGGTCCCTAGGCTGTGTTAGGCCTGCCATGGCTATGGACCGTGCTGGGGCACACTACTCACACTGTCTTGCCCTGTTGGTCATGTATGCTGGACACGACCCTGACTGTGATATCTGACCTATCTGTGTTCCCTAGGGTTCGGCACTGGTTACGAGCTCGTAACACTCCCTCCCCCTTAAGAACCGTCTTGGTCCTCTAAGACAAAGTCTGGAAAAATCTTGCGAAGGACGCTGCCTCTTTCCCAAGTGGCATTCTCAACAGGCTGATCATTCCACTTAACCAGACATTCTCGGTATAGAGTATGACGAGTCTGCGTCTCTCTACTATCAAGAATCTCCTCTGGTTCATGTGGAGGTTGCTGAGGATCCAATGGGAGAACTAGAACACTGTCCCCTACCAGATTGTCTGATCTGGTAAAGGCTTTTCGTAACTGACTTACATGAAAGACTGGAAAAACCTTACTGTTGTGTGGGAGTTCTAGTTCATAGGTGACCTCGCCTAGTCTCCTACTGATGGTAAAGGGACCACAATACCTTGGAGACAACTTAGCACACACTCCTGCTTTGAGGGTTTTAGAGTCAACTGGGACTCTCAAGTAGACTTTCTCACCAGTGGAGAGCTGCACATCCCGTCTGTGCGAATCTGCATAATGCCTGGCTCGATCCTGGGACTGCCTAATGCTACGCTTAGCATGTTCTATCATCTGGATTAGGTCCTCTAAAAAGTTTCTGGCTGCTTCAACTTTTTCTTGTTTAAACCCTACAGCTGTGGGTGAGCGTGGCTGAAAACCGTACATCAGCATAAATGGGCTGTATCCCGTAGCTGAACGTTTGGTACTGTTGTAATACCTGATGGTCTTCGTCTCCGATTAGCTGACAGAGCTCTAAACTGCAGACCATAGGACTGTTGGGAACATCATGCTCCCCATGCAACTGGATCTCTCGGCCTTTATGCTGAAAGCTGAGGGTGTTCTCCTGATAGTTTCTGTGGAGGGAAGGTCCTAAACTGTAGAGCCAATCTCTCCCGAGAACAATGTCTGTGCTATCCAGATGCATTATCTGAAAGTTTATTTCATCTTGGTACCCCTGAATACCAAGATTCAAATTACTTACCATAGTTTCCCATATTTTTTTATCTTCACCCTTAGCTAATGAAACTATGTACCTATGCTGACTAGGTACTTCTGGTAGTTTAAGCTTTTTATAACCCATCATCAACCATAACTCTTACTGACTGGTTACCAACTTTCCCATGCATACGTACTAGGTCATGCGGCCCAAAGCTGAAGGGTCTCGCTAGCATTGCAGAGGTCAGCTGGCAACAGTGTTCATGATCTTCATGATACACTTTGATCTCGGAAGCTGCCGAGTCACTGGGGAAACATACAGTCTGAACAAGATGAACTTGTTTTTTATCTTTCTTATCTTTTTTAGTGAAAGGCCCCTTGGGACACTGTCTGACTGTGTGTCCCTTGCCCATACACACAAAGCACAAACGTTCTTGTTTTTCTCAAAATCATCTGGTTTTAAGGGCTGTATGAGTGAAGGGCGTTTCTGAGGAGCTTCACTTTTAAATTTATCTTGATTCTTTCTTTTTAAAAATTTCTTTTTAAATTGAAAGTCTTTCTGAGGAGGCTGATCAGAAAGTGGCTGCTGTCTCGCCCTCTTCCTACCCACTGAATCATCATAGATTTGAGCATATCTGAGAGCTTGCTCAAGGGTAGTAGGCGAGTTTCTCTAGACCTCTACTTTATATTCATCTTTGAGGCCACGGACAAATCCCCTGATTTACTGATAATCATCCATATTTTTAATCTTTAAAATTGCTTCTCGATACTGCGAGATATATTGGATGAGGGACTTGTCCATTACTGTTCTTTCCCAGGCTTCCCAGGCTCTATCAAGTTCATTTTCTGGTAGAAATTTTCTTAGGAAAGCTTCTTCAAAAGCTTTCCATGACCGGGGAGTCTGCCCAGTCTCCTGGAGATTTAACCACCACTTATAGGCCATAGGCCCTAAGGAAAGACTGGCCTCAATAGCTTGCAAATGGTCAGGGGTCTGTTTAAGAGCATGAATGTTCTTCCATTTGCTGAGGAAGGTTTGTAGAATGTCTGCATTTCTATCCTTCTCTTCCCCATTAAAAGTAGGAGGCTTTAAATCTTTAAAAACACTGGGGTGAGACTGTAGAGTCTCACCCGAAACTGATGGAAGTGGATAAGGGGATAACTGAGAAGTGGAGGGAAGGCTTCCTTTCGCGGAACTCAAAATCAAGCTTTTGAGTTCAACGAATGAGTCGTCCACACTGGACTTGAAATTGGCTAATGCCAACTTCAGTTCATCCACTTTTGTTACCAACTGGAGAAACTGCTCCTTGGTAACCAGTTCGTCGAGTTCTTCAGCGAACTGTTCCTGTTCTTCCAATTCCATTGGTTCCTTCCCTTTTCTGTAAGCCAAGGCTTCTGTTTCAAGTTCGTCGAAGCCTCTCTCTGGGGGTTGATCAGGTCCCTGAGGAGTGGTCATCTTGGAAACTGAAAGAGAGGTACCTTAACTTCTGATGAAAAAAGTCAAAAAGACTAATTTACAACTATACAAGGGAAAGGAAAGATGACTTAGCTGTTTCTGAGGACTGTACTTCCGAAGAAATTACGAAGAGGAACCCTTTCAGCTCTTTTCCCCAAGATTTCAGACCTACTGTTCCGGAAAATGCCAGTTTGAAGCTTCAAAATGGTGCCAAATTTCCCGGTTCTTGAGTTGAGTAGCTGACTGATCTGATTTCAGGTGTGGGGTTCCAACAAACCGAGTAAAAACCGGAAATTCACAAAAAGAAATCCGGAATTTCTCGATGGTTGGACAGCAACCTGTCCGGCCCGATTTGTCCAATTTACAGCTCTGAAATCACCTTGAATCTCTGATCTAATCTCAGCCTATAGGTCGCTGGTCTGTAGCAAATAAGTTTGGAGCTCAAACTCTTGAGAATTCTCAAAAAAAAAGGATGAAATTTAGCTTTTTCACCTCCCTATCCAGCGCTGGCCCTGCTAGGAAAATTTGCTTGAAAACCCCTCAAACTTCCTTGGATTTCTCTGAAATTTCAAAGGTAACGATGGACCTGCTCGCTGGTTTCTACTCTAAATCCTTTCTAAAATCTCCTATCAGATGTCTGAAATCTGATATAGATTGCTGCCTTTCTAGCGATTTACCTACAGAAGGAATTCTACTTCCTACAACTGTAAATTCTCAGTGAATTTCAAGGGTTTGAAGGCTGCACCTACAGCGATTCTCCTCCTCTAAATTTTTTTGAGAAACTGAGAAACATTTCCTATCTTCTGATAGCTTTCTCTACTGCTGCTCTTGAACTCCCTAGGATGGAGATGGCTCTGATACCAGTACTTTATAGGAGTCTTGTAGGCTCTTTAATTTGGCTTACTATCACTAGACCCGATTTGAGCTATTGTGTGCACAAATTGAGTCAATTTATGCAAGATCCTAAGATCCAACATTGGAAGATGGCCAAGAGAGTTCTAAGATATGTATCTTCTACTCAAGATTATGGTTTATTGTACAAGAATGAAGATCGAACCATTGTTGGCTATTCGGATTCCGATTTTGCAAGTGATAAAATGGATCGAAAGTCCATTAATGCATATACTATCTTTCTTGGAGGCAATCTTGTGTCTTGGCTTTTAAAGAAGCAAGATACCATATCCCTATCTTCTTGTGAGGCCGAGTACAAAGCACTCACTACAACAACTAAAGAGGTGCTTTGGATCAAGGGGTTAATCATGGAGCTAAAGTGCATCAAAGAGGATGATCTTCCCTTGATCAAGTGTGATAACATATCGGCCCAAGCTCTTGCAAACAATCCTATTTTTCATGCAAGAAGCAAGCATATAGAAGTGGCACACCATTTTGTAAGGGAAAAGCTCATTAGAGGTGAAATCAACTTGGAACATGTCGACACATCTTCATGTATTGCTGATCTTCTCACAAAGCCACTTTGCAAAAGTGCCTTCTCAAAGCATAGATCTAATCTTGGTCTTATCTCAAGATCGATGCTTGATCCACATTAGATACTTTTTTAGGAGTGTCAAAATATTGGAAAAAACTATCTAATGTTGTAAGTAGGGGTCCTAAAAATGCCAAAGATGAATTAAGCTCTTTTGGCTTAGTAAAGACCCATCTTAGAATAAAATATTCAAGGTAGGTAGAAGTAGAAACTCGAGCTACCATAGGAATTGCCATTTGTACTTTGCATGCCACATTTAATGCATGAAAATACTAGGTGGCACAATTAGACATATTGAGGTGGCTTGAATAAGTCTAGATAGCTTGAGAGGTGGATTCATAACTCCAATTCAACTCAAAGTAGGAGGAGAGTCCATGGATCTATATATATGTGATGTACTCTCATTGAGAAGATGATGAAATTTGTGTGTAATGCAAATTTGGAGACTAAGCTCTTTGTGCCCTCTCTCTCTACTCGAGTTTGTACTTTCATATTCTCTCTCTAGTCGAGTTGAGGCATTTATTGCACTTAGTTTCATATTTTGTTGACAGATTGCTTGTAACACAATAATATTTCTTGTATGATTAGCTTTCCTATTGTCAATCAATGCTAGTCTAATCTTTATGGTATTATTGGGCTTAGGAGATCAAAAGTACATGTGTAGGGCGTCCCACACGTGTGAATTCAACAAAGCAGTTTATGCGTAGCGGTGGTTGGTGCAGTATCTTCTCCATTGGTCTCTATATCTCCATCTCTAGAGTCCGTTATGGCCGATGTTTTTGCTGATTTCTATGGGGTTCTTCACGGGTCCACGTTTGATGGTTCCCTCGCTATTGGTGATCAGGTTGTATCTTCTTTCGCTTTACTCTATGTGCTTGAGGTTTGTGAACCGCCTCATGATATTTCTACGGTTCCTTACATGATTCATGCGCCTTTGGCCCTTACCGTTACACATTTTCCATCCGAGGATATTTGCCAGATGGTCACTATTACTTATCTAGGGTATTTATATGTTGGGATGAGTATACGGGCATCCTTCAGTCTCCTTGTGTTTCTACATATAGGTTTGCTGCAGTCCATGTCGATGCTGTGGATATATGGCATTCCTGGTTATTACGTATAGCTTGGTTTCCATTTGGACCTGTTGATTGGTGCTGGTTTTTCCATATTACTGATCGCCTATGGTGCAGATATCTCTATGATTATGCGTGTGGCTCTCTATCTGTTCCTTGGATTGTTGCTCATTGTCAGGCTTGGCATATCCTGATGGCTTGGGTTGTTGCCTCCTTTCCAGCTATTGTTTGTCCAGGTGATCTTCAGATTTCCCGTCATTTCAGGTTGCTTCATATCGCTTTGTCTCTGATGCTGAGTTGCCACTTTGTTCTGGTTTTCCGAGACCATCAGGGTACCTTGAGAGAGTTCCTTCTCCTCTCTTGGATAGTTTGTGGGGATGCTGCTGCCATATACTTCAGTATTGCTCATATGTGCTTTGATACTCATCCCCAGCTACACGTGGATATTGATCTGATGCTTGCTACTGATTTGGGGATCCTGTTTCGCGTTCCAGTGCATTTCTTCTATTCCTCACTTGTGCGCCTGGTGTGTACTTTGGGATTACACTTGCGGCCAGTTCCGATGGGTCATCCGATTCTCCATCCGTTTTTGGTGTATCCTATGATGGATTGGTATGTCCATATGAGGTCTTTCTGGATGAGTTTTTCGGCTACAGTTTTTCAGTTGAGGCCTCTACTATTTCTAGATTTGTTGCTATTGTTTTTATGCATCGTGTCTTTTAGATGATGCATTGTTTTCTTGGACCTTCTGGAGCTTTTGGCATGCTGCTCTTCTCGTGATAGGGGCCTCTAAGGTACCGTGTGCCATTGCTACTTCTCATTCATGGGCCTTATGGTTACCTTGGGCTTTTGACCATGCTGGTGCACGTTTCTCCATTTTAGCTATCCTTTGTCAGGATGATCTCTTTATGATCCATGTTTCCTGGCATATCACTTGCTTTTCCATGCTATTACAGCGTGCCTGTCATCCTGCTTATGTTCCTACTCCTTGGTGCTGGTCTTCCGATGCTGCTATCTTTTTTTGGGGCACCTATATCACTGAGTTTGCACATATGGTTGATGGTTACGTGTATGATGCGGCTATTCGCGATGAGTGTCCATCTCTTTTCCAGTTTTCTTATTGGCTTCCTATTGCTGATGCAGTTCTACCTTCTCGGGCTTTTTGGATACCTTGGTATGATGTCCCTATCTTTTGGGCTGATCCTCTACTATCTTGGGCATTACGGATACCTTGGCATTCCTGGTTGTTGCTTGATCATTCTACTTCTGATGGGCAGTCTGAGGTCCTTAACAGGATCCTTGAGGATTATTTACGCCATTTTGTTACTCCTTATGGGAAGGATTGGGATCAGCATTTATGTTTAGCAGAGTATAGCTATAATAAATCTGTTGGTACCAACACAGGTGTCTCACCATTTTTATTATCTCATGGCTATGCACCTCTTTTACCTGGCATTCCTCTCCCTCCTGAGGATACACCTGTCACACTTGCATCTTTTCTATCAGGTGCTCGAGAGCTTATTACCCGAGCCAGTTCTCATTTACAACATGTTCAGCAGCGTTATCAGACCTCAGTTGATCGTCACCGCCGCCATGTTGAGTTTCAGCTTGGAGATATGGTTTATCTACGCCTACGGTTTGCACGTCATCATTTTGTCCAGGTCCATGCTTCTACTGAGAAGCTTGCACCACGTTATTATGGGCCTTATCACATTTTGGAGGTTCTTAGTCCAGTTACATATCGCTTACAGCTTCCTGCTTCCACACGCGCCTATGATGTATTCCATGTCAGTTTATTACGTGCTGCTATTGAGGATGACGCTCCCTGTGATGCTGAGTTTCCTACTGCTCCAGAGTTATTTCCATCTTTACCTGCTGCTATATTACAGGATTGTCTATACCATAGTCGACGCCGCCGACAGATTCAGGTTTTGGTCCAATGGTCGTCCTATTGAGGAGGCCACATGGGAGCCTATTGATGTCTTTTATCATACACCATCAGTTGCGGATCAGGCTCGTGCTCTTGCTGCACTTGTTGATTCCTCTACATCAGATGTTGTTCTAGCTGTTGATGCACAGGGCTTGCTGCTATTTGATCCAGTTTCTTTTCGGCAGTTGGGTCTATCTTTTTTGTGCCAGGGAGAGTTATGGACTCGGCTCATTACATTCGCCGCGTACATTTACTTTACTTTATGCATAAGCAGGCCTTGGGCCCTTTTTTATTCATTAGTGACACTTAGACTACTCTTCCACCTCCACCTCCTCCTCTTAAATTTTTTTTCACATATATGGATTCAGATGAATATCTGAAATTTGAGAATGACATATCTGATGTTGTTGATAGAATATGAATTCCATTTTGTTTCAGATTAGAGGGACTTGATTTTAGCATAAATTTTAGGACTATTGATTGTTTGGATCTGAAAAACAGACGGGCTTCTATCAGTGATCCTATGATAGAGTCAACTCTTGCAATTTGACATTGCAAGGAATTCAACATGAGAAGTCTTAGTTCTCAGCAATTTTTTTCTTCAGTCCATTAAGGAAAAAAACGACACCTTGGCTGAGTGTTCGTTTAGTGGATGCGCACAAAAGAAACTAAGACAATTGATGTTTTCTCCACTTTCTCTCTCTAGAACGAGCTGTTCTCTCTCTAGAACGAGGCTCTGATACCATTGTCACAAGCCAGTCTCTCCAAGCTCGTGAATCCTAGAAGGCCGGTGTGTAGAATGAACCTCCCAACCATAGGCACCCCCTCCTTTAGTCCTTCTACCTGCTATTCCCGTCACTGGCACATGGCATCCACCGGTGGGTGATCAGTCCACTTGGCATGCCTGGCCCCTGTGACTTGTGAATACTGAGTGACTCATAGGGTACCACCCCCGTGCCCCGCCAAAGACCTGTGACCCTCTTGGTCACCCCGACTACTTGCCGGCTAGCATCTCGTCACTGACGGCTAGGGTCCTGACGGTCAAGACACACCGCATCTCTGACAGCTTGTCAGGCGGCCACACCGGATCACTGCTTGTGACGCACCGGTCCCTACTTGGGACATATGTCCTCGTCGGTCACCGACCCTTGCCAATACTAGGCCTCAGGCCCTTTGGTAACCGGCCATGCTGAGATCATGATAGAGCCATAACTGGGCTCTAACAATCTTCAAGTGGCTCTACTTGCTTTTCCATAAAAGACTAATTTTGTTGACTATGCCTTGGCCTACCTTAGTATATAGTTGGGTTGATTGAAAGTTGGGCCTCTCCTTCTAGAATCGGATCACCATCCCGTTCTTTTGGAGAAATGTGATTTGTGAAACCCCTGTATCTAAATTTGATTCTAGACTTGCCATCAAGATCATACGAGGAGGAAGATGTGTATGCAATCCTCCATGAAGAGGCTCTTTTAACTATTGGTTCAAATTCCCAATGCCCATTTTCCAATTCGAAGCTCAAACTTCAAACATCAGTTAGTAAGTTACATCACGTTTCATAATAAATTGAGAATTCAAAGTTGTGAGTTGTAAGATCAAAGTTTTAAACATTGCCAATCCTTTTGTGCAAGACCTACCACTCAAAGTTGTTGAGTCATGTCAGAGGAGGCAAGGAGAGGCAAAGAGCTCTCATGCCCTCGAGAAAGAGGAGCTTAATGGGTCCTCAATTTCAGAGACCTATGAGGAAGAGTACATTTTTGAAAAAGAGGAGGATGAAGATTAAGAGTCACTTGATAGTTAGGATTGCTTCGGCAACAATGATGACGATGACGACGGGAACCCTATGGCTGCACGAGAGCCTTCAAGGAGGGCTAGAAGGATGTTTTAGGAAGATGGATGTTTGATGATAGATGTAGTACTAGAATCTTAGATCCTAGACATTTGTCTTTCACGATGACGATGGGAAGCCTATGGCTGCACGAGAGCTTTCGACAAGGGCTAGAAGGATGTTGTAGGAAGATGGATGTTTGATGTTAGATGTAGTACTAGAATCTTAGATCCTACACATTAGTCTTTCATGATTCTTCCTTCATCTGACAACTGACATAGTACATTGTACACATTTAGTTGTTACAGTTGAGTTTCAGTTTACGGATTACATTGTGTATTGTTTAGTGTTCATTGTTATGATTTAAATTTTATTGTTGATGGGAATTGAAGTTTGGAGCTATTGTTCACATTTGAATTTGAATTGAGTTTGAATCTCCAATTTTTAGTGCTGGCATTGATGATTATATAGTTTATGGTATACTATGTACTTCCTCATAGGAAGATGGTATGTACTCTTCCTCTAGGGGAATTTAGAATTAAGCCTACTCTTAGTTCTAGATTTTTATTTCTGATTTTTAACAAGTTGTAGCATGAATCATCAATCAAGTTTCTCTGAGAACTGTAAGTTTGTCAGAACATTATTGACATGCTGATGTTGCATTTTGCATGTTCTAGTTTTGTTGAAGCACCTAAGCACAAACTTGTGTACGAAGGATGACATCTACTATAGGTCACCGTGTTTGAGAAATTGAGAACATGCAATCAGATTGTGAGAGGTTCCAATCCGATCTTGAAAATCTGTTGAAAAGATTCCAACAAAATTCCACTTGAGGTGTCTAAGCACAATTATCTCCCGAATCCAGAGTCTTGTAATTTGAGAGGCTGCTTGAGCACTTTGTAACAGGTCTAGTCTAGGATTTTAGTCATCTGAAATATCTATCTAGTTTGTTGTTGGTATCTTATCTATTTCTTGATCTCATGAAAGGTCTACCCTATGATCCGAGCCAATTAAAATGATCTGAGTCATATGAAATGTCTATCTTATCTAGTACTTGGTTATTAGTGGTATCTTATCTTGGATCGTTTGTTTCTTATCCAGTATACATTCTAGAATATGAGCTTAACATTGACCTTGGTAATAAATATACAACGGTTGTGCAAGGGGTTTAACGTTAAAGGATAATAAGGTTTTCATTCAAAAACCTCAAGAAGTTTTTTGCATGCAGGCTAGATGTTGCAGGAATGAACGGTATTCTCTGTCCACTAGAACTCGATATGAAATCACCTTCCACCCATTTGGTTGCAAGACCTCCAGTTGAAACGGGAGGTTTGGAAAGTAATGAACGCAAGAATCAGTTCATACCTACTGATGATGAAGTTCTACTAGTGAAAAAATTCCAGATTTTATGTCCATGGAACAATCTCTACAAACTTACAACTTGGGATATCATGAGAATTTGTACTTGAGGTTCCCAAAATTGGATGACGATGTTAGAAAGAAAGATGACCCTTCGGGATTTTTGTGAAAAGAAGTGGCAAGTCTCTTGCTTGTGCATAGATAAGGGGTTATTTGTGCATGTTTCCAAGTAATTTGCCACTGGTGGCCTCTTGTTAGTATAACTCATTAGGATTGGCTGTTATGCTTTTCTAGCAAGTTGCTTATATGTTAAGTTCTCTACGCTTTTTTCAATTCTGTCAATGTACCCCCTGCTTGTACTTACAATGTAAATGAAATTAGCTTGTAAAGTGTAGAATCAAGACTCGGAATCAAGATATAGGACAAATGATGTGACTATTTCATATAGAATCTAGATAGAGCTGTATTTGCACCCTAGAGCCTAATGACACTGAAATCAATGCCTATATTCTGCTATAACAAATGGCCAACAAAAAAGAAAAACCATAAATCGATTCGACAATTATTAGTAAGAGACTTATTCAAATGTGTTTGAATCAGCCAATATGAATTAGATTGATGAATCGCTTGTACGAGACAAGATAATTATCATGCTATGAAAGTTCATATGCTACTATGCCAAATTCAAGGGAATATCATATGAGGAGGTGAATCAATTCGCTCAAAACTTGTTGTCATATCTCTTATTAGGGGAGCTATATAGATTTTCTGTGCAATAACGTCTATATGATACTAGATTACTGGTAGGATATGCATTTGACAAAAATGTACGAGAATTAATCTCCATTGCTTTGTCAAGAAGAACATGTGGGATTGTTCATGAAAGAGTGTGTTACCTTGGGATGTATTAGCAAGTGTAGTAATTTTTGCCAAGGATCCAAACTCTCAATCAAGTATGCCGTGTCTTTCTCGTCCAACCTAAGTAGCATAAGTTAAAGTTTGCTCGACTCTCAGCACCATTAATAGGCGTAATCAGGTGGCTGATCAATAATGTGAGGTTATAGCTTTGACTTATTCCCATCGTTAGCCTCATCATATGAATATCGGCTATAGCAGGAGCCTATACACAACCCTTAGATGGTGAGCTAGGCTTTTATACTTGAATCATAAGCTCTTTGAGCAACGAATCTTAGACATTCGAGCAAGACTTTACTTTTGAATGAAAGTAGGCTGAGAAACATCGGAAGTTTTAATAGTAGTAGTAAAGGCATAGTCAACGAGATTTACATAAGCATGTCGTGGGCCTAGGTATGGAGGATGTAGGTATGATATGATCCTTTCTTGGCTTGGGAAATCTCTACTATAAGTTCGTATATACCGCTTTTTAAAAAATTCAGCACCCTTAATAGAACCATCACAAAAAGAGAATCATTCACATGGTCTCTGATTGTCAAAATCAGTTTTTAGAAGTAAAAAATAACATTGACGGTGACCCTTGTTTTGAGCATAGTCAATTCACAATGCACCCATTCAAGGTAATGATTGATACTTCATATCATGCCAATTGAGGGGCAAAATGATATAGTCATTGCTTTTAATAGTCATATACGTTTCTTTTTGCATGACAAATTAAGCCAGTCTATGATAGGAGTTTTTTGTTATCATTCATGCATTTTGAGCATGGATGTATTATGTGAGGGGTCCCATTGCAAAATAGCATGGCCATTGTTTTCAGTAGCCATAAACTTTCTTCTGTATGAAAAAACTGGCTAGTTTATACAAGGAGTTTTTGGACATCATTCATGCACGTTGAGCATGGGAAGCATTACATCATGGAGCTCAATGACATTGACAAACAAACATATATTCAATCAAATATATTCTCACATCCAATCGTGAATCAACGACAAGCTTGACGGTGCAAATACTTACCCAAATTTTCTCTTCAACACCAAAGACATTTCAGACCTCAAGGATGTGGTGGCATATGCACCTGGGGACCATAGTTGGCACTTTTTGTGGTTTCGATCTGTGCCTTAAAACATGAAGTGAGACACCGTTCGGGCAAAGAGCAGCTCCTAATACCTATCAGCTTAGAGGTTGCTATAGCTTGTTGGAAAGAGGAGCTCGAGAGCATAATGATAATGTTTTCACATGTCAAAAGCAGTGACCAGATATGAAGATATAGACGATAAGGCCTATTTAGGTAGTTAACTGATCAAATGACTTTGTCCATGTTGTTCTGGCAAATTCAGGCATTGTTGCTAATAACAACTGCATGATCGGGGCCAGGAGAATAGGGCAAATTTTTCCAAGATGATTTTGTTGTGTTCTATTCCATGATATGCTCCTAGCTCATCCCTCCTCACTTATATATTAAGGTTGGCATGGAGGACATATAATACCTTTTTGCTTTTAGGTGAGAAGGGTGTGCTGGAGGGAAGGAGGTGATAATTTTGGATCTTTTTTGCCTTCTTTTTGGAGAGAGTCTCATCTCCACATTTGCTGAGCATGGGCAGGGCTGAGGTTCAGCACCTCCTAGGAGAGCGTAGTTGGTAAGGCTAATGTTTTCATTTGCCCTTACGTTCTTTGTGAGCTCTAGTTGCTAGTTAAGTGTTGCAAGATTTTAGTAACTATTGCAAGAGGATTTCCTTCCTCTCCTTGCAAGAAGTTCCCGCATGTGGATGAAGGAAAATCATGATATGATGGATGAATTTTTTTAAGTTCTCAAGTGCATCATGCAACCATGGCCTCTTGCATTGTACTTCTCTCTACTTTTGTCTTCGATTTGCAGTTCATGTTGATCTTGTGATGCAGGCATAGGATCTGTTGACATTAGATACCATAAGTGTATGCATGTAGTTCTGCTGGATGCTTGTTGAGACCTATGACAACAGTCCTCAGATTCACCTACTGTGTTGAGGAATGAGTTTTTGGATCCTTGACTAATCATGGGGTGCTGGTATAGATAGGCTCACTAGGTCACAATATTGTCCTCAGTTCACAAATGTACTGTGTTGAGGAATGAGTTTATGGATCCTTGATTCTTACAAAGAGGACTCTTATGCACGGGGTGCTGTGGTAGAGGTAGACTCACTGAAACCGCTGTGTTCTTGCAAGATAGAATTCCAACAATTGTTGTGCTTAACTGCACACCCGAGGAGGCATTCAATGTTGTCCTCAGTTCACAAATGTACTGTGTTAGGGATTGAATTCGATGCTTGGCAGTAGCTGGGTTTCTGTAATGGAAACGATTGCTCAGATGGTGGAACTATCCTTGGCTTGTAACTAACTTGATTTGTATCACATGCTGATTTCCTCACCTTAATTTCTATAAGATGTAGCTTGGAGGGTGCATGTGTTTGCACGCACGTATATTAGGATGACTTGTTGCTGTTAGTGGATTCTAACATACATGCATCTTTGGTTGAGTAGTAGTATGCGCTTGATTTTCATTTTATTTTCATAGGGAAGTGAATTGCCTCATGGTGGTAATACATGGCAAATCTGGGAAAATTGTTGCTCTGTTTTTGCTGCCAAAGCTTTCAGAAAATTTCCTAATAAATATATAGAGAGCAAGCACCTTTTTAAGGTGGAAAGATATTATCAATGATTTCTCAAAGCACAAACTATTCACAACCCTTTTTTGTACGTCTATACTACATCACAATCCCATCCTTTGATGCAAGGAAGAAGTTTGCAGTTTCAAAAAATTGCTTTTTATTTTATAGTGCTTAGAAATGGTTGAGTCTTAACTGATGCAATGGTTCATTTGGAGCTTAAGCCTTGCCTTCGATATGTCTCTCATCTTGAGATCGCTTCACGGTGAATAGCTTTTGAACTAATTCGATGCTCAATTAGACCTTGCTCTGATTTCTATCATTGGGTGCAGGCTATTTTCAATTTTTGACTTTCTTTTGTTTCTGTTTGGTGAATGTTGTTATCTGCATTGGGTGTGCTTTTGGAAGTATGTACTGTTCAGCATTCTGTGTTTCAATGTTGTGTCGAATCGCGATTCATTGAAAGAACCGCGATTCGAAAGACCTTTTCGAAAAGTTCCGGTTCGAACCGTTTTAAAAAAAAAAAAAAAAAAACTCGTCGCCTCCTCGCGACCTCTTCTTGAGCCTGCACGTACGAGGTCACAGCTTCCATGGGTGACTAGGAGGAGGCTACGTTAGGCTTTAGTGACTAGTATACCTTAGGGGGACTCAGGAGACTAGCCCATTTGTATTTACTATTTAGTATTTAGTATTCTGGTTAGTTTATAGAAATTAGGAGTTGAATTTGAACTTTGAAGTTTTGAGATTATAAACTTGAGCAGCGTTATTACAATCTACCATTTGGCATTTATGGATGAGTTAAAACTACATATATGATTCAAGAGTCAGGTAACAAGTTTACATTTTGGTAATGTTCAAATGTGGAATGTTTCAATTATCAATGTTGAATGTCGAATGGGATTTGTACTCACAGACTACGGCAAGTTGTAAGTTGTAACTCAAGAGTTAATATTTAGAAGTTAATACTTACTACTTAGTATTGTAACTTGTTACTTGTAAGTTGTAAGCTATTAGAAGTTAGAACTTAGTACTATAATCTATTACTTGTTAAAAGTTACACAATGCACAATGCACATTGTATACATTGTCATTTTCGTGAAATTTGAATCATTGAACATTTGCTAATTTACCACTAACTAACCATGCACATGGTACATTGGATTATGACATATGTAATATGTATGATGTGAGTCGTGACAATAATGTTTAAAAAAAAAACCCTAAAACCGATTCGCCGGTTCGAACCTAGAGAAGCCGATTCTTTCCCGATTCAAACTCGATTCAAACACAGTTCGAAAAGGCGATTTGAAAGGTACCCTCAAACGTTGCTGTGTTTCACTCAGTTGATAACTTCTATGTGCTGTTGGCATTTAGTGTATGACTCAGATGATAAGTTCCTGTGTGTCTTATTTCAGTACATAGCTATCTTCCTCAATAAGAAGCACCTGTCAAGTCATCCGTTGCTGCATGGGCTTATATAAACTTCTAAGAAATAGACATAGCTTATGACTTTGTTTTCTAGTTAACCTGTAAACAGGAACCTAATTAAATTTTTGGATGTTTGCAGAGATGACTCTTAAGGTTAAACGCTTTTGAAATCAATACTGGTTCACATCTCCATTCCACAAGATGCCATGTTTTGGTTGTTTTCATGCTAGGGATAATACAACGAGAGGGGAAGATCATCATACGCGCACCACAAGTGGCAACGCCACTGGTATTGAATGCAGAGCATGTTTTACATTTTAAGAAGCTGATATCACAAATTTATTGATATGCATATCTTCTTACAGCTTTTTTTTTTTTTTCAATTTTGCTCTTAGAATATGGATATATTTGTAGAAGTCGTTTTAGCTATATGCATGATTACAGTTATATATAGATAGTGAAAAGGTAGACCTTTGCTGCAAGACCTTTAATCTTCTATCGTAAATTTTAGTGGTTTACCTTTTCGAATTATTTGCATGTTTAATGTAAAATGCTCCCAAAAGCCAACCAAAATTTTCTTAATAATCACTCTTCCTCATAGTTTGCTGCATAATGTAGGTAGTTTGTGTAGCCATCACAACGGTGGAGGAGTCAATCTTTTAGTGTCAAGGGTGCAATGTTGAAAGACAAAATAGTCAAGATTCTATTGTCATGGAGCGAAAAGGAGGTCTTCCTGCTACATATAAGATAACATCAGCTCTGATCATCGATGGGTGGATTGTGCGCACAGATGCACATGTGATTCTAATCGTGATTCGCAGAAAAAAAAAATTGTAGATACATGCGAGATGGGTATCAGTAGAAAGAGAAAACATATAAAGATCAAATGATTTTCCATTAGTTTCAGCTTTCAATAACTCGTCGGATGTCACTCGTCGGATGTGATTCAATAACTTGTTGGATGTAACTCGTCGGATTTAACTCGTCGGATGTAACTCATCGGATGTGATTCAATAGCTCATCGGATGTGACTGAGATGTCCGTCGGATGCAATTGTCGGACGCAAATCAGGTGCAAATCAGTAGAAGTATCGAATCTAGCTTGTCGGATGCAACTGCCGGTTCTAGACTGTCGGGTCTAGCTCGTCGGATCTACCGTTCTAGACTGTCGGATCTAGCTCATCGGATGCACCATCGGTTCTAGGTCGTCGGATGCAACTGCCTGTTCTAGACTGTCGGATGTAATCTTCAAGTCAGATCGTAGGATCTGGGTATCGGATCTGTCGTCGTTCTGATAGTTTAATAACCATTGGATCTAGCATCGGCTAATGGACTCGTCGGATATACATGGCTCATCGGCTAAGGGACTCGTCAGATGCAAATTCAAAAGTAAAATGAGTTGTCCACCGGATTTGACTGTCGGATGTAATTGAGATGTCCGTCGGATGTAACTGTTGGATGCAAATTAGTTGCAAATCAGTAGCAGTATCGGATCTAGCTCATCGGATGCAACTGCCGGTTCTAGACCGTCGGATCTAGCTCGTCGGATGCACCGTCGGATCTAGCTCGTTGGATGCACCGTCAGATCTAGCTCGCGGATGCAACTGCCGGTTCTAGGTCGTCGGATCTAGTCGTCGGATGCAACTGTCGGATGTAATCTTCAAGTCTGATCGTCGGATCTGGGTATCGGATCTGTCGTCGGTTCTAATAGTATATTACCATCGGATATAGCATCGACTAATGGACTCGGCGGATGGACTCCTCGGTCATAGATGGACTCGGCGCACTTTGCTACTTAATGTCATCATTTGTGGCAATACGTGAGCTTCTGGTATTCAAAATCTTGAATATTGTGAAATAGACAATGATGGATGAGGCAACCAACACATAAATCAAAGGAGCCAAAAAATAATGGTGCAAACTTAAGGTCACTACACACATGATAAAGGTTATGTAGAAACCAACAAAAACAGAAGGTCTGCGCTCAAACTTCAGAGAACATCGAAAACTACCAACAAAGCAAAAGTTACACCCACGCTCCCTGTACATGTGATCACAGCATAAAAGCCTCTTTTGGCATAAAAACCTGAATTCAAAGGGAATGACGCTTGCTAGAGCACAAATTCAAACAGGGCGGATTCAAAAACCCCTCAACTGTCAACGGATGGAAGCCAGTGTGCGAGGATGGGATCATTGAGAGCCTGTAAGTAAAACCATCATTCACCAAAGCATCGCCGATGCTTTTCCATGCCTTATGGAAGAGAGGAGGAGGAGCGAGAGGTAAGCATAGAGGATTGTGAGAGAGGGAGAGCGGGAGGATCTTGATTTGAATCAGGACATGGAGTAATGTGTATGCATGGGGCAAGATGCATACATCCTCCTCCCCCCTCCCCATGCATGCATCTAAAAATTTTAGTTAGTTTTTTAAAAAAATGCATGGGGTAGGAGGATGCACCCATGGAACGGTGCATCCTCCTACCCCATACATATGCACACCACATGAACACAGATGGTTTTATACAATCTCGAAAAAAGTGTCTGATATCCATAGAAGCTGTAGCCGCTGTGATCCGTGGCTGGTGTCGAGGAGCTCTGGCAGCTCTGGTGGCTCGTATAAATCTGGCAGGAGGTGGTGGCTGAACACGCTGGGCCTTCGCCCTCACCGGTATGACTACCTCATCATCTGACAGGTCATCGCTCACGCTTTTGAAAGAAGCTAGTGATAAGATGCTGGTCATAATCAGTAGTACCCTCCGAAGGTATCAAAGAGGCTCTCAACATAATAAAGGCCGACACATCTAGGATCCTGATACTCCCAAAAGGTACTGAGAGTAAGAGGGTTGTCTCAGTATAAACAATGATATCGACCACGTCTCATAATATGTAGGGCATGTGAAGATAAAATGGAACTCATCTTCCACTACTCCCAATGTGCATACCTGGCAGACCCGATGCTCTCTCGAAATGCCTGAATATTTGCTTGTCTCGATAGCCAGTTGGTGTGAAGAGACTCGTAACTGTCCTAATTGATATCGAAGCCCAAAAGAAAGAGGATGAGAGAGATATAAAGGTCTACTAGGAAGCCCTAGGTTGTCTCTACATAAGATATGTGCGCCATAAGAGGTAAGCTTGACTTGGCTATGATCAGGACGATCCCATACTATATGGCAATATCTACGATACAGCTGTTGTCTGATAAGAGACGACCAGCTGCTGCCATCTCTAGATGCCTACTTGCTGATGTGCTCTGGATAAGAGACGACCAACTGCTGCCATCTTTGAAGCGTGCTAATACTCTCTCATATAAGGTGCTGATCGCCATAATGATATCCTGTGAAAAACCAAGTGAGGATAAGCGCTGAATAGAAGGTGTCGTGGATTGGAGTCAACGCCCTTGCGGAAACCCACAAAGCAGCATTATACTCTCCGTCTCCGATGTCGAGCCTCATCTATGATGCAGCGCAAGACAAATGCATGATCAATAGTAGAATATCTGGGTCTAAAACCAGCCCGTCCAAGAGCAAACAACTCATCTGACTGCAGAATTGAGCCATAAAGCTTAGCCATTGTGTGACTGATCATGAGAGTGGTAATTATCGACATTCATCGGGTCACCAGCCTTGAGGATTGGGTGGAGGAGATTCGTGCACCAATTGGTGGGAAAGCCAAAAGTAATAGCCATGTTAAAAGTGTGGGCAATATAAGGAGAGAGAAGTTGGGAGACAGGTTTGAGCAAGTTTGAGTTAAGTGAATCGATGTCTTTCACTTTATGGGTTTGGGCTTTTCTAATCGCGGAATCAATTTGGTCAGAGGTAAAAAGGGAAAATGTAGCATGTTGAGTGATAGGGATAGGAGGGGCATCTGTAGTGTAAAAGCGAGTAGCATATTCCACTTAAGAGTTGATATCAATGGGTGAAAGTAAGGAAGACTTCTTAGAAAAGAGTTTCCAAAAAAGCGAGGAAGAGGAAGAGAAGAGGGAGTCTATAAGCTTCTGACCATCTCTTGTTAGATAGTCTCTTTTCTTTTTATTAACTACATTACGATACTGTTTTTGTACTTGCACCAAAAGATTGGGAGAGTGACGCATGGCGAATATCACCTGCTTATGTAAGGTGTGGCAATCATGATCATACCACCGGTTGTATGTCTTTCGGTGTGTGGAATGTCTTAAGGAGAAAGGCTTGGGTGGCGACTTGTATAAGGGAGTCCGACAAGAAACTAGCAACAAGAGGAGAGGAGAAAATTTTGCAGAAGAGTGTTGAGCATGAAGATGTATTGTGGGATGAGAGGTGCACGGAAAGAAAAACGAGGCTTAGTGGTCTTGGGTCGAGTGGTGGAAGGGGAGAAATTTGGCCAATAGAGAGTAAGAGCAACGAGTGATCAGCAAGGGTGGGAGAGAGGATGATAAAGCTGTGAATGAGAGGAATCAAGGTTGGCGAGCCAATGAAGTAATCTACCACACTATGTCCACCTCCATGCAGATGACAAGTGAAAGCTGTTGAGCCCGACCACTGAGATAAACCATTCAGAATAACCAAGGAATGTGCCTCAGTAATCTTGAGTAGCTACTCACCAAATGTAGTAGAAGGGGTGGCTCCATCCTGAGAAGTCTGCTCAAGACCTGTATCCAAAGCATGAAGCTGGAGGTAATCCGTCACTACATGAAATTCCGTCTGTCTGGTGGCCGTGCGTGCGTTAAATATATCTCTAGGCAAACCTAAGGAAGCCCAAATAACTGTAACCATATAAAACATGCATATGGATCTTGCTTAACCATCTTAAGAGTATGACTATACAGGTCCCTGTATAAACATGCAACCCCACCTGAGCCTCTGGAGGTCGTCCCTCGTAGAAATGGTCTAAATACCGAGTGCCAAGAGAAACTTGTCACCATAGGAAGAGGACGGAATTGAGACTCATGAGTCTCTGCTAGAAGTAAAATATCCGTACGAGCAAGATAGGACTGCAGGTCACCTGCGGAAGAGGAAGAGAGGAAGCCATTACAATTCCAAAATCCAATGCGGAGCGTCATAGGGGATCTCGGGCTGCTTCCATGCCTGAGAGCCCTGATTCCCTATAGTGAGCGTTCATAGTATCGTGGCTTGCTGTCAAGAAACACCACCCGTTGCCCTTTTCCCTTAGCTCCTTGTACGATTTTTTTCCTTGCTAGCCATTGGGTATGAGTTAAATCATGCTTGGCTCGAAGTTTCAAGGCAGCATTACGATGTGCAAGAGACCAGAATTTAATAAATAAACACATTATCGTCATATTTGCCTCTCCAAGCAATTTCAAAACCCTCAATTGTGTGAGAGTTTATTGACAAGTACATCCCTAGCCTCTTCTAGTGGCTTGCCATCATTCGGAATGCCTCTTATTAAGAACTTTTTTGGTTCATTTTTCTTGCTCCGATAACATGCTTTCAAATTAGGAGTCAATGGAAACGTTCGTGCTAGAATCAGCCATACCATTATCTATTTTGAACAGTGCTGCCCATGTTTTCATTTCTTCAACTTGCTTTTCGAGGCTGGAAATCTTGTTTGATGTCTCAACAAGCGTTTCCGATGGTGCTGTCATGGATGCACGTAGTTGGTTGAGCTCATCCTGCATTCTTTGAATCTCCATGTTTAGCGCTGCGTTCTCCCCTTGTACTTCTGAAGAAAGCACATATAGTTGTCCCACATGGTAGTGTAAATCTTCAGGAGGGATTGATCTGGGTATAGTGACAGGTGAAGCAGTAGAAAGCGCGAATAGAGGTGGAGTCGATAAAATGGGAGAGGGAGGTAGAAACATGGGTGAGGTGGCAGTAGGAGAAGCCACACAGGCAGCTACATGCGTGGCAACAGAGGCAGAAGCCACACAGTCAGCTGCCTGCTTGGTACTGTCAGCGATGGCAGAATTGTCCAGGTCATCAGCAGCGTTGGAGGCAACTTGTCCAGATGTGATGGAGATAGCTACAGTGGTCTGTCCATTTGAGGCAACGATAGTAGATGATGTTTCAGGTGTGATGGAAGTGGTGGGCTGACCCGCAATGGAGGTACCTAGGTCAGCAGGGTGGAGTGGAGAGTGGGAGGAGTTACCTCCCTCACTTTTGCGTGAAACCATGATGGGTGTGGAGCATTGGATGTTGTGGCAGGTGAAGCTCAATCTGACAGCGCTGGAAACAGGTCAGCACCGCGGGAATCAGCACCATGGGGAGCGTGCCATGGAGAGGGCACCATCGCAACCTGCATCCGAGCTGAGTAAAGCCTAAATCTAGGAGTTAATGCACCTGAACTGGACCATCCTATACCCGAAACATTCGGCAAACTATACAGATGTAATGCGCTTAATTAGAGCCTTCATCTGATACCCATATTGCCCACAAAAAAATCAAAAGAAAAAAAAACACGTTTATGAGAAACGCAGTGCAACTATGATATATATCATAGTTGCAGCGAATCACGATTCGTTGGGTCCGCGATTCGCGAATTGCGATTCTGAACCCGAAATCGCAGAAACAAATTTTTTGTTTTTTTTTTTTTTTGGAAAAATAGGGTATGGCTGAAATTCTTTTAGGGGATCAATGGTCAAACCAGCATTCTGGCTCTCAGAAGTGCAGTAGATGGGGCACAAACAAATCTTATTTTCAATAGCTATCTGGTTGTTATTTGCTCTGGTTTTCAGTAAATGTTAATCCTACAGTTTGGGCTATCAACTGTATGGATGATGATCACTTTTGCAATCATTTCACTGGAGATGTGAGTGCAATGTGCATACAGTTGGGGGCATAAATATTGGGCCCTTCTCGGCTCGCATTTGGACCCCATTTTTATCTATGGGGGGGGCTGTAGCATTTTTATCTACAGTGTCTATATGGCAAGAAGTCCTAGGGGGTTCGGGGGGCCCCGAGAAATAGGGGGTCCAGGGCCCCTGGTGGGGGGTTTGAGGGGCAACGCCCCCAATGGCAGGGTCCGGGGGCTGCCGGTAGACCTTGTCCCTGACGGTAAGGCCTCTTCATGATTTGGCCTTCCCCAACTCCCTGAGTGAAAACACACTTTTTGGTGTTTCGCATCCCCTTGGTCCTTTGGCTGTTCGCTCTCTCAACATTTTGTTATTGTGTAAATCCTATTCTAGATCGCCATTGAAGCCCTTCTCCAGGGTGCATGGTTGGATAGCACCATCATATGTGCTTGCTTTATTATAATCAGAATTTCAGATTCATGTTCATTGTTTCTTGTCTACACTAAATTCTGTTGTCAATTATAATAGGATTAATGCACCTAAACTGGACCATCATGCACCCGAAACAGTCGGCAAACTACACAGTCATAATGCTCTCAATCAGAGCTTTCATCTGATACCCATATTGCCGAAAAAAATTTCAAAAAAAAAAAATGATTCTGCACGATTCTGGGAAAATCCCGAAATGTGATTCTAAATCGCGATTCTGACCGTGATTTTGAATCGTGGTGCAACTATATATATATATATATATATATATATATATATATATATATATATATATGTATGTATGTATACGCAAGGTGTCAGTCCAAGTGTCTCTAGATAAGCCTGGGCACCATGTCTCCGCTGAATACAGTGCAACTGGAGAAACAATCGAAGAAAGAGGCGAAAACGTGTGTCCGGGTCATGCACGTAATAAGTGGAGGAAAACCTTAGTAAGCTGGACATATGAAAATAAAGTGAAACTCATCCTCAACCTCATCCATAATGGGCGTGGCGTGTCTGTGTATCTGCCGGTCTCAATAGCTAGCTGATGAGAAGAGACCCGAAGCTGACCAATGTGGTAGCGCAGGCCAAAAGACGGCGTCTGAGAGAGATAACTCGGTCTAACAGGTAGCCCTGAAGCATCCATGTGAAGAAAGTGAATGCGGTAGAAATGAAGCTTAACCTGTGAGGGATCCAGGTGAGACCAAACAGTATGTATGTATGCTCTGTAGATCTGTCGACGAATGAACGCATGAGTCCCATTTGGGAGGTCAGACATAGATAATCCCCAACTATGTAGAAAGTCCGAAGCATACTGAAACCATGAAGACTTAGCCCGCTGCTCGGCCAAAGTGCGAGAGGACGTAAAAGCTGCTACCACATATCTGGAGAATCAAGCTTTGAGACTCTATGAATGAACGTGATGATCCTGAAAATAGCCTCTACAATCAGTGGAGGAGAAGCAAACTCCGACTGCTTGGCCCAAATCATCCGGCTAAGCATGTGAATCTACAACGCGAGATGTCACCTCAGGTGTCTCTAGATAAGTCAGGGCACCATGTCTCTGCTGAATACAATGCAACGGGAGAAACAGTCAAAGAGAAGAGGCGACAACGTGTGTCCGGGTCATGCACGTAATAATTGGAGGAAAACCTCTCCATTTGAAAAAGAGCAGAGCGCCCCTTGCGTAGCCTAGCAAATGCACCTAGTCTAAAAGAAAGCAATGGACCAGAGAAGGTATGTGTAAGATGCCACTATCTCTAGAAGCTGTCCATCTAAATAGAACGTAGTGTCTCTCATATGCTGCATGTTGGTGTTAAACACCATAACCTTAGTCTTACCAATGTTCACCCTCAGCCCCCATATCTGACAAAAAGTATACAAGGCATCCGGATGTCGCTGAAGTCCTGCAGCTGAACTAGAGAGTAGAACCACATCATCTGCATAAAGAAGGATAGGGATAATAAGATCTGCAAGAGGACAGCCATGGCGACGTGTGGAATGAGGTGTCGTAACAGTACCACGAGTAGCACGGCCCATAGACAGGAGCAATAGAGAGTGATCAGAAATGGTAGGGTGCAGAATTTGAAAAGTATGAAGAAATGGAATCAAGGCTGGTGAGCCAATGAAGTAGTCAACAACGCTGTGACCACCCCCGTGCGGATGACAGGTATACACGGATGATGACGGCCATTGAGATAGGCCATTCAAAATGGCTAACGAGTGAGCTTCTGCAAGTCCAATCAGTTGTCCTCCAAAGTGTGTAGCCGGGGTATCTGCATCCTGAGAGGTCCTATCCAAACTCATATCCAAAACCTGAATATGCAGGAAATCACGATCTGCATGAAACTCTGTCTCCTGGATGCTGGTAGGAGCATTAAAATCTCTTGCTAAAAGAATAAGACCCTGCTGTGCAAAGTTGGCTATATCATCTGAGAGAGCTTGGAAGGGGTCACCACCATAGTCTGCAAAAGCTGATGTCTGAGGTGCAAAATAACAAAATGCTATAAAGAGATCTTGAGGTAGCCCCAAGTAGTGACCAAAAAACTGTAACCAAATGAATCGTGCAAATGGATCACTTTTGAGCAGCTTAAAATGAGTACGATAAACTTCCTTGGTAAGACATGCAACACCACCAGAGCCACGTGTGGTTTTCCTCTAACAAAAGGCCTGTATGCTGAATGCCATGAATAATCCTAAATGGCTGGAAGGGGTCAATATAGTGATTCATGAGTCTCTGCTAAGAGAAAAAAATTTCATTTCTGTAAAAAAGAGTGAAAGTCGCTTGCTGAAGAAGATGAAAGCACACCGTTATAATTCCAAAAACCAATTCGTAATGGCTGAGGGGATCTCGGGCTTTTGTGCCCGGGATCCCCGACTTCCTACTGTGAAATTTTATTGTAGATTTTAGGCTTGCCTTCAATAAATATCACTCTTTGATTCCTAGCATTGGCCTCATGAATGACCAATTTCCTCGCTTGCCATTGTGTGTGTGTTAGATCTTCATCCATAAAAATAAAAGATCCTTTGAGCTTAGCTCGAAGGCGTAAAGCAGCATTGCGTCGTTCATGGAATGAAACTTTAGGAACAGGACCTTATCATCAACTTTGCTCCGCCAAGCAGTGTCAAATCCCTCCATATTATGTGCAAGTTTAGATACAAGAAGGTCTCTCGCCTCATCAAGAGCCTTGTTTCCATTAGGAATACCCCTAACTCGTATATTAAGAGCCTTCTTGGCTCTTCTCTCGTGTTCTGTAAAAACATTCTCTAAGGTAGAATTTATTAACGAAGGCTGAACTTGGCTAGAGAAATTACCGTCCTGCTTAAGAACTGAAGCCCAAGTACGAGTTTCTTCCACTTCCTTTGCTAAGGACGAGATTTTACTTTCCACATCTTGCTGCGAATGAGTATCCCCTTTCTCTTTCATCAAGTCGATAGTGCTTTGCAAATCCTTATTTTGAAGAATGACCCTGGTAAGTTCCCCATGAAGCGTCTGATTTTGGAGCTGCAATTTCTCGATAAATTGAAACACTTCTTTTGTAAATAGCTGTGAAGAGAATCAAAGTCGGATAAGTTGCTAGGTTGCAATTGCTCTGCTGGGATATGATAGGCATCTACAAAAGATAAATCGGGACCGGTACATTGGCAATGCCCGGCAATGGAAGATGAGGTGATGACTGGCCGACAAATGAAGAGCCAGCGATGGCCAGGTTAGCAGGAGCAGATGATTGGCAAGCAGGAGAAGAGGGGGGCGAAGGAGACCCCCCCTTTTTTGATTGAGGCCCTATCAAAGATGCGGACAGGGCCTGAGCGGGACAGAACCTGAGGACAGGTAGGGACTGGTCAGGGAAGGCAGGACCGGAGCGGTAGGGCAGACAGGACCAAAGTGGAGGACAGAAGCTGAGCAGGTAGGGCGGACCTGGGGTGGTGGACAACAGGGACAGGGCAGTCAGGGTCGTAGAGCACCAGCGTTGGCAGGAGCACCATCGCTGAGCACCAGCGCTAGCAGGAGCACCATCGCTGAGAGAGAGAAGAAGAAAGCTTTATTAACGTCTTTTCCATGCCAAAAGGCGTATAAGACGAGCAAGTACATCAGATAAAGTGGAACCAAGACGGAACAATGCCGTCAAACAACATAACTAAACCAAAACTAACTAAGAAGAGGATAATGTCCAGGGTTATATGGTACATAGACCATTTATAGATTCAACTGGCATCTGTTTAGTGCTCTAGAGCCTCCTGTTTTGCTTTTTTCCGTTCTTGAACTTGAATGAAAGTAAGGTCTTCATCCAGGTATATCGTGGTGCCCCGCAGTGTAGATCTCTTCCCTAGCGCTTCATGACGACCAGTGGCAGATGCAAAGCGTATAACAAGAGTACCTGGATCTTTCTTAGGTCATCATGCAATATCCATATCTTTGTGGTGGTGTTGAAGACTCTCTTCAAGAAACTTTTTAGCTTCACCAACAACATCATGGGAGTTCGTAATACCTCTGACTCGGACATTAAAAGCCTTTTGCTCTTGCAAATGGCTCTCAGTGAACGTAGCTGAGATAAAAGAAGGTGGAGGTGGTAAAACATCAGTATTAGGACCTTTAAGCACATCTGCCCAGGATCGGACAGCGGTATGATGTTGTTCCACTTGACTTTCAAGCTGTTGGATCTTAGCTGAAGTAGTCAAATGAGAGGAAGCTTCGATTTTGACAACTGCAACTTCTTTCTTGAGATCATCGATAGACGAATCTAGTTTCTGAAGATGAGATTGAACAGCTTGGATCATAGCTTCAAGAGAAAGAAGTTTTTTCCGATGGTCGTTGAGATATACATAGGAACGTAACTGATCTACACGAATGATGGAGATCATAAAGGCTGGAGGCAGAGGTCATTCTTCTTCTGGGGTATTCGGGGTCAAAGGATCGGCTATGATGGATTCACTATTATCAAGAATAGGATTTGACGGAGATATAGGGATTGCAACTGGAATGGAAGGTGAAGGTGAAGGTGGATCGAAGGTAGGTGCGATGGACGGGTCTGAAATGGAAGAAGAAGATGAGATAGATGAAGAGGATGAAGCGGATGAAGCATTGTTGGCAGGAAGGCACCACCCCTCTTACTTTTGGCCATAACAGTTGTTCTGCTGTAAGCAGGCTTATCCATCGATGTTGAACAGGTCGCTGGTTGGAGACAGCAGAGCGCTGGAGATGGAGCAGGTTCCGCTGGAGGGCATCACACCCGCTGGTTGGAGGCAGCAGAGCGCTGGAGATGGAGCGCTAGACCATCGCGAGAGAGAGAGAGAGAGAGAGAGAGAGAGAGAGAGAGAGAGAGAGAGAGAGAGAGAGAGAGAGAGAGAGAGAGAGAGAGAGAGAGAGAGAGAGAGAGAGAGAGAGAGAGAGAGAGAGAGAAAGCTTTATTAATGTCTTTTCCATGCCAAAAGGCATATAAGACCAAAAGGAGTACATGTCAAGTATGTGAAAACCATGGGTGCATATATAAACGTCTCCAAGAATGGGACATGGGTAGCTACTTAGTTAGAAGTTAGAACCTAGGAGTTAGTCCGAGTTAGTAGTTACTAGAGTCTAGCTAGAACCTAGGAGTTAGAAGTTAGCGGTTAGGGTCAGAAAGTAGATTAAAAGTTAGAATTTAGGGTACCCGGTATACTACATAGATATTAGAGACCTCAGACTCGTCACTCGAGAGTTGAGAGAGAGAGAGCGGGGGGGAAGGGGGCACCATGCCGAGGGATAGGGATCCCTTGTGGGATCACGTCACCATCGCTGCGGCCTATGGCACATCGGGCACGAAAGGGATGGACTTGCAGATACTGTCACCAGTCTTACACTGGAGGGCCCACACGCATAAGGGCACATTTGTTACGTTTGAGGGGGTACGAGATTGCCCCTTGCATGCATTCTCCTGACACGCTACTCACTCCTGTTGCATCGGAGGAGGTTGGTCCTTCGAGGATGGGGACCGAGAGGTAAACATTCAACTCTAAGACTCTTACACTTCAAACGTTGATCAAGTTTTGAGTTTTAACTCACATGATACATCAAGTCTGAAGTTTCAACTTTCAAGTTCAACGATCATTGATCATCTAATTTCTAAATTGTATTGTAATTTGTCTTTTTTGGCAGATTGAGATGCAGTCACGACGACACAGCCAGAGGCCACCACATCACACCCCCTAGTTTCCCATGGCTCACCACATCCGCTTACCCTTCGCTTCCCATGGCTCAGAGGATAGAGCTGCCAGTGCAGATGAGGCAAGGCCTAGTACCCGGCCTGACCCGCCTTCTGGTGCGGGATCCTCGACACCACCTCCAGCCGTGACCATACCGGCACCACGTCAGGCATTTGAGAGAGGGAGAGGGAGAGGGAGAGGGAGAGGTAGACGGGGCCGCACTACACAGCTGGGGGGTAGGGACTACTATGTGTCCACCTTCGCTCCCAGAGCCATTGTAGAGGCAGAGGTTGCAGTTTGACAGTTCTACACCTGCGATCTGCCATTTCATCTGGCTAGGATCCCGGCATGGAGGACGGCGATGAGTGCAGTGAGTGCGATTGGGCAGGTGTGGCAGAGGCCATCTTGTGAGCACCTGAGGACGAAGGGGCTTCTTGATGAGCGGGCTTCTGTTGACCAGAAGCTAGAGCCTCTCAGGAAGGCATGGGCCCAATACGTACTACTATCCTTTTAACTTTATGCACTCTAAACTTTATAGACTCTATGTAGTATGATGATTGATCATGATTCATTGATATGTAGTATGTAGTATGTACTACTTGCCATGAAATTTGAATTACAATCTCGGATCTTGTCTTGTGCAACACTGCAATGTGAGTCGTGACTTGTCACCTGTGAACTAGGTATGGTTGCACCATCATATCTGATGGTTGGAGCGATAGACAATATATCAAAGAAATGGAAACGAGACGGATTGATGTCGTCAACCAACAACACTAAACAAATCTAACTAAGAAGAGATTAATGGCCAGGATTATATGGTATGTAGACCATTTATAGGTTCAACTGGACATCTCTTTAATTCAGATATCATTACGACACATATCTATTTAGTTTCAACTAAAGGTTTAGTGTTGACAAAACGGATATTACCGTCTCTATATATTAAGCGCCTCCCTGTATCCTTTTGCATTTTGTGGGGCCTTTTCTCAACACAACTTGGACAAATGTGAGATCTTCATCCAGGAAGATCTTGGTATCTTTTAGCTTATGTCTATGACATAGAACCTCACACCTAGACTCCAACGAAGTGGAGCACATGACAAGAGTGCTAGCATCTTTCTTGGTACGCCAAGCTGAGTCCAAACCATGGTCATGGTGCCGGAGATTAGTTTCCAAAAATTCCTTGGCTTCTTTAAGGGCATCCTGGAAATCCGGGATGCCTCTGACACAAACAGTAAGAGCCTTTTGCTCTCACAACCGGCTCTCAGTAAGTGTAGTTGAGATGAAGGAAACTGGAGCATCCACTTTACTTGGACAGCCGTATGGTGCTGCTCCACTTTGTTGTCAAGTTGTTGGATCGTAGTCGAACTAGCTACTTGGGGGGATGCTGCAGATTTGATGGTCGTAATTTCTTGTCTGAGTCCTTCAATTGATGCATATGTCCATTGAAGGTGTGATTGCACTGTTAGAATCATGTCGCGATGGGAGTCCATCTCTTTTCGGTGGCTGGCAAGAAGTTGGAATAGCCTTACACTATCTGCACTTAGTACAAAGACCACTGAAGATAGGGATGGAGGCATCGAATCTTGATCATGCTTGGGGGTTAACGGGAGAGTAGTACTGGTTTCATTAAGATCCAAAACAGGGTTTGGGGAGATAGGAATGGCTGTAGGCAGATATGGAGTGGAGGTAGGAAAATCCCCATGCATCCTTGCTGGTTGCGCCAGCAACAGCTGCTCAGGCAGAGATAATGCCTGCTCAATTGTCTATGCAGGCAGAGGTGCTTGGGGAGAAAGCCGAAGGCCCCCCTTAGTATTGTCTTTCTTGGCCATGGAGAAGTAGAGTCTAGACAACATATGGCTGAGTAGATCTGAGCATGAAGGCCTAGCAATGGAGCCAACAACAGTCAGCAGCTAGCGATGGAGCCATTGAGCAGCTGGGCGCAAGAGGGCTAGAGAAGATCCGTTGGTAGATTCCCCTGGAGCAGGAAGGAGCTGTGGCAGGCAGGCAGGTAGCCAGCCATCGCTACCCAAGACAGAGATAGTTGGACACTGATTCTAACTTCTATCAAACACATTTCTTGGAGCCAGTAGATGCATCAAGCTTCCCAATCTCACCGCGGTACCTTTACTTTGGACTATCACATTCTCTAATGTTTACTTTGGTGCAAATTTGTGGTTCTTCACACCAACTTGTTATTGAGACAAGACACTTCCATGGTACTCCACATGAAGATAGGATATGCCACATGTGTTCTTTGGGGGAGATTGAGTCTAAGAAGCACTTCATTTTTAGATGCCCTATTTACTATGAGATTCATGAGAGATACCGATGTCTTTTCAATGACACACACACACACACACTACTCTTTTCTCCCCTATGATAATCCTAGATGTGTTGCCCTTATGTCACATGAGATGTCTTTACTACGTAGTGATTTATGCCAATACATGCATTTTGATCACCTAGACATAGCCTCAGATTATGGACTTCCTCTTTAGAATAAAGCCGCTGGCAAACCCAAAGTCTGATGATGAAGACACAGATACCCCTACCGATCATCATAGAGATCAGAGATAATATCAACCTTGCATCTTCCTATAGCTAGAGGATCTAGACGTATTATATGTGCACATAGTCAAAGAAAGCATGCCAGCCAAAGTCTGGATGTCCCCATCCTCTTCAATTGTAGAAGTCAATTCCTTCTACCCAGATGTCTTTGAGATCTCACATCACAAGTTTTTCCAGCTACCTCAACTAAGACTATACATACATCACATGTAGGATATGCTTTACATCATTTTGTATGATCTCTAATGTGTTATTTTCCTTCCGGATTAGATTTAAACATTATGTACTTCTATTTTTTTTCACTTGTCTTGTTGTTTTATAGACTCCCGTATCACTACATACTTGAGACTACTACTTTATCTTATAAGCTTCTGGCATCCAGAGAAGACATTGATAACTCTGCGTGTGCGCGTGTGTCTGTCGATCTGTCTGATGGCAATCAATCTAAGACAAAAATTATGTAAATTGTCCAAGTGTCTTCGAAGCACCTCTCTAGTCGGTGAGACTAGAGCTGCATCATCAACATACAATAGAATGGCAATCAAAATATCTCAAAGGCTATATCCCAAAACCTAAACCTCCATCTTAGTCAATAAACTCCTCAAGCTCATCAATATACAAACCAAAGAGAGTAGGTGAGAGGAAGCATCCCATTTCACTCTAACGGTGCTCCATACTGGATCAGAACACCTGAGTCACTTTTGAAACAAATCCCAAATCATGTCATAGAGTGCCATCATTGCCAATATGGTGTATGTGGAAAAGCCCAAGTCCTACAATCTATGAATAAGCAAGGGCTGCAAAACTGAGTCAAAGGCTTCTTTGAAGTCCACAAAGCATCAGCGAAGTCTCTTGTGTCTAGGCCTACCTTGCTCAATGATGGGAGGCAGTTGTATATAAAGTGTTGTAGTGAGAAAGGTGGCTTGAGACTCCAAAACTCAAAATTTGCTCTTGGTGGTCTGGTGAATAAAGATGTGATGTGAAGCTGAGTATCTCCCTGACTATGGCAACAAAATGAGGATCCTCATAGCCATCAATAGATGCAAAGTGATGGAGTGATCATGAAGGAGGCAATGATATCGTCCTATGATCTCATAATATACAGGGCATCCAAAAATGAAATGCTCTTGAGTCTCCACCTTGCCTTGGTGCAAATCTGACAAATCCTCTCCTCTCTCAGAGTGCCATGAAAGCGTCCGATCTTTACAGTGGCATACACGCAATTGGTGAGAGGACACATGAAGTTGTCCCATGGTAAATTTGAGGCTATGCATTAATCCAAAGTCAGATACCAAGGTAATATCATATCTTTGAATGTGTCCAGAAAGTGAGTCCAACAGAAATCAAGTTTGACCTTTTGAAGTGCCATACTCTCTCTACATGTATGTGTGGTATGTGAACCTCCTAATATGCCGGTGGGATCCCTCGGGAAGATGTGAGGCCAAATGTGTCCAATAGATGGGAGGCGTAGGAGTACCACCAACCCCTGTCTGGTTGTGGGAACAAGAACCACTTCATCAACATAGAGTAGAGTAGAGATCCAAGTATTTCCTAGGGTTAGGGTTAGGCTTAGGGTTCATACCTTGAGTTTTTATATTGCCCGAGTGACTTTGACACGTAGAACTATCATCATAACAACATTGAGAATATCTTCATGGTTATGTGTCATACTGTTTATGTCTCAAATTTGACATGCTGTGAGCTTTTTCACCCTCTTTGACTCAAGAATTTAGCACATCATCATATCTTGTGTTAGCATACTCTAATTCCAAGGAAATTCACGGCAAATATTTTATGACCATGCAACATAGTTTCAAATTAGAAGGTGTATGAGCCCCTTTGAGTGGGCTGTTTAACTGAAATGGGCCAAATGCAACTCTCATGTTAAGCTTGTCATACCATGGGCTATTTATTCGTCAACGGGAAAAAATGATATTCTTCTTGCAAGTGCTGGGTACTATTCAAGGAGAATCAGAAGTGAATCTCTTTATAGAGACCCTACAACATTTTAGGTCATGCGTCCACATGAACGATGAATCTTTCCCTGAGAGAGTCAATGCGTCAGTGATTTGCAGCATATTTACATCATTTGGTCAAAGATTATAAATTATAGTTCCTGACGCAAGCATAATCGTCACAAACTTTCTCGAGAAGGATGAGCGATGATCTTCGACATATTCTACATTTCGATGAAGCAAATTTATGACGCTGCCATGGAAATTGAACCTCATTTATTTGGCAGAGTGACATCACATGATAATGCTAACAAATCTTTTCAAGAACACACAATGTAATGATGAATTTGAGGAAAGATTTCAAATGGGATTGAGGATTGAGCAAAGTGAAATAGACCTCCAAGGAGGGAACTAACTTTAGAAAAGGGATGATGCTCATGAATCACTTCTTGCAAACGCATTCATTTTTATGCAAGTCCAAAGTGCCTATAATTTTGTTAGCCGTGCATAAGAAGGCTGCTCAACAAGGAAGCCTTGAACCAACAAGTCTCAAGAGCATGTTACAAAGTGTTGTGTTCAAGGTGGGTATCAAGATCAAAAGCTCCAAGTTTCATTTTACAGCACCAAGTCACCAAGTAGATCACCCCGAAAGCCCTCCTGCATTTCTAGTTGTGGAGCAACAACTTTGATGGATGTGAATAGTGGTCAAGTTGAAGAGAATATCAATAATTCTGCATGCGTTCTCTAGTAAATGATTTTTAATGCATTCTCCAGTAAAGGTACTTGGAACAGGATCCCATGTTGATTCTCTTCTAGACTACGTGGAGGGACTGAATGGTGCTAACCTGCGGGAGCCATGTTATACATATACACAACTATTTTGTTGCAAGCGATGAACGTCTATCGCAGTTGAGTATCCAGTTCAGGATAGTTCAGGATCCAGTTGAATTCCTTTCCACGCGACCACCTCCACCATTCATAGACTTCCACATGTGGACCTACACTACCACACGATAGATTGCACCTACTGACCTTCCCATTGTCATCTCTCCACGGCCTCCAATGTTCTCCCTGTTCATGGATACCATGGTACTCAAAGCCATCAAGAAAGTAAGGACAAGTCGATCTTGAAACTTCAAAACATGGATCCTTGTCCATGATGTCCTTGCTCCTGCCAATCTTTTCAACATCGCAGTAGCTATGCGAGATGATCTTGGAGATAGCCATGCATAGAGTCAGAAGGACAACAACTTTGTGCTATAGAATAGGCAGATTACAGGTCATACCAGTCTATCATCAACCATATTTTCAGTTCGGTTTATTAGAAAACTGGTGTTGATTATTTCCATGACGACCTTAGATGATTCCACCATGAGACACTTCACAACACAAAGACAATGCACACATACTGCAGTTTTGCAAATCAAGATCATATGTTTCTTCAGGCATGTCCCTGGGGAAGGGAACTCTTAGAAGACTATATCACACTTTATTACACTACGGAGCATTGCATTTGCCCTATACTTGGCCTTTTACAACGCATTGCAGTCATTATCAGTTTTGGTACCAATCAGTAGTAATTTTCATTTCTCGATGGTTTACATTGTTCTTATATTTTGGACCTTCATGTTTTTGGAGATGCACTAGGCTCACACATGTGGCTATTGTGATGATTGTGTTATGTTAATCTTATGGACCATTTTCTTAACCCTAGCTAATGTACAAGCCAATGGATTTTGACAGATGTTCAATCAGGTGCAAGAATATCGGAGGCTGTACCTAAAGGAGGTCAATCAGGTAACTTGCAGCCAATTGCTGTGCCCTCTCTTTCTATTGATGAACTGAGGGTCTCCACTGACAACTTCGGTTCAAAGGCACTCATTGGAGAGGGTTCTTATGGAAGAGTATTTTATTCAACTTTGCGTGATGGTCGACCGATGGCTCTCAAAAAACTTGATACCAGCTCCCAACCAGATGAAGACTTTTTAGCTCAGGTATGATGTGAAAGATTTAGTAGATGTACCCTGTAAAAGGCCTTTTCAAATAGATCATAATGGTAGAATCGCGACTTATAAATGGCTAAATTAGTAGCTCAAGCTTCGATTTTTTACTTGCTTTGCTTTACATCCTCAAAGCTCTTTTTACATTAGAAAGTTTGCAACTATTGTCAGATCTAAGTTCTTGCTTGTTATCTCACTGCACTGCACTTCATGCACAACTGCATGTTATATCTACTAGTTGTCAGATTAAATCTCTTATTGCAAAGATTGTGCAACTTTAGAAGACTTATTTTGTTCCCACCCTCATTGCAGGTATCGTTAGTGTCAAGAATAAAGAATGAAAATGTTGTTGAGCTTATTGGCTACTGCCTTGATGGTTCAGCCCGTGTGTTGGCATATGAGTTTGCTACCATGGGTTCTCTTCATGATATACTTCATGGTAGGTGCATCCTTAAGCATGTTATTTCATGTGCCAGTGTACAAGTATAGTAATGAAGATGTATCAAGCATTTCCATTTTACATAAATCAGTTGTGGTTTTTTGTTTTAAGGAGATGCCTCTGCATGTCCAGGGGACAGAGATTTCCGCTTCTCTCACTCTCATGGGAGTGCTTTTTTTTCAATATTGAATGGGACATTTCCATTTCCAGCAAGCAGACCTTTGTTCTTGTACCAGTAAGCCTTAAGCGCACGAGAAGATCATTTAGAGTGGATGTTTGGGACATATAGTTTCAATTGTTCGAACTTTGTGGGACGCCATTTCTGAACATCTCTACCTGTTATGGCCTATCCTTGTGAACGTCTCTCTCTGTGGTTGTCCAGTGAAGGCCTCTCTCCTGCCTGTTTCCCCTCAACCTGGCATCTCCCTCCCTGGTGGCAGCAGTCCATTCAGCCGCCTGTCTTCCTGCTCAGATGGTTTTGCTCCTCCCAATGGGGTGGTCTTTTGACCACCTTAGGTAATCCTGGCAATTTGTATCCCGTTGTGTTTTTTTTTAAAACCTACAACACAGACTGGGGAACCTTGCGACATATCAAACAGTAGATTGAAATGCATGGAGTTCCAACCTGTTCAAAGACAATCCAACTGCCATAATTTTGGAAAAGTCCTATTTGAAATGCTTGCAGCACTAAACAGAGACTATTTTGTATTTTTCTCTTTCAAACTCGTTTAAAAGCCATCTTCCTTCTTTTCAGACTTCTTTGCATTGCATTATTGTGATAGTTGATCAAGTAAATAGTTAACGTTATGCAGGAAGAAAAGGTGTCAAAGGTGCACAACCTGGTCCAGTTTTAGATTGGATGCAGCGTGTTAAAATTGCTGTAGGAGCAGCAAGGGGCCTGGAGTACTTGCACGAGAAGGTGCAACCACCAATTATACATCGTGACATAAAGTCTAGCAATGTTTTGCTATTTGATGACTATACATCAAAAGTTGCAGACTTTAATCCTTCCAATCAGGCCCCTGATATGGCTGCACGACTCCACTCCACGCGTGTGTTAGGAACCTTTGGGTATCATGCGCCAGAGTAAGTATTGATTGGCTAAGTTTTGTGAATTTTAAGGGAACTGAGTTTGTCTGGGTACTTTACCAGGATAAAGATTGAATTTTTCTCAAATATCTGTTTTCTAGCCCAGCTCACACAATCACAATCTTAGATTAACTCTTGATAATCAGAATCAGCATGTTCCTTCAAGCTCATATGAGCCCTAGCCACTTATAATCTTGGGTTCAACTTTTCTATGTGAAATGTCAATTTTATTCTAGAGATTTTGTGGATAAGATTGAAGGACAGAGAAAGATGCAGCTTCTGACAATTTGAAAGCCCCGAGGGCTACAATGAAAGAGTTCACAAGTTTTTGCAGTGGATTGTGGGGGGTCAGCATTTCAAGTGGGATTGCCAAAGAGTGGTGTGTGTGAACTTTGAAGTAGAAACATTGAAAATTTGATGCTCTATACTGATAGTGCAGTAGAGGAAAGATTTTCTGGGTGTTAATTACCCAGACTAGAGAATGCAAGTATCATTGGTTGCTCAGGAAGATGCTTAAGGTTTTATTGATAGGAAACAGGGTAATCAAAGCAGGAAAGGTTCTAGAAGCACCTTCAAAGAAGAATCATGGCTGGTATATAGTAATTGTCGTCATTGTTGCTTACCATAATTTTCACTCAATTTGAGTTGAGGTGATTTGAATCTATTCAGTTTTTTTGGCAAGTTTGAATTGTCCTGGTCCAAAACAATTAGTTAAATTTTTTGCGCAAAATTTCGAAGAAAGAATGTGGGAAAAATCAGATTTTTTGGGAAAAAAATGTAGTTTCAAATATAGCCAAAAATAAGTATTTTAAAGACGAAAATATACGATTCTGATTGTCAATACACTAACGATAATCGTTGAAGTCATGATTCTTCGTAACTATGCTGATTACCTTGTCTATTTGTTATCCAATTTGTTTTTGAACTAGCTGAAGTGATGAGACGTGCTATTCTCATCGCTTGATCATTGATGAGAAGTTTTACAGCTAATGGTTTGTGGTTATATTTTGACTTACTATGTTATTTATTACTATTTGGGCCTTTAACTGAAAGAAGGCTAAGCTATATGCTGCATTTGAGAACGGCAGAAGAGAGTTGTAAGAAATCAATGGTGTAAAGCAAGGCGACAATGAGCCCCTTGACGATGCCGTCCTTTGGGTCCACATGTATATTCAGTTTGGGTCTTTGTCTGTATGATTGTGGGCAGAGAGTGGACATTGCTGTAAGATGTATTATGAGGCATGAGTGAATCAACCCATATGCCATATCTATACGAAAGGAGCAAAATAAGATTTGCTGATTATCGGGTATATCCATAGAAGATAGCTGCTTAAAATCAGGCCATGTGGGACAAGCCAGACTTGCTCGCTGGGAGGGGGGGCTGAGAGAGAGAGAGAGAGAGAGAGAGAGAGAGAGAGTCTCATTTTTTCTCGTATTACAAGCAGGAAGAATGTAAACTAGGGATCAGGGATTTTTCGACCAATTTGCCTAGACAGATGTAAAGAAACATAATTTTAATTTTTGTTTCAGGTATGCAATGACAGGTCAGCTTACACAAAAGAGTGATGTTTACAGCTTTGGAGTGGTGCTACTTGAATTGTTAACAGGACGAAAACCTGTGGATCATACCATGCCTCGAGGACAACAAAGCCTTGTTACTTGGGTATGTCCTTGTGCCTTTTTTATCTTTGTTAAGGAGTTCAATTGGGTCTTTCAAAAGGATTGATTTTTTTAAAGGCCCTCATGATAGTAGATACCAAGAATGAGGTGAAGAATGTCCTTATGTAAGGAGACTCTTTGAAGTTCAGTTTAGGTGCTTGCAATTTTGATACGGTGCATCTTTCTTGCCACTGCAGTCTTGCTGGGTCTGCTAATTATTTGGTCAAACTTTCAGGCTACTCCAAGGTTAAGTGAAGACAAAGTCAAGCAATGTGTCGACCCAAAGCTCAAAGGAGACTATCCTCCTAAGTCTGTTGCAAAGGTACTAGCAAAATTGAATTAGGTTGTCATAATAATGTTTGAGAAAGGGCAATGTAAGTATTTCAAAAGAGAGTACGACAAGCAAAGTTGATCAGGTCAAAGGGTAGTGGTACTAGATGAATAAATTTTAAAAGTCCCAAAATTAACAAAGTTGTTTTCAGTATATAGGCTAGTGATCTTCATATGAGCTTGTTCAATTTTTTAATGCCAAATGCTTGGCCTTTTATGCGTAAAGTTTATGCGTCCTATCTATTCCCACTGGTTCCCCTCGACGTCGCGGGAAATGGACCTCGTTCGGAGAATCTAGGTCGTCGAATGGAAAGTTGCACCACTAGTCCATTTCCCTTGCCCTAATTGCCTTCTATTTGGGATGAAGGGTCATCATGATCAAACGGCATCGGACATGAGCGGAACAGGATCCGTCACATCTGTATCGGTTTCCGTATTTGTTGGTAGTTCTTGACCCTAAATCCTAAAATTTGTCTCTTGCTGCCTGTTGTTATCCAGTAGGTTTGTTCCATTCTCTCCATGATGTCCTGTACTGAACAATATTGTTGTTGCAGCTAATAGATGTTGGAATTTTATGTCTTTGGCCGAAGTTGACTATTATTGTATATTCTGATTTCCTAGCTTAAACAAAATAGCTTAATATCAAAGATGCACGTTCCGTTCTGGATTGCGATCCGTTGCGACACTGATGTATGTATATATCATAGGTCCCGCGGTACCAGGTCCCCCGGATCCCGGTACCGCGGGACCATATATGGTACCGCTGTACCATATCGGTCGGCGGTACCCAATAGAAAAAAAAAAAAATTTGCAAAAATAATTTTTTTTTTTTATATTATGGTACCGCTCTGGTACCGCGGATCCCAGGGCGGTACCGTACCGGTGGTACCACTGTTATGGTACCGGCGGTACCATAACAGCGGTACCAGGGGACACTATGGTATATATATATATATATATATATATATATATATAGATCATAGTGGCACGTGGTACCGCCATTATGGTACCGCGGTACCATAATGGTGGTACCGCGGTTATGGTGCCGCTTAAAAATCCGCGGTACTAGGGCAGCACCATAAAAATAAATAATTTTTTTTTTTTGGGTACCGCAGATCAGTATGGATCCGCGGTACTGGGATCCGCGGATCCTAGTACCGCTAGATCTATGATATAGATATACATATCATAGTTGCACCGCGATTCGCGAATTGCGATTCAGAATCGCGATCAGAATCGCGATCCCGATTCGCGATTTGGGATTTTCCCAGAATCGTGTAGAATCGAAATTTTTTTTTTTTTTTTTGAATTTTTTTTGTGCAATATGGGTATTAGATGAAAGCTCTGATCGAGGGGAGTATGATTGTGTAGTTTGCCGACTGTTTCAGGTGCAGGATGGTCCCTTTACGCTAAAGCTGCATCCCATATAAAAAAAAGAGAACACATTGGGGCATTCCTAGTGAACATAGCAGGAATCTCCCTTTCTCTGATTCTCCCTCTCTCTATCTCTCTCTGATCACGATTCACAACAAACGGAACTAAAACCATGCTGAACAAAAACCTAGCTGAATCATTCTGAACTTTAGCCTTAAATGAAACAATTTTTGACAAAACAACCATACTCTCTCTCTCTCTCTCTCTCTCTCTCTCTCTCTCTCTCTCTCTCTCTCTCTCTCTCTCTCTCTCTCTCTCTCTCTCTCTCTCTCTCTACAACCATAAATCACAAACCATAAAACCGAAGTTACTGAACTAAAACCACAAAGAACAATACTGAATCACGACAATGCTGTGAATAGGATCATCATAATATATAATATCGGGCCACATGGCACCAAAAAGGGGTACAATGATGTTCCATGAACGTAATGAAAACTATATAACTAAGGCTCGTCAGAGTCATGGTAGGATAAATCATCCGAATCTGTGGACTGCAGATCCCATGGGTCCGCAGATGAATCGGAACTGGAGGGAGCCATATGTCGTGGTGTGGCTTTGGCTCTGCTGCGTGCTCTGGATCCCTGCTGCGTGCCCTGGCTCTGGACCACCCCCCTCTCCCTGCCTCTACCTCTGCCTCTGCCTCTGCCTCTCTCCCCTCCTCTAGCCCCCATCTGGCTGCCCCCCCAGCCCTGTGTCTACTCCGTCGTGCCTGTGTGTCAGGTGGCCGTAACCCTACGCCCTGGGATGGCCCTACCCACTGTGATGATGCCTGGCCGACGACTGCCTGTGATGCTCCACTCCTGTCTACAAAAAGAGTACTCAGCCCCCCCCTCCTAGAACCTCTAGGTCTCCCCCTAGGCCTACGTGCAGGAATGGCTGGCTCCTCCTCTGTCTCTGCATCAGGGTCCACCAGCAGGTCAGCCAAGTCATCCCCCTGTGCCTCCGCCCACATCTCCTCGTCCTCCTCTGTATCTCCCTCAACCCACTCCTCCTCCTCCACATAGTCTGCCCCGAGCATCTCTCCACCCTCCGAGACCTCGTCATCTCCCTCCTCAGCCCTCTCCCTCTGCCTCTATGTCCTCCTCTGCCGCCGTAAAGCCCGTGCGTCAGCCTGTGCCTGTCTGTAGAGCTCTCTATGGATCTCATCATCCATCTCCTCCTGTGTGGGTGGTGCCCGAGGAGCAGCAGCTATCGAATCCACCAAGCAAGTGTCGGGGTCCACCTGCAACCAAAAACAATACATTGTTGTTAGGCAGGTATTGTGCAACTCACTGCATATTTTGAAAGCAAATCAATTCACCAATGCATACCAAGAAAAAAGGGGTGATGATGTGACTCACCTCGAGCATCTAACCCTCTCCTCGTGTGCGCCTCAGCATACGGCCGTTGGTGTTCACAAACACCAACCGCCTACACTGCTCGATGGACAACCTGTTCCTCTTCTGCGTGTGATACAAGGCCCAGGTGCTCCAATTCCGCTCACAAGCTCCTGCAGAACAGTCCTGTGCAAGGACTCTCTCAGCCAATCGCCTCAGGTCACCTGTGCTGCGCCCGTGGATGCACCACCATGTAACAAGCCTCAGCTGATCCTCCCTCCGCCGACTCTGCTCTCCATCAAAAGGAAACTGGAAGCGCTCAAATGCGAGCAGCTGGCTTGCAATGTTGGCCAGCATCGGACCTATTGGCAAAAGGAAAAACATGGCACATGTAAGACCCCTCAAATTCAGACACTACCAATGAGTACAATACTGCAGTAACATTGCTACCAAATGATTTCTCACACGTACCTGGTCCGGGCCATACGCGCTCCGTGTACTCCACCCATCCCCGGTGCAGCTCCGGATCGTCCCTCTCTCGTGTAGAGCGCCACAAGGGGTGTAACATGTGGGCTACGGCGTGGATGGGTCGGTGGAAGTAGTCCCATCTGGCCTCCCAGATGCGTGAGATCTCGCGCCTCCTGCAGCAGACAAATTACAACAATCACTAAACCATAGCATAAAAGAAACACATCAGACTCGAGTGAGAAACAACAAACTAGACACTGAAGAGTCATACCTATGCTCGTCCAAGGCTGACAACAGAATCCCCTCGCCGATGCGCTCCATGAACTCGTAAATGAGACCGAGGGTGCACCCCTCACGGTCTACCAGACGCAGCACTCTGTAAATGGGTAGTAGGATCCCACTAATCTCCTCAGCAGCTCTCCAGAACTCGTCGCCGTACACAGTGGACTGGAAAAATGCCGAATGGGGGAGGTCTGTAAAGTCCCGGAAGGCCACGCTGGAAACCATCCGCCGCAATGCATCCTTCACCACCACCAATCGCTCTAGCACCAAGAAGTAAAACGCAAAGCGTGTGGGTGCGGGCTTCTTCAGGTTTAGGGTGGAGAAGGTGCGGAACAGGGCCAACACACGCCTCTTCCTGGTGACAAAAGTGACCAGGCGCATGGCCGTAGAAGTGATCTGCAACACAAACACCCAGTAAAAAAGTTTAGACAGTAGTTGAGACGTGGTTAGCAGCATCGAAGGAAGAAAGCATAGCAAATAGAACAAACTATACCTCTCTGATCCATGGAAGCGCACATAGGTCATGGATGAGCAAGTCTATGCAATGTGCAGCACAGGGTGTCCACACAATGCTGGGGTGCTCCCTCATCATAATCTCGCCCATCTGCTTGCAGTTCAAGGCGTTGTCGGTGACAACCTAAACCACGTGCTCATCTCCGATGTCAGCAATAACATCTCTAATGACCTCCCATATGAAATCGGCTGTGATGGCGTCACCACCTCGAGTGGCATCCACGTCACGTAGGAATACTGTGCCAAGCGGGCAAGAAACCAAGACATTGATGAAGGATCGCCGACGAATGTCGGTCCATCCATCGCTCAGTATCGTGCATCCATACCTGTCGCAAAACACCCATTAGCTACATGCAAAAATTACGGCACCAGTAAATCCTAAACACATGCAAAGAGATTACAAAGACAAGTTACTTACTGCTGCCAAGCTGAGCGAATGGAACTCAACTCCCGCGTAATGGTCTCCTCCTCCTGACGAAGCAACCTGCCTCGTAGTGCCTCTCGCCTGGGAGGTGTCCATGTAGCATCCACGGCCACCATCTGTGCACAGAACTCCCTGAACACCCAAGTGTCAACAACAGCAAAGGCAATGCCGCACTCGTAAAAGAACTAGGCCACACAGTCGAGTGCAACGGGCCTGCTGCTCTCTCTGCCAGCCGCATCGATCAAGGGTCTGCTGCCTGGGCCTAACCCCTCTCTGCTATGTATATGGTGCTCGTGGTCTGGCATGCCCAACGGATGGCTGATCTGTGGGTGTGTCACTCTCTCTGGCAACATCTGCCGAAGCATGTGGTGCATCTGCTGCCGAGGAGGAGGGTCGAGAAGCACCCGCTGCTGCTGAACCAACATGCTCATCTGATGGTCCTGCTGCTGCTGCAGATGGAACTGAAGGTGCTCTACTGGGCCTTGCACCTGAACCATGCTCTGCCCGTGCTGTACTGGGCCCTGCAGCTGTACCATGCTCTGCCCGTGATGTACTGGGCCCTGCACCTGTACCATGCCCAACCCATGATGTACTACGCCCTGCAGCTATACCATGCCCTGCCCGTGATGTACTGGGCCCAATATCCATGGTAGGCCCTGCCTGTCTGCCTGTGAGCCCTCCTGCATGCCTACCTGTAGCTGCTCCTGCTGCCTGTCCCTGTCTAGAACCCTGTGATGCAGTATCGGGCCCGTACATGGTAGACAACCTCTGCAGATCCTCATCAGAAATCGTGGGGCAATCAGATATGCCCAATGTCCGCCCATCTGGCCCTCTGACCCGCAACAAGTGAGCCCTAACCCTGGTGAGTGATCCCGTGAAGTGACCACCGCAATGCAAGCATCTCCATCTGCGGGTGCCTGAGCCATGGTGTGTGCCCACATCCCCGTCGGTAAGCTCAACCTCGGCCCAAAGGCCTCGGTCCCGCACTGGCATCGTATCAACACGACCCTAAACCTGCAAACAACAAATAATCAGGCAAACGTTCAGTATAAACAAAAATACATTGCATTGAACAACATTACCGAGCTCAAATAGAGCTCAAAATACCAGAGCATACATCAGAACGATTCCAGTTCACACATTATATCAAGTGCCAAAGAAGAACATGAGATTAGGGCGTGGGATAGAATAATTTCTGTATGAGGGATAACAGGCGACTGACGTTAGCGTCGGAGTCCGTGCAGGCATAAAGGAGTGCAGTGTGGGCCTAAACCGCGCCCCTAGTAGATGTTTGCACGATGGTCCACGCCTAAACCCTAAAAAGTATGGAATCAGGGCATGAAAATTGAAATTTGTGATACGGACATAGACGGGCGGAACGGAGGTCATAGGAGTCTGTGCAAGCATGTGGAAATGCATTCTAGGCTCAGACATCACCTCACTCGGTTTCCAACAAGCCATTCCGTGGAAATGGCCAAAATACACAAGCATTTGGAATGTGGTGTTCAAATCTCGCTAGGCGTGTCGTGACGGCTGAAACTGATGCTGTAAAAATCACTGTGGGCGTGAAGAAAGGTGGTCTAGAGCCAGACTACGCTCGATTTGGTTGCCTACAGCTCAATGTCAACAATTGCAAAAAATCAAGCCTACACTTACCAAATATCGAAATTTGGTCGTTTCGCTCTCCACGAAGCTCAGACCCACCCGGCACCGTGCACACCAACTCCGTATCGTCGAGTAGATGCCTGCCAAGTACTTGCGAAGATTGGACGCCCACGGCTCTCAGAAAAAAAATTTGCCTCCTCCACTACTGGCGCGGTTCTGTGCGCGAGGAGGCCGAAAATCGGGTTTTTTTTTTTTTTTTTTTGCGATTCTGTCCACGATTCGCTGCAGCGAATCGCGATTCCCGAATCGCGAAGCTGGCGAATCGCGATTCGCTGCAACTATGATACATATATACGGAAATAACATGTGGCAACACATCAAGATAAAAATAAACTGAATCATTGACCTCGACCCAAAACCCAAGCACTTTTCTGTTTTGCCTACATTTTTCTTGGCGATGGATACATATTCCTGCCACTGAGGTCTCCACTCACGGTACGGAAGGACAAATAGTACTCTTATGGTCTTCCCGACGCGGCACCAACACCTGGAGGTACAAAGAACTGGCATTTAAGAGAATGGCTAGACATTTTTCCCATGTCTACAGATTCCTAAACCCTAAACCTGTAAAACATATCAATTTTTCAATGTGTCGAAAAAAAATTTAAAACCTCAAAAAATTTCGATTTAATCGCGTGATAACTGCCTAATCCCGGTGATTAAATAATTATTAATATATATTATATATCTACTATATAATATGTGTATCATAGTACCCCGTGGTACCGCTGGTATGGTACCGCCTGTACCATATCAGTGGTACCGCTGGTACAGTACCGCCCTCAGACCCGCGGTACCAGGGCGGTACCATATCAGTGGTACCGCTGGTACGATACCGCCCTCAGACCCGCGGTACTAGGGCGGTACCATTTTTAATATATATTTTTTTTTAATTTTTTTAATAATTTTTTTTTGCATATTAACTACCAAAAAAGGACAAAAAAAAGTACGATGCAGGGGACTAGTGCAGTGGCACATGGGCACTGCGGGTGAGCAGACCGAGGGGCCAATGGGAGACCAACACAGGGGGGTGGCATCACATGGGGGCAAGTACAGAGGCACATGGGGTTCCGGACAGGTACACCTTCACATGGGCACTGTGGGGGAGCAGACCACGGACCCAATCGGAGTGCAGCATGTGGTACAGGTACATGGAGCAGGTACATTAGCACATCACAATTAATGGGGACAGGTACAAGGGCACATGGAGGGATCATCAACAACTGCACATGGGGGAACAAGCTGTGGGGTTAAATAGGCACTCGCGAGGCTGTGAGAGCCAGTGAGAGGCTGTGAGAGAGAGGCTGTGAGAGGCATTGTGAGAGTTATTGTGAGAGGCATTGTGAGAGCCAGTGAGAGCCAGTTCGAGAAACAAGGTGTCGTGAGATGGCAGAGCGCATACCACCAAGGCCTGAGGGCGAAGCCAGGAGGAAGCTCGAGGAAGATGTCCGAAGGCACAACGAAAGGCATCGGAAGCAAGAGGCAGACATTGCAGAGATGCTGCGACAAACACGGGATAGACGGACAGGGGTCATAGGTGCATCACGTGGCAGAGGTGGGACACATGGCGCAGGTTACACCGGCAGACAGGTAGGGCACACAGGGGGGCCAGTGGCATACCTACCTATGTCGACATGATGGAGGAGGCTCTTGATAGAGGGCAGAGTGGTTTAGATGCCGGTCCCGCAGATGTTTGGATGCGTGCAACACAGAGTCATGGCCGTTACTACGACAGCACACCAGAGTAGGCACCAGATGACTTTGATTGCACAGATCGGGAGGCCATGCAGGGTCTACAGGGTGCACATGATGAGGCACGGGATGATTCAGAGGTTGGTGCACAAGATGATTCAGTGGATGGTGCACAGGATGAGGCCCAGAGCCCAGAGCATTTGTATTCAGATGCCCAGCTGGACGACCTAATTGCCACATTTGATTCAGATGCCCAGCAGATGCCGAGTGTCAGGGCACCCCCTTCATCTCTTGCCAATATGCCATACACAGTCACAACCAGAGCAGCCGCACGAGGTGCCCACAGTTCCTCCAGCTCCTCAGTGGGTATATGTGCGCCGCACAACTCCTCCAGTGCCACCGATGCCATTCAGGCCTGCAGCCCCTCCATCATCGTCCACTTCTGCAGCACTAGGTCTCCATGGCAGGCCACCGATGCCATTCAGGCCTGCACCTGTATAATCTGCCTCATCCCTCTCTGGTCTGGCAAACACAACCCAAATGGGCTCATCCTCGTCATGCTCATCCTCTGACACTGGCTCATCTGCCTCATACAATGGAGGCTCTCTGTGCTCAAGCCCAAGCTCTCTCTCTCTCTCTCTCATCTCGGCAAGCTCCCTCTCTCTCTGCCATCAACTGTGTGCCCAGGTCATCTACAGGCATGGGATGGGTGCTGTCCGTAGGCAAGTCGACCTGGCGCTCCAAATCTGATATCTTCGTCTGTAAGACCAAAATTGAGCGTGTCAGGAAAACAACTTGATCAAAAATTGAAACTTACATTTTAGTGAGACGTCAACCAACATGCAATGGGAGAATAGCTTTTCACCTGCAATGTGCTCGTAATGGTCGGCAGTCTCCTGGCGAGACGTGCGTTGGTGCTACAGAACACCAACCGCTCCAACTGACTCACTAACAGCCTGTTCCTTCACCTCGTGTGAATGAGTGCCCATGTGCTCATATTACGCTCACACACGGAGGCAGCGCAGTCCTGTGGTACGTGCAATGAAATGGTTCAGGGAACGTCAACGAAACACAGCAAGGGAGGATGAGATGAGATGCATACCTGTAAAAGGACCCGCAGTGCAAGACGTTGTATGGATGGATAGGTGCTGCCGAACATGGTCCACCAGGTAATGGGAAGCTGCCTCCTCTCTGGATCCTGAGCAGCCGGGTGACCGAACGTGCCCATGCCGAAACGAAATGCAACGAGCTCCTCCATGAGCTTGATAGGATCCAAACCTCCCTGTAGGTGAGAGGCATGTGGTTTAGGGCATTACGAAAAAACTTAACACTGACAGAAAAACAAACTAGCAACCGTTGAAAAGATAAAGAACAATTACAACACTGTACCGCTTACCTCTCTGGCTGCAAGATGGGCAGCTGTAGGAACTGTCCAATCCGGTCCATGAGCTCATACACCAGTCCAAGTGTCGACCCCTCGCTGTCAGCCATGTGGAGCACAATGTAGAGTGGTCGAAGCAGTCCTGACAATGTCTGTGCATCCCTCCAGAACTGGTCTCCCCTCACCGTGGAAGAAAAGTGCTCCCCATCCTCAATGCGCGGAAACGTACTGGCACACCATAGATCACTGGCAATCATCTGTAGAAGCTGGGCCCTGCACCTGATCAAACGGTCGATGACCACCAAGTCGAATGCAAAGCATGTGGGGGTTGGCTTACGGAGGTCCAGATGGCTGAACACCCGGAACATGGCTAGAACACGCCTCTTTCTGGTGACAAAAGTCACCAGGAAGAGGGCCTCCCGGACGATGGCTCTAACCTAGGAAGTGCTCCTATGTCCCCCATCAGAAGGTCTATGTCGTGTGCTGCACAGGGGGTATGAACAATATGAGGGAACTCGACCTCTAGCAGTACACCCATCTGAATGCAATTCGTGGCATTGTCCGTCACCACCGTGACGACATGTTGTGGGCCTATGGCTAGGATGGAAGACCTGATGACATCAAACATGAACTCTGTAGATATGACTCTCCCCCCCCTGCTGCATCCACTGCCCTCAGAAACTGTGTGCCCATGCAGCTGGAGACCAGTATGTTGAGGATCGGCCTCCTCCTGACATCAATCCAGCCATCGGACATGAAGCTGCAACCGTAAGTGGCCCAGTGCCGACGCAAAGGCTCCATCTCTCTAGACAAGGACTCAACCCTATCCCTCAGCATGTGTGTGCGGACAACCTCTGAACTAGGGACTCTCCAGCTAGGGCTGACAGACTGTGCAAGGCGGAAGGCCCTTCTGAAGGGCTCAGAGTCGGTGATGGCAAAGGGTAGGTTCAGCTCGTGAATCAGACTGGCCACGGCCTGTGTGGCCTCTCTGTCCATGTGCGGCTGATGCGCGCCGCGAATGGTCTGCTGCACAAGGGCTCTCCTTGGTGGGCGACGGGTGGTGGACCTCCAGCACGGTGCACCAACCGTGACGGGAATGGACGATGACGCGACAGGCTGGGCACTGGTGGATGCATCGGCTGTAGACGTGGAATGGGGAGAGTGGGATGCACTGGCAGGGATGGGTGCAGCAGCATAGGTGGGGTGCACTGGTGGAGGGGCAACATCTGGCATGGGGTACGAAAATTGCTGGCTGAGGAGGTCATCCGGATGGGAAGGGAAGGAAGAAGGGATCTCTTCCACATCCTCGAAGGCCCCAGCAGTAGCATCCTGGGCCTGCTAGGGTGGCGGAGAGTCCATGAGAAAGTCGTAGACTGGGGGAGTGCGAGCAACTGTGGGTGGTGGTGGAACCGCAGTGGCAACTGGCGGACGTGATGGGACGGGATCCACCGGAATCTGAGCAGATGGGGGTGCGTGAGGCAGAACTGTCTGAGGGGGATGAGGGGCAAAGGGACTGGAAGAGGATGCACTCCCTCTCCTCGTGCGTGCCAACCAAGCAGGCAGCAACTCTGGGTCAGCCACATAAGGAGCGGTGCAAAATCGGAGAATGCCCTCCGAAATGGTGTTCTCCCCTGCCACGAGCCGCGGCCCGTAGGTGTCCAGTAGTCGCTGCCTGTCGGGGACGGTCATGCTGCCACAAGGGGCAGCATTCAAGGTGGCACCATTTTTAGCGCATGCACCGAGCAGACGGCCTTTAAGGCGAGTGAGGGATGCAACAAACTCGACAAGACAGTATCGGCAGCGCACGATCTTCTGACCGTCTTGTTGGCCTTGTCGGCAACCCGCCTGACAATGTCTACCTCGTCCCACAGACCGCAAGGTCGGATTGCACCATTGCAGATGAAATGAGGGATGGATTGCTGGAAAAAAAACAGCAGGGTTCACTGTTGGAGAGACGCTGAAAATGGGCGAAGGCAGGGCGAAGCAAGTCAGATGCAAGGCAAGGCGTTGCGTGGGCGAAGGGCGACGCAAGGAATCAGAAGGCAAGTAGGCAAAAACAACAGCGATGGCAGGGCGGAGGAGGGCGCAAAAAAATTTGAGATGAAATGTGAGGGGGGCGGGTAGGTTTAGGTTAAAAGAAAATTTAAAAAATATTAAATATTAAATAATATATTATATTGTGGTACCGCGGTACCAACATGGTACCGCGGTACCAGTATGATGTGTATATATATTAAAAAAAATATTTAGTATTGCGTTTCGGAACGTTCCAGAATGTAGGACATGTCCTTTTTTTTTGTTTAGCTATTTTATACACTAAAATAATTTTTTTTTTAAAAAAAGCGTCCGGGTGGGACGCGCCCCACGCCCATTCATCTTTGATATATATATATATCATAGTTGTTATGTCTGGAGTGGGTCGCTAGTGTTGTCATTGACATGGATGTCGTCTCTATGCTGGTCCTGAGTAGGAATATTTGTCTCAACATCACGAGATCTTCTCCCAGAGAAGAAAGAGGTGATCTGGAGCTCTGAGATCGGAATATTCTGTATATGGCATAAATTGCTCCGAAGTAGTAACATCTCTCGAATCATGAGGGTGACACAACATGAATTCATATATGTGATGAGAGAGCGTAGTGTGACTGGGGAATCTCTAAAGAGGCAGGAAAGTCTCCCTCTAATCTCGTAGCATATGAGACATCTGAAAATAAATTGATCCTCGGTCTCAATCTTACCAAGAGTACAAGATTGGCAAAGCCTCGCCGCCCTGACTATACCCTGAAAATGGCCCATCTCAACCGCAGGCTGGTGTGAATGTCATGCCACCTTATTGTTAAAAATTGAATATCAACATAAATATGGCATGATATACTCGAAAATGAAGATATGAGCTGGTTAAGTATAAATCATGAAGAGGCCTAAAGTCATTTTTCGAGAATATATCTCCTAAGTACTTGTCTTGTAATTAAGGGCAAGACCTTTAATAAGAAAGACATTACCTTGGATAACCTTTACTAGGTCGTCCACACGAAACGATTAGATACGAAAAGACATGTTAAACTAGAGTAACTTTAACTCGTAGTTAAGTATACCTTTCATGGTATAATTGAACGTATTTTCAGTCTAATTGTTAACTAGACCCTTTCGCGGGAGCGACGCACATGTTGTTTTAGAGGTGTGTTTGTTCGCCCCGTAGAACATATATTGATCTCACACTTCAGTCTCGATCACCGAGAGAGAAGAGTTTATGCATATGTAAGAGATTGAAGAAGTGAATAGAGTTCTGTGAGTTATTCTCTCTTATCTTTGTTCTCCGCACTGCTGAGTGTGAGTGATCTTGAGTCTGCTAACAATCTCTAACGCATTACATGAATTACTCTCTGATCATACAGACGCTCTAGTGCATCACAGTCGTTTGCTATGTATCAGTAAAGCATGCTCTAAAGAACTGCCTTAAAACCAACTTATTCGTCTGTCGCGAATACTTTTTTTTCGACACTCGAATAATGACTATCTTTGGTACAGTCTACCACGATCATTGAATAAAGCTGTATGTATACATATGAGATGACAGTCCCTGTCTGAAGAATTGAGTCTTTGATCTGTTTTCCTGATTGGCATTGACATAAGTTTCTAACATGTTTTAAAACCATTCGTGTTCTTTAACCATTAATTTGGACTTTAGTTGTTGAGGACTTCTGTCTAGAAACGAGTAGTTCGCGAACGCTATTAATCAATTGTTTGCACAGTCGCGAATACATTGAACAACTCTCGACTCTTGTTGACACCTTAATCAGCCAGAGTGTAGTACTGCTGTACTACTCTGATAACATCTCATCTGTAGAACGCGTTTCATCCGATTTGATAGAGGCTAGATTGTTGTTCTGAAATTATTAACATTACATTTCCCAAACCATAAGTAATACTGGTTACTTTTTAATGTTTGTTGACAACCAGAATAACACTCGAAACCACTTGCCATAATTGTACCAAATACATAACTTTCTAACGTTGTCCTCTGTGGGAACGACATTATTCAGTATAAAATCTATATTAACCCTGTTGGTATAGTACGACATATACCAATTTTTGGCGCCGTTGCCGGGGATAGTTTAGGAAAGTTATAAGAAATCTGACAAATCCATCTCCATCTCTAGTGTATGTCAGATAGAGAATCCAGATTAGAACGATACCGTAAGCTTAGAGAGGAATTTTTACGAAGACAATGTGAGAATACTAGTCGAAGAAATCTAGACGAAATCACTGCTCAGTTACTTGAACTCCTAATTAGCTTCGGTATGGAGGGCCCTGCTGCACGTTTCACTTCTATATCAAAAATTAAATACGATTATTTTTAAAGGGACTTCTTTCGACGATGCAGATAGATATGTCTCACAATTCGAGTCAATCGCTAATGCGAATAACGAAGGTACTGACGTAGACAAACTACGAATCTTCCCTAGTCTGCTAAGAAAGCAGGCGCGCATCTGGTATAGTCAAGTTGAACCAGGCCGTGTAGGAACCTGGTACCTACTGAAAGATGCGTTTCTGAACCAGTTCAGAGAAATCGGTTACAAATCAAGAATTCTCGGACGTCTGAACAATGTTCAGAAGAAGAGTAAAGAATCCCTTCGCAAATATACACGAAAGGTTAAAAATCTCATAGGAAAACTAACCGGTGTATATCTTGTTGATATGCAGATCGAATGGTTTTTGGCTGGTTTACCACCAAAGATTGATCAGTATTGCAGACAAGGGGACATGACCTCCTTAGCAGCAGTAATAGCTAGTGCCGAAAATTTCGAGACCTCGAAACTAGCACGAAAGCGACGATCAACTAAGAAATCTCAAAAGTCGAAGACTGATTCTAGTGATAGCGATGATGATTCTGATTCTGATTCAAGTACCAGTTCTTCAAGCTCGGAATGTGAAAGCAGCGATTCATCAGAATCAGAAGCTGACAAAGGAGAGATAAAGAATAAACGACGAACTAAACGAAAGGACGACACGAAAGTTGTTGAGGATAAGTCTGAAGTTGAAAAGCTTTGGAAGAGTAATATGGCTGACCTTAATAAAAAGTTTAATGACTTGAAAGTGCAGATCTCTAAAGTTGCAGATAAAAGACCGAAAGCGTCTTCTTCCAACTCGAGAATGTGGTGTACGAAATGTGGAACTTCAGGACACACCAAGGAAGATTGCACCACTGTGAATGTCAAATACATTGAAGATCCTACCCAGGAAATACTTTTTATTTTTCAAAATGATGCGACTACTAACTATGTTCAGGGTACTGCAGCATCAGCCCAGCAGGACAGACCCATGTTCGCACCAAGAAGACATAATCCTCTTGAATTTGTTGGACCAGCGAAGTCTCAAACCGCGACTAAATCAGTGTCGGGCAACTGCTATAACTGTGGAGAGCCGGGACTTTTTTCACCTGACTGTCCTCAGCTGCGAAAGCCGATTGGTTATGTACCGTTATGCTCGAACTGCAGAGAGCCTGGTCACAAGTATCCTGACTGCCCTCAGCCGCAGAAGCCGCGACCCAAGTATCAGTATGTAGCAACACCAGCTGCTGCAGACTCGAAAGCGAAAGCTTCGACTGATGCTGTTGTGCAGAGAATTGACGTTATTGAAGAAAAATTGGCGAAGACAGAAGATCAGTCCTGGCCAAGTGATGTGGAAAACTTATTCAAAGTCACAACGAGAAGCAAACGCTCCTCGAAACCTGACCAAAAATCTTCGACGAAGCGCAGAAAATCCTCGAAGAAGAAATCTTCTAGCAAGACGACGAATAAATCTACGACTAAAGAAGATCTCAAAGATGACCCCGACTATGACCGCAATGCTGCGAAGTTGTTTGCAAAAGATATCTCATCATAGGCGAAAGAAATTATCAACGCTGAACTTCAGTCAGCTGCTGGAGAGAAGGTGGTCACTTTCGAGGAAGGGGACGACGAAATCACGAAGACAAAATTGTCTAGTGCTGTTATCGATAAGCCAATCTCGAAATCGAAGACGAAAGACTATGACATCATGACTGATATTGGATCACTTCGTCCGAATATTACTTTTGAGCAGCTGCTGGCAGATAACACTTATTACAGAAAGCAACTGAAAGGTCTTTCTGCACCGAAAAAGAAGAAAAAAAATTCTTTGCCAGATGCCGGTGTTCTGTCTATTGATTTAGGTGATCTTGGTGCACTTGAAATTGATATTACCATTGCGGGATGCCTGATAGAAAAAGTGCCAATTGACTCTGGTTCCAGCGTGAACATAATAACAGAAGATACAGCTCATGCTTTGGGGCTGACTGACATTCAACCGACACAGCGAAACATCAAGTTAGCTGATTCGACACGACGAAAACCTGTTGGAGAACTGAAGGATGTCACTGTTTACATTCAAGCCAAGCCATTCACAATGAATTTCATAGTTATCAAACCACTCGGTTTGTCATCCTATTCTGTGCTGATTGGACGACCTTGGCTTTATCGATCAAACGCAAGTGTTCATTGGAAATCCAGAGAGCTAAGATTTCAGACTGGTGAGACCAATAATCGTGGTAAGCCAGCAGAACAAATAATCACCTGGAGTCGGGACAAATATGAAGGTGAAATGCCTTTGTCTGACACCAGTTTTACATTAGAGGAATCTTCTTATGCCTTAAATGTTTTTTCTAACGCATCTGACATTGAAGTTCAATATTTCGAATGTTATGAGAATGTTGACGAAGAAGAATTCTTCGATGTCTGCAACACTGAAGCGGATGTTTTGTATGAAGAAATCAATGTTGCAGACACGAACTCGAAAGAGTCTGATGATTCGAGTGACGAATCTGAACACGAATTTGGTAACAAGAACCAGGCTGACAACAAGAATACATCTATGGAGTCAACCATGCGCGAAATTCATAGCCATACCAAGGCCAGTATGACAGAAGGTATCATATTACCAGATTCTACTGAACTAATTGAACTTGCACCTGGCAGATTTGTGCATGTTTCAAAGTCACTTGGAGAATCGGAGTTAGCGGAATTCACTGAACTATTGAAGGAGTATCAAGATGTTTTTGCCTGGTCGCTCGACGATTTGAAGGGTATACCTGCAGAATTTGGAGAGCACCGTATTGATCTTAAGGAAGATGATGTACCTGTTCGACAGAGACAGTATCGTCTCAATCCTAAGTACTCTCTTATGGTTAAGGACGAACTCAACAAACACCTTAAGGCAGGTATAATCTATCCCGTCTTAAGCAGTGAATGGATTTCACCCATTGTTGTCGTCCCAAAGAAGAAGACTGGCAAAATACGAATATGCCAGGATTTCCGCAAACTCAATGCTGCCACAAGGAAGGATCATCATCCTCTACCCTTCACTGATTCCATCTTAGATCAGGTTGCTGGTCAGGAGCGTTACAGTTTCTGTGACGGTTTTTCTGGTTATAATCAGGTTGGAGTGCGGAAGGAGGATCGTTCAAAGACCACATTCACTACGGATCGGGGCACTTATGCCTACAACAAAATGCCCTTTGGTCTTTGTAACGCTCCAGCGACTTTTCAGCGAATCATGATGTTAATATTCGCTGCCTTCCTAAGAACTTTTCTCGAAATATTTATTGATGATTTTTGTGTATATAGTGATATAAAGACGCACCTGCAAAAGCTGAAATTAACATTGCAACGGTGTCGAGATACTTTCTCTTTATCTAGAGAAATGTTTTTTCATTTTGAAAGAAGGGATATTACTTGGACACAAAATATCTAACAGAGGAATAGAAGTCGACAAAGATAAAGTCGAGCTTATAAAGAATCTCCAGATACCAACCAATTTACATGAACTAAGAGCTTTCTTAGGACATGTCGACTATTACCGGAGATTTATTCAAAATCATGCTTCTATTGCTGCCTCTCTTACACATCTACTGAAGAAACAAGTGGAATACTTGTGGACGAATGAACAGCAGAAAGCATTCGAAGAACTTAAGCAAAGGTTGATCAATGCTCCTATTCTGAGACCACCCAACTGGGCTATTTTATTTCATAGTTATGTGGATGTTTCTGCATTTGCTATTGGCGTCTGTCTAAGCCAGAAGGACGACCAAAAGAAAGATCATCCCATTTTCTATGCGAGTCGACAACTCAGTGCATCAGAGAAGAATTATTCGGCTACAGAAAGGGAAGCACTTGGCATGATTTTCACTGTTAAGAAATTTCGGCATTATTTGCTGGGATATGCATTTATTTTTCATGTTGATCACTATGCTTATAAGTATCTTGTAAATAAACCAGATCTATCAGGACGAATTGCTCGATGGGTTCTACTTCTGCAGGAATTAACATACAAATGTTGATTATCTTTCACGACTCAGTACGGGAAAAATTGAAGAACCTACTAATGATGATTTTTGAGACGAACATTTATTCGAGATTTCATCTACAAATTCGCTATATTTTGATATTATTATTTATCTCAAAGATCAGATATATCCGGATGGTTACGATTTGGAGCAAAAGACAGTTTTTCAATATAAGGTAGCACCTTATACGATTATTAACAATATCTTGTACAAGCTTGGTGCAAATCATCAACTTCGAAGATGTCTCGAAAATGAAGACATTAAAAAGGTCGTTAAAGCCTTACACTCAGAAGATGTTGGTGGACATTTCGCTTTGAAAAATACTGTTGATAAGATATTGACTGCCAAGTATTGGTGCAATCCTGCCTCTTGCACCATTTGAAAAGTGGGGGATTGACTTTGTCGGTCCAATCAAACATGTGACTCGACATACGAAATGTCGTTATATTCTAGTTGCAACGGATTATGCTACAAAGAACGTTGAAGCAGAGGCGACGAAACGAAACGATGCGAAAACTGTCGCGACATTCTTATTTAAAAGTATAATCACAAGATATGGTTGTCCACTTGAACTAGTTAGTGACCGAGGTACACATTTTCTAAATGACACGATACAGTTGCTGACAACCTATTTTCTGATCAAACACAGAAAAAATCACGACGAAGCAGACACCATATTTTCTTATGTATGTATGCATCCTATTGTGCCAATTGAATTTGAGGTGAAAACTTTTCGTATTCAAGCTCAACGAACAGATGCAGAATGTATAAACGAAAGGTTGACGAATATTAAAGAACTAGCTGAAGCTCGTGAGAAATCACAAAAATTAACGAAGGAAATCCAGGAACAAAGAAAGAAGAAGTATGACAGTTGTATTAAGAAGTGTGATCTTAAAGCTAATGACTTTGCACGGATATATGACAGCCGACATTGCCTGGCATCCATCCAGTCTTATTTGGATCGATGCAGGTTGGGTGATCTGAAAGTGGACCCTTCAATCATCCTTTCTGAAGTTAGCATGGAATTTGTGAACTCCATCCACTCAATTTCTGAGGTGGACTTCAAAGTTCATGTGCGAGGCCAATTCTTCACTATCACTGAAGACCTATTCTGCACAGCCCTCGGGTTACCTTTGGATGGGAAAATGGTTTCAACCAATAAAGACTCAGTGGATGAAGCAGCCCACTTTTTGAGCAATTGTTTCGTACCCATGAAGGGGTACAAATTTTCAATGATCCGCGACACAACATTTAAATTGTTCTGTAAATACACGAACCAAGCAATACTTTTGACGGATGCGGATGCCACAATTTCAATTCAAAATTTTGGCTACATATTGGACACTCGTCGATAATCCAGTTTGCTTCGGCGTTATTACCTACAGGGCTTTTTTGCGATGGATTAAGCATCACAAGTTTTTTGGCGTTGGAGCACATGTTTCTCGACTGTGTGCCAATTTTGACATTTTGACCGAGCAGGAGAAAACAATGCTGACAGAAAGGATGTTGGCTCCCAAGCCAATTGATCTTTCCAGCATCCTGTCTGTTCCTATTCCGGTTGCACCAGATGTTGCACCAGCAGTCGAAGTGGCAGCTCCCACTGCTATGGAGATTGATGCTGCACCACCATCCCAACCAGATACAGTTCCAGCTGGGGCAATGGGTGGCGCTGCTACTGCTGCTGATTCTTCAAAGCTCGCATCTGCTTCCACATCTCAGAAGCAGCAGAGTGCATCCACCACTGATGATGATGCAACCCAATCTGACACATCAGACAAAGGACGAACAGCTGCAGAAGGCGATACTGGGGCTCCTATTGAAGATGAAGACGAACCAGACAACCAGCCCTGGTGGTTTCAATCTATGACAGAAAAAAATTTTCGAGTCAAGTTCTTACAACCGCTCAAGGATGCGAAGGCACTTGTCGAGGAAGAGTTGGCTAAGCTGAAGGAGTCTCAAGTGAAGCCACCCCATCTTGCAGCGGGCCCGATTCTTACGACGAATATCTTCAGGCCCTGCTTCGCATTGATGACCTTACACAGCAACTTCGAGTTGTGCCATCTTGTTCCGGAGCCTCGGACCATCAAGAGTATTTGGAGGCTGTCGCGAATCTCGACAAGCTCGAGCAGGAGCTATCGAATCTTAAGGGACTTGGCAACTGCATCCACACAGCCACAGCGAACACGGCGCAATCAGTCGAAGGCGCAGTAGGCATCGCCTTCGACGATTGGAAGCGACCTTGGGAGAAGGACGACTTTCTTTGGTTATGGGCTCATCTCTCTATCGAACAGAAAGGATGTCTCTGTTGGGGCATAATCCAGGGTAGGTTCCAGGTCGTGCCTTTCGGATCAGCAGAGTTCTACATAGGCTCTTCGGCTATGTATGCTCTAGAATATATGCAAATCAAAGAGTTCCAATTTTGCGGACCGAAGATAATAAGCGACATTTTTGGAAGCGAAAGTCGCAGTTTCAACTCTACAAACCTCAAGCTGTTGTGGATTTAGGCGAATTCGACGATGTCGGGCTGCTGATCTATTTAAATATGGCTTATCTAGAGTTATTCAGTCTTTATGTGGATTGGGAGCGAAATCTTGAGATTATTTTGCGGAGATTCGACACAATCTGCAAGACAGAAGGAAGTCATTTCGCTACAAGCAGTTCTGTACATATTCATTTTGGCAGTTTGGTACTTTCGCAGCAAAGACATTGTTTTTCGTTCAAAATCTTTATGTTAAAAGCTCTTTTATTAGATTTTCAGCTCGTTATTGTAAAAAAGTCACTCTTCGTAGTGATTCAGACGAAGATACAAAGTTAACTCAGGAGCTGTTCAATGGAACATTGCCCCCGGTTAAGTTAGAAGAATTCGGCAACTTACCAGTTGGCCGCTATACAAAATCAAAAGAAGACTTGCTGTTGATCGAAGCTCAGCAAAACTTGGAGTTTGCTCAAAAATCATATGAAGAATTAAATCGTTCATTAAACATTCATTCATGTCTTTGTTGTGCTACTGTGAGAGAGAGAGAGAGAGAGAGAGAGAGAGAGAGAGAGTCTAGGTCTTTCAGGTAACTTTGGACTTTGGACTGCCAGAGAACCACGACTGAGACAAATGAAATGCTTTATGTTTGTGTGAGAGTGTGTGTGTGTGTGTGTGTGTGTGTGTGAGAGAGAGAGAGAGAGAGAGAGAGAGAGAGAGAGAGAGAGAGAGAGAGAGAGAGAGAGATATGCTTGTATTCATTTAAGTTATATCATTGCATGTTTGCAGATGGCAGCAGTTGCTGCATTGTGTGTACAATATGAGGCTGATTTCAGACCCAACATGGGAATTGTGGTCAAAGCATTGCAGCCCTTGTTGACAGCAAAGCCTTCTGCACCTGTAGTCGTTTCAACCCCAGTTTAACAGGAACACGTCTTATTTTTTGTGTATGATGGAAAGACCCTTTAAGAAAGATAATTGACGAGTTCTTCATAATTTTTATATTGTGATGGCAATCACTTGGCATCCAACAAATCATTAGAATGATGTTTGGTTCAGAAAAACTGCAGGAATTCTTCAAGGAGACAACCCTATTACTACCGACTCTTAGGACGGTATAATAAGGATGCTTAGCTGCATCTGTAGTTAATTTCCTCTCCCAGTGTGTCTAGTGATAGTTATAACTTATAATTGCTCATTATGTATCTTTAAGCTTCTGCTTTGAAGTGCTGGGCTTCAGTACAGGAGAAAACATGTTTGATGAAAATTCTTTGGGCTTCCCTTCAAGAATAAAATTAACCTTGTGTTCTTTATCAAACCTCCGTGATACACGGGCAATACCTCTGCTGATCATAGCTGAATAATTTGATTATTATGTGCTTTCACTGAAGCTACTGTTATCAGGGTATCAAGCAAGCAGCTGCATCAGTTTCTGATATATCTGTCACAAATTATCTCATTAAATCTAGGGCTAGTGTTCATATAAGTAGATTTGGAAAAACCATGAAAATGCCTTGACGCAGTTCCAGTGTTGGAAATAGATTTGACGGTGCAATTGGTCAAGAAGTCTCTTCTGTGAGCCACATAAACAGGAGAAAGGATCCATGCATCTATATTTTTGTACTTTGTATAGTACATATTCATCTCGACTTAATTTTAGATTTCTTTGCAACTCATATGAAAGATGTATCGTGACTCTTGCGATTAAATGTCACTAGATGCATGTTATTCTGCAGACTTTTCAAAAGGTATGTATAAGGGTAGGTTCACATGGGAGCTCAATAAGGGGAGAGGTTCCAATACACTCTTCTCATTGGTTGAGTCCGACCCAACGGGGTTGGCTCAGTCGGTGAGCTTGACATCCAACGTTTCTTTGGTCCTACGTTTGAGCCTCCCCTTGGAAACCAAGAAGCATTGGTTGAGTCCATTTCAGGTTGCCTATGCTTGTTTCATGTAACATGGGGCTTATCCCTAGGTGGCAAAAATGGCTGCCAACATGGCGTAAATCCACTTGCCATGGGATGTCACAAAGGTGTGAAACCTAGTCCCTGAAATTATCAAAGTTCAGATCTAGGCAGCTTGCATTTCCTTCCAACAAGTACCATTGTGTGAAAACCTTAGGCTCCTAGAGATGTGGGTATGTTCCGGTAGTTTGAAAGCAACCTAACTTATTGAGAGAAAAGGAAGAAGGGTAAAAACAACAAGAAACATGAAATCTTTTGAAATGGGTCAAATCTTAAAAGAGAGTAACAATTTAGCAATTAATTTTCTTTTTTCAAAAAAGAATTTTTTAAGAAGTATTTTTCTGTACTCACAAAAATCTAACTAAAGAACATGCATTTTTACAAAAAAATACACCATGCTTAAAAAAAAACTTTTTAATAAAACCACTCATATGAAAGATGAGCATCGCGTGAAAAAAAAAAAATCTAGTCCTTAAATAGTCTAAATTAACATGCTTGAAGAAGCTCATAGAATACATTTCATGTTGGTTGTGAGAAATTCACAAACGTTTTAAAAAACCGGCCAAAGTACTTTTGATAATGAATTTTTGATCATTCAAATTTCAAGAAGTTTCCAATGCTTTGAATCAAGCAAAGCACTTATGCAATTATTGAACATGAATAAGTAAGGTAAATCATGATATACCATTTTATTACTCTGAAAGGAAATTTTAATCATTAAATAAACATACTAGTATTTGTCACAACCTAGCTCTAATAAGTGTCTAATTCAAATATATGTTACGAGCACAAGTGTTAAAAAAAACCAAAGCTTGTGAAAATCACGGGTAATTTTCTTAACAAGAATTGCTCGAGTCAATTCTGGATTACATTTTGATTGATTGTGTTTGATTTGTTCAATATATAGCCACTTTCCCCTATTCCTTTTGACCAAATTGATACCGTTGTCTAAAAATGAGACGGCTATTTGGGCACCAACTCCGGTCCACGGATGGTGCGAGTGGTAGGTCATAAGGTAGTTGTTTAGGAAAAATATCATTAAATTCTTGTTTTAAATCTTGCATTAGTTGTTACTTGTGATGAGATGTTATAAAGAGAAAACACATTCACATCAGACTTATTTGCAATATCGCAATGCAAACAAAATTTCAAAACCAGATGGAACAATTCATAATCAGAATTGTTTAATTTTTTTATTAAATCGGCCTAGGAAACTATCGACGATGGGAATACATCAGTCTTTCCAAAAATAGAGACATGTTCACCATACTTATTTTTAAATATCAATGGTTGATCTTTAAAATCTATTTTTAATGAATCTAATTTACTGAGACACCACTCATAGCCTAGAATGACAGTAGTGCAATTGAGATTCATGACGTGAAAGTCGAGTTGCTCAGTATAGTCCTACATTCGAAGCTCCAAAGAGAGCTTTTCAAGATGGAATAGGCAATTAGCTAAGATTTGTTTGGAATCTAATTGCAAATCATAGGCCAGGCATAAAAATGGGACATAACATTCAACTGGCATAACTGCTTCTTGACCATAAGTCAAGTGAAAAGGAGTAGATCCAGCAGATTTCTTGGGAGTTGTGCGATACGCCCAAAGAGCGGGTTTAGGTAGATTTGGATCAATTTGGCTTATAGTAAGGTATCTAGTGATTTCTCGGGCCCAAACTAGGGTGTAGTCTACCTGAAATAAGATGGCATCAAGAAGGTCATCATCAATACCTTTCGTTGGTTTGTCATTGCTAGAGATTCATGAAAGATGCTCAGCTATAAAATGTTGTGAACCCCTTCTAATAACAACATGAAACTCAAATTCTCGAAGCAATAACAATAAGAGTGCTATGCGTCCAATTGTGCATGTCAGAAATGGTGAACTCCTGCAAGTTTGCCGCGACACGAAGCGAAGCGACATGAAGCGAAGGTTGAATGGCGAACAATTCACGAAAGTCAACGTACCTCGAAAACCCTGAGAAACGAAGTGAAGCGAACCTCGAAGGTCGAACAATTCACAAAAGTCAAACATGTCTCCAAGACCAGAAAGACACGACACGACACGAAATGAAAAGAAACGAAAGAAAATCTTTCGCACTGCCAGTTGGCAGCTCAACAGGCGTGGAGTCTTAAACTTCACGCCCAGCTGAAACGACTAGCAATAATGGAGAGTAACTGATTAGTTGATTAGCGTTAACTACTCTTGTAATTCTCTATTTAGCTATCTTGTAAACTCCACACAATGGAGATATAAACTAATTTTTCTGGATCAAAATACAGACAGAAAGTGTGAGTGCATAGAGCAGAAAAGAAAAAGAATTGACACGAAACAGCTGTGCATGAAAATCTGCCAACAAGTAGAACATAGCGAAAGAGCAGAGCGTCAGGCCACCAACGAACGAGACACTGACCATCTCGCTCTAAAAATTAAACTAATAATATATTTGCTCTATCTCGTCCATTCCCTTGTCTTTCGCTATCTTAATTACTAGAATGAAATCTGTACTGTGATCTGTAGTCGCATGTCTAGGATCCTATAAGCTTCCGTATAAGAACATTCATAGAAACAAATACGTTCGCGATACAAACCAAACTTGTTCGTGACATGGTATCAGAGCCTACAGGTTATCACTACTGATATCTGAGTAGTGATTTTCTAGACCACACAATATGGCTACAACGATCCAGACAAGAGTAGCAATCAATCTTGATGGCGCAAACTACAGGATATGGAAATTATAAAATCAAGACACTTCTGAAGGGCGAAAACATCTGGTCGGTGACCAGATTTGCTCAATAGAATTAGGATAAACTAAGGGAGTGGAGTTCTCACTAGGTAAGGTCTCAATCTGAACTGAACAAACTGGGACTGAAGGTTTAGGTCGATTTGGGCAGTCCTTCGTATGGTGCTCGATTCTGCAGTTATCACATAGGGGTGAGAATTTGAGCTTATCAGAACAACGAATGTTAGGATTGTCAAAAATGGTGAACTCTTGCAACTTTATCGCAGCACGAACAAGACACGAAGGTCAAACGAGAACAATTTGCGACAGTCAACGTGTCTTTGACTCAAAGCACGAACGATTCGCGAATCATCGCGAATTGTAAACACACCTCCAGGACTGCAAAGCGCAAAATGGACGAAAAACGAAAACTACGAAAAGAAACGAAAAGAACAAAAACACACGAAGAGAAATCTTATGCGCTACCAGCTGGCAGCTCAACGGGCTTCATGCCCAGCTGAAACGAATAGCAACGACGAAGATTAACTAACTAGTTGATTAGCGCTAAGTAGTCTTGTGATTCTACGTTTAGCTATCTTGTAAACTCCACATAGTAGAGGTATAAACAATTCTCTCTGGATCATAGTTGTGAAGAAGAGATATAGTGAATACAGAGCTCTATAAGAAACAGAGAGAGACGTAGCAAATACCATAGCTGTGCATGAAAGTCTGCCAACGAGCAGAACACAGCAAAAGAACAGAGAGTCATTCCTCCAACGAGCGAGACATTGACGATCTCGCTCTAAAACCAAAATGACAATATAGTCACTCTATTTTGTGTATCTCTTGGCCTTGTGTTGTGTCTCTTGATTGCTAGAATAAAATATGTTCTGTGATGCGTAGTCGAGTGTCTAGGATCCCATAAGAGCTTCCGCACGAAAAGAAAATTCAAAGACTAAAAATTGCTCGCGAATCAGAAGAGAGGACGAACACAAAACAAGAAAAAGCTTCCACGACAAGGATGTCTTTCAGTGCAAATAAAACAACCCCTCGAAGTGGGCATAGGTTGCGCGCCACATAGTTTACTTGGGGAGTTGTTGTTACGTACCCATAAGGGCACACAACCGGAAACTTGAGGTGACGGTCTCAGTTATGGGACAGAAAGCTGATTTGGAGTTATAGGTCTTTTGGGTGCCACATGTCAATGTCTTATTGGCGCGCGATGACTCGCGTCAGTGTGCACAACTGCCGCATGTCGTTGGTCATGCGTGACTCCTATGGACGGAGATGACCCACCTAAACTATGTATATAGAGGTGGATCTCCATGAGCTTGGCATTCATTCTCTCATGGAAAATAAAGAGCTCTTCCACTGGTGGTCAGGACAGGACGAGTATCTAGGCCTCAGGATGTACGTAGGCGAGGGTAAGGCATGGTGGTATGGGATACCATGGCTTACATGAGATCCGAGCTTGCTTGATGGTGGTATGTAACTCCAGTGCATGGGGGTGAGGTAGTAGTACCTTTATGGTTGGGCGGTAACATAGTGTTCATCACCTGTTTGTGCTTTGGCAATGATCGGCACGACGATGGGGATTCTAAGGTGCATGGGTTAAGCTTTTAGCTGATGTTTTTTGAAGGCTTAGTTGAATTTGTTGAATCAAACTGAACAACTTTGCTTTTTGGTTCGTCTCAATCTGAGGTCGTTTTGATTGAAAACGAGCCACCTTTGCTAGCTATGGTGCAAGTTTGTCAATTTTTTGAATTTTTGGCGGTTTTAAAAACTTCAAAAGCCGATTTAGTTTTTTGGCCTTATTTTTGGACTCGGAAGTCGGAAGTCAAAATTTTTTTTTGCTTTCTGGTTTTTCCTCATGCAAATTTTTTTTGAAAAAATAAATAAATAAATTTCTGCCGAACATCTGCGCGCCCGCGCATGTGACTTTTATATGGCTCTGACAGATTTTGTGCCAGGCAGACAACAGTCATAGGCTACAGGCACAGTTACGCAGGAGGCAAAGATTACCTTTTTGTTTGTGGGAAGGGAGACTTAAGAACAATCACATCTTTTTTGTACTTTTCTATAAAGTAATTTTTGTTATGATGTGATAGCTAAATTGTAAACAAAGTTTCATGTAAAAATAAACTTTGAAAGTCTCAACTTTGTAAAGCGGACGGACTGTTGTAAACTTTAAACTATTAAACTTTGTGATTAAACTTATGTGCACTTTGAAAAGTACATTTTAAAGCTTATGAGATAAGTTTTCAAAGTTTTGTTTCGAAGTTTAGAAGTTAAGGTTACAAAGTCCATGCCCGAATCCAACCATGTATCCATGGGTGCATCAGCTTGGTGCTGAGGAGAGAATTGCGACATGATCGGAACTAAAATTCGAGGCCCGGCTTTCAACACCTAAGCAATAGCCTTTTCATATGCGTTGATGGTTGCTTTAGCCTTTGCCAACTCAGTTGAAACTGTACCTTTGAATCTGTCAAAGCGGCCTTGGAATTCTTGAAGCGCCACTTTGTAGTTTTCTACCTTTTTAAATAAATACGTGATTTCGTCGACGTGATTTCGTCGGAGTTACCGGATGATCAGGTATTTGCGTCTATAGATATGCATCACGCTCAAGGGTGATCGCATCCAATTCACCTTGGAGACATGTGTGATCTTGTTCGTCCATCTGCAGCTGCACTTGTTGCTTTGCATCCTGCACAACCTTGTCCACTTGATCTTAGGCGGATGTAGACGCATTCTGAAGTGAGCTGACATAATCTTCTAGGCGATCAACCAATTGTTGTGTCATCTTCTTCTCAGCTTCAAATTTAGCTTCATGCTGCTTGGCGATCTTCAACTCTTTGTCCAGCTGAATAACTTTCTGGCTGATGAGAGTATTCTCAGATCCCATATCTCAGATGCGCTACTCCATTTCTTTTTTCTTATCCAACATAGACTGGATCACTTGCACACAAGGCTTGAGACCAAACCGAGAGCATCACCAGAATCTAATGTTGTGGAGGTGGTAGCAGCAGAAGGACCTAATGGTACTGTGTCCCTGGTTGGCGTGGAGCAGGTGCCTGTAACTCTTTTTCTTCAAAGAGGTCTTCTTCTTCATAGCCCTCAGGCATTGTGGCATCGAATTGCTTTGGTGATTTGATAGCTTGCCCGACCCGAATTGTGGCTGGTGCGGCTTCAACTTGAGTGTTGTGGGTATTTCCTATACATAAATAAATAAGTGGGTCCCACCACTTAAAGTACTGTTGGCCAAGCCTTACCTTGTGGGCCCTGCCACAGTACATTATACAGCTAGAATAATAAAGTGTGAGGGCAATGGCGTCCTGCGTGTGTAAGCCCAACCCAATGAGCACGCAAAATGGTTAGGTAGAACTTGAATAAAAGACTTGGGGCCTTAGTTAGAATAAATTAATTAAAAGCCCAAAGTCAAGCTCATAAGGTTCTAAGTTAAAAGGGAATCTCTCAAACTCACATGAATCATCTGATTTGTCCCTTTTCCTAATGAACCATTAGATTGAAGTTCAATTAGTTTGAAGGGCTAGGATGCCATTGCAAATAGGCTAATGAGAGCCAAGATGGCCCTCCCTCCTTAACTATATAAGGAGGCCATTTTCCATTGTACACATCTTCTATTCTTCTTAATAAAGCTCTCTCTCTCTCTCTCTCTCTCTCTCTCTCTCTCTCTCTCTCTCTCTCTCTCTCTCTCTCTCTCTCTCTCTCTCTCTCTCTCTCTCTCTCTCTCTCTCTCTCTCTCTACGTTGGGATAGAATAGCTTTGGGTAGGCGCTCGAGCCCCCATAGCCCCAACCATCCTTGGAGAACTCTCTACTCTCTCTCTTCTCTCTCTCTCTCTCTTCTCTCCTCTCTCTACCTCTCTCTATCTCCTTTCTCTATCTCCCTTCTCTCTCTCTTGCTATGCAGGTGTGCACGGGCGGCTTCCAGTGAACAGACCCCTATACTACAATCGAGTACAATTGGCGCCATTGCCGGGGAGCGCCAACGTTGCTCACCGCATAGCTGCCTTTCAAACTCTCTACTTCTTCACTCCTCTCTCCACTCTTTTCTGCTTCCAACCCCTCACCTCCTCTTTTTCCCATTCTCCGGAATCTTCCATTTCCATTACAAAAAACCCAAGCCCTCAAGGGATTAGTTTTGTTTTTTAAGTAGTAATTTTAATTTTGTAGGCCATATATTGTGTAGTTAATTTTTTATTAAGGTTTTTTCCAAATTGCCCACTATTATGACTTTAGTTCACTTTTTTCAAGCTTTCCCCCCTCCTTCCTTTTTTCAAAGTACTCTTTTCTGTTTTCTAATCATTTTATTTTTTTAAGTTTTCCCTCCCTTCTCATAAGTTACCTAAGTATTTTTTAAGCTTTTCTTTTTCCCGATTCATTAACTCTCTTTTACGTTTCTTTCTCAAACAAGTTTTTTTTCCCTTCGAGTCTCCTCACGTCCTATCGGTTACTTTTCATTTTTTATGGCTTCGTTAAAAAAAAAAAAACAAAAAAAAAACAAACAACAAACTTTTGTAAAGGCCTCTGAAGTTCCATCTTAGTCTCACTAAGACCAGGACACAGAGAAATCTGCAAGGGTTTGTTGTCAACAAAAAAAAAACAACAACAAACAACAAACTTTTGTAAAGGCCTCTGAAGTTCCATCTTAGTCTCAGTAAGACCAGGACATAGAGAAATCTGCAAGGGTTTGTTGTCAACAAAAAAAAAAAAAAACAACAAACTTTTGTAGAGGCCTCTGAAGTTCCATCTCGTTGAGACCAGGACACAGAGAAATCTGCAAGGGTTTATTTTTCTATAAAAAATAAAAATACAAATTGGGCCATTAGCCTCGTTGGGAAGCGACCCTATCTTTGATAGCTCCTCCCATGACTGTCGAAGGCCCTTTTCTATTGAAAATATTATAATAATTCTAGCCCAAGCCTCTTTGGTGAGTGACTTTGTCTTTGATAGACTCCTCCCAAGACCGCCAAGGCTAAAGCGAGTTATAGTTGTTATTGAAAAATCCTTCTATAAACTTGCGAAGAAGTGTCGAAAAGTAGTTTTTTGAAGCAAAACTAACCCTTTGCCAAAAAACCTACATAAGTACTTTTCCCTTGCCCAAACCGTGAATGTTCTAGACAGGGGAATATTTCTGCTTTTCTTTTCCTCTTCCATCTCCTCATCATCAATTCCCTCATACACATTTCGAAAACTGCATCCCCCAATCTTCTCTCGTACATCACCACACCACTCCATATCATCTTCATCTTGCACACAACAGGCCATGGCAATGTATGAGTAGCTTGCCCAAATCTCAATGCTTTCCAGAGAAACTCTCAAGGGCTACACTACACAATTTGCCAAGATGGTGGGAGATTGGAATTCCGGTCTCCCTAGTCACCACAAAATGGCATTTTTCTATGTCGGATTACCGCACGAGATCAAGATTGGTATGTCACCCTTTACAACATATACCAGTCCAAACGAACTTTGTAAGGCAGCCGTTATTGCAGAAGCACAGATCTTGCACACACCATCACAGCCCATATCCAACATTCAAACAATCAGGGATGATAGAGCATCTAATCCACAAGATGCCACAGACAACGCTAGCCAAAGTACTAGCAACACGGACGATCAGATGCAAGTTGTCAGTGACACAGATGAGATGTGCAGTCAATCTGATTACCTCCCAGAACCACAAATTGCCAATCAGAAGATCCGACCACTGGACCAGTGCCATTATTGTTTTGGAAAACATCCAACACCTCAATGTCCAGTTCGAAATCCGAGATTACGAAATCAATCCAATAAGGAAATTTTGGAGATTGAAAATCAATACACAGTTCTTGCTTGTCATTCCTAACAAGCATTTCTCGGCTCTCAGTCTTCATTCGTCTCATCTTCTCAGAGACCTCCTCGGTCTAAGGTGAGAGGTGCTCTTGAGTTGCTCTATCCAAGTATCTTGGGGATTCGTTAGAATCAGCCAACACGTATTTGCTCAAGAAAGTGGAAACGTACAAAGTGGCCCTTCAGAGATTCCAAGGCCGCTTTGACAGGTTCAAAGGAGCAGCTTCAACTGAGTTGGCAAAGGTTAAAGAAACCATCAGCGTCTATGAAAAAGTAGCCGCTCAGGTGTTGGAAGTCGGACCACAAATCTCAGTTCCAGTTATGTCGCAATTCTCCCCTTCGCACCAAACTGCAATACCAATGGGTACAGAGCTGGATTCGGACATCCCTCATCTATGCCATCTAGCTTGCCATCAGATCGCTCCTTCAAAGAAAATGGATCGGTCTCAGGACTTTCAGAATCTTCTCTAGTGGCTAGGCAAGGTTCGGTGGAAGTATTGGTTATATTAGCGAGCGGACCATCCCAGGCAGGCGAAGTTCAAACTGGCTCACCACTATATTACGTGGAAGGGATCAAAGGAGACCTAATACCGGTGTACGCGCATCAATTGAGAGGTGACGGAATCTTACACACGGTACGGTGTTTCGGATGTGGAGGTAAACATCGTAGATTAGAATGTCCACACCGAAATGATCTGTCCTCCTTTTATCCTTGGTGTGAACAATGCGGCATCAATCACCTATGTCATGATTGTCCACTAAGAGATCCAAGAAAAGTCGTTATGACTCCTACCTATTTGAATCGGCAACCTACATATGACCATGCAAATCCACCAACCGAGAAGCTGCACTACAAACACAAACTTCTAGTGCCACCTGGTTACAAAGCAGATGTGGATGGAAGGAATGAGAGAAAGATCCTAAAATAAGTTGACACGGCCATACGTGAATCACCAACACCACAGAAGATAGAGTGGATAAAATCTAGCCAACCAGGGGTAGCGGAAGAAGTCAAAAAATTGGCAACAGATGCAATCCAGTAGATTTTACCAAGCCTCATTAAACAAATGCTGCAACAACTTCTGGTGGATGAATTACAAAGGGGCCTCACGTCAACCACGCAACTTGAAGGCAAACTGACTACCAGTCAACACAACGATCCATCTGTACCACCTTCAAGAGAGCAGTCCATTGAGAAAGGAAAGACTAAGGTGGGAGATTGTCCTCTGATTTCAACGCCAATCATAAGCAAGATCCAACCACAGTCGGAATGTTCCACTCAACATCTGGCCACCACAAAGCTACATCAGGACATCACATTGCTTAGACGACCAAATCCAGGGAATCCAAGCCCAAAATGGCCAATTGCACAGCAAGAACCATAAGCTACAATGACAAAGCCTTGTCCTAAATCTATGATATTGATTGCTGAGGAAAGTCGTCAGGTTATGGCATACCATGAATACCTGGACAGACAAGAGCATCAAGCAAGCACGTCATATCCACATTATGATTTGGGAGAGTCCATGACATTGGGACTAGTTGCGCCGATCTATGAGGATCCCTTATATCAGCAAGATTTATCTTGGGATCCTCCGAGGGCATATCTCGACTACCCAATTGTCAATGAACAAGGTTATCCGGAATGGCCACCAGACCCTTATGGATATTATTGAAAATCTGGCAAGTCCAAGTTCTTGCTGATTGCCATCATCCAATAAAGCCTCAGGTTTTACGTAAGCGAATTTTATCCACGCTTTTCTTGAAGCACCCATGTCCCAGCAATAAAAAAAAAAAAAAAATCGACAACAACGCCCCTTCACGATAGTTGCTGCCTAGTGCCGAGGGACCGACACTACTTTGGGCCGTGGACCCTGTTGTGGGTATTTCTTATACATAAATAAATAAGTGGGTCCCACCACTTAAAGTACTGTTGGCCAAGCCTTACCTTGTGGGCCCCGCCATAGTACATTGTACAGTTAGAATAATAAAGTGTGAGGGCACTGGCGTCCTGCGTGTGTAAGCCCAACCCAATGAGCACGCAAAATGGTTAGGTAGAACTTGAATAAAAGACTTGGGGCCTTAGTTAGAATAAATTAATTAAAAAGCCCAAAGTCAAGTTCATAAGGTTCTAAGTTAAAAGGGAATCTCTCAAACTCACATGAATCATCTGAGTTTGTCCATTTTCCTAATGAACTATTAGATTGAAGTTCAATTAGTTTGAAGGGCTAGAATGCCATTGTAAATAGGCCAATGAGAGCCAAGATGGCCCTCCCTCCTCAACTATATAAGGAGCCCATTTTTCATTGTACACATCTTCTATTCTTCTTAATAAAGCTCTCTCTCTCTCTCTCTCTCTCTCTCTCTCTCTCTCTCTCTCTCTCTCTCTCTCTCTCTCTCTCTCTCTCTCTCTCCATTGGGATAGAATAGCTTTGGGTAGGCGCTCGAGCCCCCAAGGCCTTTCTCAACTTAGGCTCTCTCTCCCTCTCTCTCCAAGGGTGAATGGTGCATAGCTATGGATAGGCGCTCGAGCCCCCATAGCCCCAACCATCCTTGGGGAACTCTCTACTCTCTCCCTTCTCTCTCTCTCTTCTCTCCTCTCTCTACCTCTCTCTATCTCCTTTCTCTATCTCCCTTCTCTCTCTCTTGCTATGCAGGTGTGCACATGCGGCTCCCAGTGAACGGACCCCTATACTACAACCGACTACATTGAGGTTGCTGGTTAATCTGAAAAGAGTCATCAAAACTAGTAGGAGTATCATGGAACTATTCGAATCATCTTCCAGGGGATTGGAGTTCAAAGGGCGCAGGGCTCTGGGGCATGACAAAAACTTATGAGGCCCCAAGGGGGTTGGAATCAATGAACATGTCCATAAAATACTGGGTGTTTGGGAAAACAGCTTCTGTGTGTGGAGGTGAGGTGGCCTGGGCAGCTGTGATGAGAATGGTAGCCCCAATGGTCACAGACTGTCCATGAGAGGAAGTAGAGGCGAGAGAAGCATCAGAGGCGGGGGGAATAGGTAGTCAGTGCGAATAGCAGCAGGGGGTGGAAGCGCAGCTGAAGATGTTTGCCTAGTACAACGTCGTGATGCGAAAGGCGAGTCAGGAATGCCGATCTCGCTGCGTGGACGACGTCGACTATGTGAACTGGATGCCTGTTGAGATGACTTGGCTGGTGCTTCTTCATAAATAGAAAGCACGAAATCCATACGAAACCCATGGATTTTATTTTCAAGATGGGAGGCTGCTAGGAGTGACACCAAAGGGCCAACATCAAATTACTGCTTGGTATTGCTCTTGATGGCTCGTTTCAGCTCTCCAAAAATGGTCTTGAACCAGTTGTATGGTTTTAGAGGAGCCTTGGCTATCTTGGCATGAGAATCAACTATCCTATGCAAAATCTGGGAAGTAATTTGGTCTTTCCTGAGGTTGCCAACCATCAGGAAATTGTTAAGGAGCTGAGCAGCGGCGTGAATGGCCGGATCAGTAACGTCTTTTAGAAGGTAGCCATCATTAGTCCAGTGCAAATCATTCTCATAGTGTCAGTATAAGACTTAATAGTCTGTTTGGCTTGCTTATGGTTTGGTGAGGCTTGGGTACCAGATGCTATCCCTATGGCAGCAAGGGTGGCCTCAGTCACACGCACCTTGTGTGTGTTCTCCTCCTTCCAAGTACTGAAGACAAGAGTGATAAAATCCATGTTGATTCTCCCTAAGAAGGCTCTTTCATGAATACCCAGTGCAGTAAGCAGAGGCTCCGCAAGGGTCATCGACCATTGAGTGACCATGCTTGTGCTAGGAAGGATCATGATATTCGTTGTAGATGGGACATCACGATGGATGTAACGTGGCGACTGAGATGTATCTGTGGAAGATATGATGGAAAAGGACAGAAATTGAAAGTAATAGCCACGAGTGTATATCAGAAAACAGTACAAAAAGTTTTGAAGGCTTTGGTCACTGGAAAAATTGGCAAGAGTTTCGCTAGCACAAGTGAGGAATGAATTGAATTCAGCCAACTTATAGGTGAATTTGGAGGGTCCATTACACTGAATACTAGTTTGGCTAATCAGTTCTGAACAAAAATTCGCAAGCTTGTTCAGTACTGTGAAAATAGGCTATAAGAATCTCGGCGAAGGTTTCTGACGTGCTGACGCCATCCGGTGAACGTTTTCTAGGTCTGGCGAAGGATGAACCTTCGCCCAAGAGGATCCTTTGCCCAAGTATTGTCATAAATGCAACTTTTCAAGATCTTAACCTATAGCCAACCTAATTTTGACATTTTAAGACCATCTATCCTGTCCGCGAAGTTTCTGAGGTAAGTAAGGTGCTCGGCGAAGGTTCCCAAAATGGCATATTGCTGATCATTCGCCTAACTCAAAAAACATGTACTTTTTTTGGAAAAGAACCTTTGCCCAAGTCAGTATTGATATTTCCGAAGCGGATGTACAATCTAAAAGCTCAGCGAAGGTTTCCAATACTGTATAGGCAACATATGACCGAAACAGTGATTTTATAAGTCATTTTCCATCAAAAATTATCTTTTTGAAAATACTTTCCTTCCTCTTTTTTCATTCTGATGATTTTTCTGACTTTTGCTCATCAATCTTTTCTCATTTTATTTTTTTACTGTCTTTTCCAAAAGAAATTAACAATTAAGAAGTGAAAACAAAAAATTGAAAAACAAATAAAAATAAAAATCATTTGGATCATGCTTGCTGAATTGGCGGAGCAGGCTGCCAAAACTTGCGTAATCAGCTGCCATTCACAAGAGTATCAAACCGTTTTCCATCCAAGTGCTCAAGAATCATTGCTCTATAGTTCAAGATTTCATTCACTTAATATGGGCCTTCACCGGTAAACTTCAATTTTTCCTTGATCAGCTTGGCTTTGTACATCAGTGCAAGATCTCCTGCTTTCAGATCCTTTTTGTGTAATTAATGATCGTGCCATGCCTTGCGACGGGCTTTCTTTGCTGCTAACACATGAACTGCCATCAATCTTGTTTCACACAATTTGTGGAACGCCTCATGACGTAGTTGTAAAGACTTATCATCATTTAACCGCTCTATTGCTGCTATGCGTAAAGATGGTATTAAAAATTCAATCGACATGATAGCATCTTGACCATAAACCAGTTGAAAGGGTGTTTGATTTGTACTATTTTTGTAAGCGATTTTGAATGCCCATAATGCTGCATGCAGTTTGTGTTCCCAATCAGATCGACTCGCTTCAACTGTTTTTGTCATAATACTCAGAGAATCTTATTGGAAGATTTAGCTTGGCCATTCCCTCTAGGATAATAAGGAGTACTAAATCTGTGTATAACAAAAAAATCTTCTAGTAAACACTTTATCATTTGATTAACAAAGTGTGTACCTCGGTCATTGACAATCTCAATCGGACATCCAAATTTGATAAAATATTCTCATAGAGAAACTTGGCCGTAGATTTCGCATCAGCAACTTTGACAACTTTGGCTTCAACCCACTTGGTCATATAATCAGTTGCTACGACAATGTATCGGGCCTGAGATCATCGCACGACAGGATGAATAGGACCAACATAATCCAGTCCTCATTTTTCAAATGGCGCTTGCAATAAAACCGGATGCAAGGCTTCATAGTTCTGTCTAGTAGGTTGTCATGCTCGCTGGCAAACATCACATGTCTAAATATAATTTTATGTGTCCTTATGAAGCGTAGGCCACCAACAACCTGATTGCAAAAGTTTGCAAACAATAATATCTTTAGAGAAGTGTCCTCCGCCCATGCCATCATGTGAAAACGTGATTAAATCTGGTATTTCATGCGGTAAAACACATCTACGTAGAATATTGTCTGATCCACAACGATACAATTGTCCTGTAATCAATTGATAAGGTTGAGCCTTATAAATCAATTGTCTCTTCTGTACTTTTGTCAAAGAGTCATTCAGTTGTCCTAGCATCATGTACTCAACAATATTCATTGCCACTCAGGTACTGCTTCTACATAGAATAATGCAGCATCTGGTAATTCATCATCCACTTCAGTATTAATTGGTGCGGATTCTATTCACGAAACGTGGTCGGCTAGATAATGTTGCTTCCCCTTTCAAACCACAATTCGAAAGTCAAATTCAATCAATAACAGTAACCATCTTGCAATACGCCCAGTATTGCATGTCTTGTTTACCAAGTAAAGTAACAGCTGGTGATCCGTATAAAATACAAAGTGTGTTTTCATGAGGTAATGACGAAATTTTCGTACAGAAAAAATCATGGCTAACGCTTCACGTTCTGTTGTTGAATACGATTTGCAAGTTGTCTGCTTAATCGTATTGGATAGTCTTTCTTATAGTCATTTGGCTACGTCAAAACTGATCCAATTGCATATTTTGAGACATCAGTGTGAACATGAAACTCAACTGTCCAATCTGGAGAACGCAATATTGGTGCTGAAATTAATGCTTTTTTAAATTCTTCAAAGGCTTCTAATGTCTCTACTGTCCAAATAGAAACAATTGCTAAATCCGCAAAGAAGATAGTAAAAATTTGATAGTACACATGACCCATAAACGCATAAACTCCATGAATTATTGTTGGCGGTGGCAATTCCACAATAACCTTGATTTTAGAATAATATGTGGCAATGCCATGTCTCGATATCACATGCCCAAGCATAACTCTGTGAGAAACCCATATCTGGCATTTTTCTGGATTTAGGAAAATTTGATACTTGCGACATCTTTCAAATACTTTCTCCAATCGCTCCAGGTGGTCTATATCTGTGCTATGGACTCCAAGGTCATCCAAGTAAATTTCAAGAAATTTTTGTAGATAATCTTTAAAAGCATTTTGCATTACTCTTTGGAATGAACTTGGTGCATTACAGAGTCCAAACGGCATTATTTTGTAAGCATAGGTGCCCCATTCTGTTGCAAAAGTTGGTTTGTGGCGATCTGCAAGTGCAATCTTGACCTGGTTATAACCACTAAATCCATCCAGAAAACTATAAGCTTCCGCTCCAGCAAGGCGGTCCAAAATTATTTCTAAAAAGGTAACGGAAAGTGATCCTTCCGCGTCACTTTGTTCAAAGCCTTGAGATTCACACAAATTCTCAATTTTCCATTCTTCTTAGGAACAATGACAATCGGTGAAACCCATTCTGTATGCTCAATCTCATAAATGAAATCGGCATCAAGCAGTCTTTGAAGCTCTTTCTTTATCAGATCCGCAACATTAGGATTACAATGGTAGAACTTTATAACCTTTGGAACTCCATCAGGTACTTAAGGTATGGTATGTTCAATAACTGACGTCGGAATACCTTTCAAATCTTGATAAGTCCATGCAAAGCAATCTTGATACTTAATAAGTAATGTTCGAAGTGCTTGAAACTGTTCAGGATTAAGTTGTGATCCAACTTGTACAATCTTTTCTCGTTCTCCTGGTTCAGCAAGATTCATAGCCTGTGTCCTAGCTGGGCCATTGTAAACATCTTTCGATTTTGGCACCTGTTCTTCGGGATCACGATGTGCTTTGGGTAACATGATAACCACATCATCTAGTGTATAACGTTTAAAATATTCGGGCATATCATGCTGGACTACATCTACTTTTCTTTGTCAAAAGGACTTGTCTTGGATCTTTGCTTAGCCTTTTTAGCAGGAGTTGATCGTGGAGGTGATGACTTATGAGAAGATAAACTCTTCTTCGAAGGTGAAGACTTCCTAGATGATGATGTCTTGCTAGAACTCTGACTTGTAGAATGATCCTGGACTTTTCCTTTGTCTTTATCCAGTAAAGGAGGTGTCACATTTTTTGAATCAATCTTTTGAGGAGGAATTTCCCATTTCAGGACGATATTATAATGTTGCTTGGCTTGTTTCTTCGTCAATGACCCTATGATCATGTCTTCCTTCAATATAACTACTTTTGGCGGCTTCATTGTTGGTTCATCAGGAATATTACGCACTCCAAATCTTGTCGGATCCATATGATTTAGAATCTTCTCATCAGTAAGCTCTGCATTGTCATCATAAGTCAAGGCATGACTCGTAGGAATGAGTTCATCTTCAATCGGATCTGGTATAGGTTCCATTGATATCAAAACTACATTCAACACATTCAATGGAAAAGTGATCGGTGTATCCAAGGTTTGATCCAATAATGAAATCTCGCTCAAATTTGACTGCTGCATCGGCATGGACTGCATGAAACCTATATGTAGAAACACAAGGAGACTGAAGGATCCTCGTATACTCATCTAGAAATATCCCAGCATATAAATACCCTAGATAAGTAATAGTGACCATCTAGCAAATATCCTCGGATGGAAAATGTGTAATGGTAAGGGTGAAAGGCTCATGAATCATGTTAGGAACCGTAGAAATATCATGAGGCAAATCACAAACCTCAAACAAAGATCCATGGAATAAAGCGAAAGAAAATACAACCTGATCACCAATAGTGAGGGAACCAGCAAACAGGTAATCTGAATGGAAAGAAGAGCTGCATCATGAGCCTTTGGAAGGCTACGCATAAACTGCTTCTCGGTAACCAAATGATAGTCACTTTGGGAATCAATACCAGAAAGTAAATGATGCCAACCAACATGTGTAAAAGATAGTGTCTGCTGAGAAAGATCCATAGCAACAGTACCAAGTGATGAAAATCAATCTACACCAAGAATAATGTCATAGCGCTCTAGAGGAATAATATAGAAATTTGCCAGTCCAGAGAAGTCACCAATTCTATAGTCCAAGCCTTGAAACATCTGAGAACTGGAAAAAGAATGGGAATGAACAACCTCGACACTGAGAAACTGTGTAACTGAAATAGGTGTAGCACGAATCCTGGTGGAAATGTAACTGCTAATAAATGAATGTGTACTGCCAGTATCCACCAAAGCAATATACTCTCGTCCCAAAATGCGAACACGTAACCGAATAGAACGAGGACCAGGACACCCACCAACCCAAGTAGCATAAGCAAGTTGTGCATGGCAAGCGGCAGAAGCAGGATCATCAGGAAGCGGGTCAGCCGACAGCAGAATGTGGGTCAGGAGTGTCAAAAATATGGATATAAACATCAAAATTATCAGGAGTAAGAGCCTCATGGTAAAAAACGGTGGTAGGAGGGCCAGGAGGAACGGTAGTAGAAGAAGCCAAAGTAGGAGAAGCAGTGGAATGAGAGCAAGAAAAATGAGAAGAAGTAGATAACTCAGGATACTTATGTTGCAAGGTAGTAGCCAAGGAGATAGCATCTAAGAGAGTAAGAGGCCGAAAATATAAGACATCATATTGTAAAGTGTCTCTAAGACCGGCAATAAAATGCGAAATAAGCTTTGTAGGATGAAGATCAGTAAAAAGGTAGGAAAGCTCAATAAACTGATCAATATAAGTAGTCAAATCACTAGTATGGCGAAGGCTACGAAACAGATCACATTGGCAAACCAACCATTGTGGGTCAATCATAGCCATACGAAAATCATGCCGAAAAGTAGGCCATATATGTAATCCCTCACGAGTAGGCTCAGAGCGATAGACATGCCACCAAGTCTGAGCTCGACCATCTAAATGTAATGCAGCCAACTGCACTTTCTGGGTTTCAGTCTTGGGATACATAAGAAAATAGGTCTCTAACTTAGAGAACCAATTTTTCAAGATATTCCCATCAGATGGACCAGAATAAGTAGTAAGCTGGATGCGACACAAAAATCAGGAGCAAAATGAGGCTCGAGATTACCTGAAAAAGTAGAAGAAGGAGAATGTCTGGGAGGGTGGTATCCCCTCATGGTAGGATAGTCTCAAGGCTAGAAAGAATACGATCAATACGACTCTCAAGATGATCCATGCGGGAATCAATATGTGTAAAACGATCATCTAAAGAGCTCTGTGGAGGGTCTTCTGATGAAGAAGTCGCCATAGGGACTAAGGAAGAGACAAAAACCTGAGGGAGAGGACGTTTGTCGTCACCCCAACTTAGTCTAACTTCCAAAATCACCAAAAATGGCACGTAAACAGTCAATCAAGATGGATAATAATCAGAAAATGAGGGGCTGAGAAAGTAGAAGGTTTCTAACAAAATGGAAAAATGGAAAGAGGAGGGTGTGAGGCAACAAATATGAACAAGAATAGGGGGCCGGAAAGAGCAGTATGTGAGTAGAAAAGACAGCAAGTAGGTGCAAAAAGGAAGTGCAAAAAGGACGCAAGCGATACCTAGGTGGGTGTTGATCCGTCGTTCACTCGGTAGTGCCAACAAAGAGAGGTAAAAGCTGAAGATAATAGGGCACTGGGTAGCAACTACCAAGATCCACGATATGCTGAAGAATAGGTTGAAAAAAAAAGGTGTTGAAGTAAGGTGCCGAACAGCCTCCAATCAATAGCCGAAATGGACAGCAAGTCAGTGAAAAGAACCACTGAAAATGAGACGGTAGTAGGGCGCTAGACAGCCTCCAGTTAATATAAAAAATGGACAGCAAATTGGTGACGAAAAGTGTCGAAAATAATGAGGTAGTAGGGTGCTAGGCAATAGCTACTAAATCTGCAAAAAAAATGAAAATTGTTGAAAAAATCGACGAAAGTGATGGGTTACCACTGAAAATGAGATGCTGGTAGGGCGCTGGACAGCCTCCAATCAATATAAGAAATGGACGACAAATCGGTGACGAAAAGTGTCAAAAATGATGAGGTAGTAGGGCGTTGGGCAATAGCTACCAAATCTGCAAATTCAATGAAAATCTGTCGAAAAAATCGACGAAAGTGATGGGTTAGCAGGGCACTGGACAGCCTCCACCAAACCTGCAAAAAATGATGAAGAAATTGTCGAAAGTGATGGGTAGTAGGGCGCTGTTGGACAGCCACCACCAATCTGCAAAAATGACGAAGAAAAATCGATGAAAGTGATGGGCAGTAGGGCACTGGACAGCCTCCACCAACCTGCACGAAGGTTGACAGAGAAAAATTGATGACAGTGATGGGTGGTAGGGCGCTGGACAACCTCCACCAATCTGTAGGAAAGTGCTCTGATACCGAGTTACAAGCTAAGATTTACTAGCTATGCTAGAAAGCAAGACTTAAGCTAGAAATCAGAAAGAGAATGCTTAAGGAGGCTAAAAGAGAAGCAATCATCATCAATTGAATAAAGGAATATCCCTACTTATACCCTCTCCCTGAATCAAATGGAGGATTCAAAAAAGGGAGGGAAAAGGATTTGGAGAGAAAATAGTGTGCCCTCCCAATAGGAGGACCCCCCACTGCAAATCAATGTGACCAATTCCTAAAAACATAACCAAATAGGGCCCAAGGCCAGTATATGAATAAAAAGGGCCCTTAGGCCTGCTTATGCATCATAACAATAAAAGAATGGACGCGACGAATGTAATGAGTCAAGTCCATAACTACTCCGACAGGTATATCTTCAACCATTCCTTGCGGATGAACTGTCGTTTAATCAGCTAGCTTAATGACAAAAGTCGCAGGTTTTATCTTTGTAAGGTCCCATTTTGCACATAGCTTTGTAGAAGTCAGGTTAACTCCCGAACCGCCATCTATCACGGTTGCTTCATTAGGAAATTGTCTATGTTGTATCGGCAAAGTGATATTTTTTTGTTCACTTTCCCAAGCTGCTCCGACATGGAGTACTTCATTAGATTCTTCAAATCCAGCACAAAAAAGTGGCTCTTGATAGACTTTTGGTTCAACTTGAGTTAACTTTTGTGTTAGTACTTCTTTTGCTTTTGGCACCAACTCCAGGGATCTCCCAATGAAATATTGATCTTACTAGACAAAATATTCATGAGCAGTCCTGTTTGCGGTGCTTCCAGTTCAGTCATCTTGAAGGGTTCTTCATGACAATGCAACTGAGTGCTCTGGTCTAGTTTCTAGATGCTTGTTGTTGCACGGCAGCATAAATAGCATATTGGTCTGAAGATCCACCTTCTTGACCATTACCATAGTTCCATTGCTCGGCACTTCTGTAAGGTTCTGGTTCCATCAAATTGGCAGGAGGAGCGAGGTGCTTTGGTGGGGCAGGTAAGGCTACTCGTTCCAGGCATCCAAGAGTAGATTGTCGAGGTCTAGCTGCCGGATTTCCTGCATAATGTGATTCTCGATATCCCATCTGGGCATACCGTTGCTGAATTATCTGAGGATTGAAGTTGCAAAAAGCATTCTTATGATCAGGCGAATTACACAAATGGCATATATTGATTTCCATTCGTTTTTTCAATTGAGGACACTCATTCACTGTGTGATTTTCTATACAAATAGAACACTAGACATTTTCCCTGGTAGGAAAAGTCTTTGCAAACTTCTCAGGTTCCTTGTTCGCTTGTCCATGGAAATCTTCCAGTACTTTGATCTTCTCATCAAATTGCGACTGTGACTTTTCCATCTGTGTCTGCTGGTTCTTCTCGAGTTTCTCGAACTCATTGAGCATAATTTCTACAGTAGTTGACATTCGTTGATGCAATAGTGGTGGATGTCGTAGTGGTCTGCCCTGTTGTATAAGGCAACATATTGATATTCGGCTCATCGTCTGAATCTTCATCCTCCTCCCGAATTGCATCATCCATAACATTTTGCAAAAGTGCGTACTCATTATGGCGTTTCAGCTCTCGTCTGATCCTTTTAGATAAACTTGACAAAAATCACATAATCATGGCATTTTCGTTAATAAGCTCAGGTTCGCACTTAGATCTGAGGCATTCCGTTCAATGTAATCTCGAACCATTTCGCTTTCCCATTTTAATTTTATTTAAAAGTAGGAAAGAGTCTTCCATAAACTTCTGAGGTTTGAACCGTGTGATAAGGGATCTTTTAATAGTCTCTCAATCTGTACGTTCAGTTTCATCTTGATTAAAGTACCAATCTTGTGCTGCGTCTGTTAAGGCCATAGGAAAAAGTTTAAGTCTATCTTGGGAAAAAATTTTGCCATAGACTTCACAAGATTCAGAATAGATTTGAAGAAATCTAACTGGATCTGTTAATCCATTGTATTTGGGTAGATCCAAACGGGGTGCTCTTCTAACAATGATTGGATTGACTTCCTGAGGAGCACCACCAGGAGCACCTCCAGGGACAACCATCTTTACAGATCAAGTCAAGCAGACAATGAGATTGGATCTAGATTTCCAATCAAAACTATCTTAGATCAGATTTGCTAGATCTCTTCCACTTGACAAAAATCAGATTCCTCTATCGTGAAAAAGATTCCAAAATTCAACCAATCGATACTTCTAAAAAATGAAAAATTCTCGGAATCAAAATCAGACTGTATCAGATTTGACCCAAAATTTGACAGGGACTTGATTTGAAAAATTAGCACCTAAAAAATTGAACGGGCAAAGGTTCCCTAGGCGAAGATTCACTCAATGAAGGTTTAGCAGTGCTATTTTTGAAAAAAAAAAAAAAAACTCTCTAATCAGGCTTTTTTGACAAATTCTTCGAAAATAACCTTCGCCGAACTCTCAGACTCAAAATCTGACACAAATAAAGGTAGGGTAGAACTAGCGAAGGTTTTTGGCACACAAAAACACAATTTCTATAGTTTGGCGAGGGTAAAACTAAAGATTTTTTATGATCTGGATAGGATAAATGTTCGTCGAACTCAAAAATAGTAGTTTACTATAAATAGAATGATTTGAAAACTCAGCGAAGATTCTAGCAAAGAATGAAGAGTAATACTGGTATTTTTGCAAAAAAGAGACTTTTTTGGCAAAAATATGACAATATGACAACTGATCCTCTGAGAAACCTTCTATTTCTGATATTATTCTTCGCCGACCTGGCAGTAGATAAACCTGAATCACACCTATGCACAGTGAATCGGACGAAGGTTCTTTTCTTGAATTTTTAGAGTTTTGGTGATTTTTTTTGTGTTTTTTGATGGTTTTTTTGATGTTTCTAGAAATTTACTGGAAAAGATTGTTTTCCCTTCAAACTGAAAGTTCTGTGATTAAAATTGAAGGTGTATGCAACTCGACGAACGTTTCCTGAAAGAGGGCAAAAAGTTATCAACTCTAATGATGATTTTTGCCTCCTTTTGACCAAAATCTAGCAGATTTGACCAATTTTTGTTGTTTTTTCTGATATCTCAGATCCAAATGGATCTTAAGATTGGTGATCTGAATAGCTTTTCCTGTTCCATAATCAGATTAGATTTCAAACAAGCAAATCCACTCAAATCAAGCAAAATCACTCCCAAACTAACCCTAAATGTAGATTTAACACTATTCATGCCACACGACAAGATGCCTAATGCAAGCTAACCATCCAACAAACATGCTGCAAACTGAAAAATTGGCGTAGCTCCCCAGCAATGACGCTAAAATTAAAATGGGTTTATTTCCTTGCCTATCCTCAACCCAAGATCTAATCAATCTAGCATCGAGGAGATGAAGTTAGTTGTCACGCGTAGATTCGTTCCCGTGAGAGCAATAGCATAGTTCAGATTTCAGCATGAATGTAAGATCCACATCTAACTCTAACATCCATTAACCCTAAACATTAACACTACAACCACAAAAAAGATAGCTTATTCTTTCTCTCTCTCTCTTTCTCTCTCACAAAAAGTATAAAAACATGCAATTCCAATAACAATTAGATCCAACAATTAGCAAACACAATAAAAGCATAAGAGATGGAGGAAAAGTGATAGAGAGCAAAGACATTCATAAATCCATTTCACAAGAGAACCAATCTGCTTTATTGAAATGAAGATATCTACATGTGTAGGAACTCGAGTTGGTCCCTTTTTATAGTAGATAGGAGAATCCTGGCCTCTGAATCCTATTGGTCCATTTCTGCCTCCCTAATTGGAGGGAAACCCAACTTTATTCACTAACTTGACATTTAGGCCCTATGACATTAAAAGTCCCGCAAAAAGACCTAAAGTCCTTTTATTGACTTTCAACTAATCAAATAACTATGTGATCATTGGGTTGGACTTACACACGTAGGGTGCCAAATCCCTCTCACTTATTAACTAGGGTTAGAGTTGCCTTGGGATCCACAAACCCTCCAACAACATACTAGGTGTTGTTGCTTGCCGTTGAGTTCAAATCCCTCTGGCTGCATCATGTAGATTTCCTCTTCGATGGTTCCATTGAGGAAAGCGATCTGGACAGCCCAAAAAAGTGTAATATGTTGTTCCCCAGCATAGTAGAGTTGAATAGAAGTGTTACATGTGGCAATGGACTCCTAGACTCTAATCTAGACTTGTGGAAGAGTTGACACCTTGGAGTTTATGCTCCAAATTTTTAGTGCATTATATGTGGTTTTGGCATCAAAACATTGTTAATATTTCCAGTCATTAGGCATGCCCTCTCTCTACCTCGTTGTGCCTTTGTTGCTTGGACGAAAGTCAAAGGCTGCTTTGTATGAAGTAGCAATTGTTAATGCTTGGAACTATATTCCAAGGTTGTTGTCATTACTTGACCTTCCCTTGAGGCTGAGGTTCTTGCCCATGGTCCATGGCCGGGCTATTTACCTTTTGGTTGGAGGCTGGGGTATTAGGTCCTTGGCCTCTTTCCCAAAAAATAAATAAAAATAAAGAATTTCTTTCCATGATTTTGCGACCCTATCTCTCTCTCTCTCTCTCTCTCTCTCTCTCTCTCTCTCTCTCTCTCTCTCTCTCTCTCTCTCTCTCTCTCTCTCTCTCTCTCTCTCTCTCTCTCTCTCTCTCTCTCTCTCTCTCTCTCTCTTCCCTTTCTTTTTCTCGCAAGAAAGAAAGGAAGGAAAATTGATTGAAGCGACAAGAATGCTTCCTTCTGCAAAGATGGTAGAGATGTTCTGCGAATACAGCCGGCCTTGAGGCCCTACATCACAATGGCAAGGTAAAGCTCTCAAATAGTAGGTGTGTCACATACATACATCATTTGTTCTTTCAAATACATCATACATACACAATCTAAACTAAAATTAAATCTATAGCCATACATCCTCTTCTAGCATACATACATACTACTCTCCCCATACATATCTACACAAATATATATGCATGCATGGGGAGGAGGGCCATGCATGCATCCAACAAGCCATTAAGAATCACTTGAATAAGCTCTCCTTCCTTAATGCTTTCATCAATGCAAGCCAACTCATCATTCAATGCTTTCATCCTCAAAACAAAAATACTTGGACTTTCTTCATTCTTTTGCAAACAAGAAAAGATTTGCCTTCTTAGAGTCAACACTCTAGAAGTAGACTTGGATTCATAAAGCTTCTTCAATGAATCCCAAGCTTCCAAAGATGATGTGCACTTACCAACTTCCTTGAGAAGCTCATTGGTAACATTTATCTTTATCATGTGTAGAGCCTTCTTGGCCCTCTTATCATACATCACTTGACCTTGTTGTGTTGTTGGTCTCTCCTCCAAACCTACAACAATATCCAAAACATCATTCATCTCAAGAAGTGACTCCATCCTCACTTTCCACAATGAATAGTTACTTGAGGTAAGCCTATCATTGGCTTTCAACATGACTCCAATTGAGGTTGCCATGTAGCAATGACCCGATCTTCTTTTTCAACCTGTTTCAATGCACAAAGCACTCCTTTGGACAACAACAAATGCTTTCAAAAGAAATCACCAAGATTTGAATTTATCTCAAAAATTCTCTTCTAGCACTTATATCAAGCAAAGCAACATATAGAATCATGGAATCTTGATCAACCTATGATCTATCCTCAATCTAATGACTTTTGCCACTTCCTAAGATTGAAACACACTCAAATGAAGCCCAACAACCTCACTATCTAGAGATCCAATCAAAATTAGGGTTTTGACAAAATCACAAAAAATTGACTATCCAAATCTACATGCAAATGCTGAAATTTTGATTATGCAATCTAATAGCCACCACTAAGACTGATCCAATGATCCAAAAATCGGCCAAATCTAGTATGTGAAATCAAAAATTGGAATTGATCAAGTTTATAGACCTACATAGGGTTTTGATCTACAAAAGATCCAATCTACAAAAGCAAAAAACTCGATTTTGGTGTAGAATCCCCTCTAGCATGCTCTAGCCTTGATATCTTCACCAAATCATTGATAGATCTGATTTCCTCCTTCATAACCTAAAACACAAGCTCTGATACCATATGAAGGATTTCAGATCATTATGATCCAATCCACTTATAAGATCTTTGGTTAGAAAGAGAAATACACTACCAATCTCACCAATGTAGAAAAATCAGCATCTACACAAAAAAATGATATGCAAACACTAATAGAACTTGATCAAACTTGAATGATATGATAAAGTACTATTGTTGTCCATACAAAACCAACAAGCAACTATCATTCATAGGTGTGAAACCAAAAATAGCAATTATAGATCATTCTACACACAGAATTGCAAGCAATCACAAGCATAGTGCACCAATGGATAGTAGAACCCAAGAGAACCATGAAATGAGATAGAGAAAAGAGAAGATCACTCTCTCCACGAGTTACATCCTTTTATAACAGGTCCAAACCCTATTTGGCCACTTGGATTTTTCTCCAAAATGCTAACCTTACCCATATGACCATATGGTTTTGAGGTTAGTTGTTATGAAGTATGTGTTGTATCCCAAAGGTCTCAAGTTCCAATCTCACCGTTAACACCTGTATCTTTCCTTTTATTGTGAACGATGTCCATAAAGAGTGCAAAATCTATTGGTGTTCTAATGTCATGAATAGTGGAATGCACATGGGGAAGCTCCTTCTTTGTAAATGTTCAAGTCGCTTTTGGAGCATGACCTTCACCATCCTTTATCAAATATCATATTTTGGTGTTTGATTCTTTTGATTCATGCTTTGCAACAATGGTATCTTTTTTACCAATCAAGTGGTTCACCCACATTTTTAAATGTGCATGTAATCAAAAAGGTAATTAACCAAAAGATTATTGAAATATTCCAAACGATAAAATAGAGATAATCTTTTCATACCATCAATTGACTTTTCTTGAGATTTTTCCCAAAGCCTTTGTCAATTTTCCATAAACATCCTCCCATAGAAGCAATTTTCTCTCAACCCAACTTCCAAAACCTCTTTTATGAACGTTTATAAATGGATGGCCTTATGCAAGTGTTTACAATGATTCTCATAAACAACCGGTTTGAGACTACGTGATTATCTTGCTCCAAGATTTGGTCCGCACAAAAAATAGGCATGTTTTCTAGCCATTGTAGAGCTTGCACAATAGATGGATACTTTGAATTGCTATTGAAAATATTATATGCCAAATGAATAATTCTAGCATTTGTAATACATTGGGTGAATGCCAAAAGAATAGTTGTATGTAGATGTAAACAGACTCCTATGTACATGTACAAGGACATTGTTTGGATGTATAAAGATTACTTGATCATTTACCTGACCTTGGATAGTCATGCATATATTACAATGGCATGTAGTGTAAAATCCCTCTCATGCAAGGGGCACAAAACGACATATGTTTTTACCTCTCATGTGGCATGAGGAGCGAAGCTCCTATTTAATCAACAAATGGTAGAGAGAGAGAGAGAGAGAGAGAGAGAGAGAGAGAGAGAGAGAGAGAGAGAGAGAGAGAGAGAGAGAGAGAGAGAGAGAGAGAGAGAGAGAGAGAGAGAGAGAGAGAGCTTGAAGCTTGAATATGCTCCAGATCCAATGACTTATAGGCATGAAAATGACAAAGACTTTGGAATATCTATAGGGATTGGAGTTTTGAGGAGATGTCATCATCTTATTGGCCATTAAAGCCATTCACTTAAGCTTAGATTTTAAAGTGGCTAATTATCCTATGATCCATGGTGTTTTGGATAAGAGTTTGGCTATGGCAACAACATGCAAGTTTTTGTCCAAAAGAAATAAAAATGATTTTTTTTTTCATCTATGTATGTTGCTTAGTTTGCTTTACATGAAGAACTCAACAAGCTAATTAAGCTAAGAGGAGACTAGTAGACTTGTGACTTGATCTCTATTTTGTCTTGTGAATAGAATGAGATATTGTTTGCTATCCAACTTTGATCAACCATTGATGGATATTAGTTGGCTAGTTATTCATAGTAGCTAAGCTTATTGGTGTTCATTTTGTAAGATGCACATTTTGTTCTTAGAAGTTTTGATGTACTTGTGCTCACATTCTCAAGTATAGGTTTTTATGTTGATTTGTGTTCATATTAAGCATCATTAAGCAAGATCTTTGACATATTTTTTCGCATGAGACAAGCCCAAAGAAGTGTAATATGTTGTTCCCTAGCGTAGCAGAGTTGAATAGAAGTGTTACATGTGGCAATGGACCCCTAGACTCTAATCTAGACTTGTGGAAGAGTTGACACCTTGGAGTTTATGCTCCAAATTTTTAGTGCATTATATGTGGTTTTGGCGTCAAAACGTTGTTAATATTTCCAGTCATTAGGCATGCCCTCTCTCTACCTCGTTGTGCCTATTGTTGCTTGGACTAAAGTCAAAGGCTGCTTTGTATGAAGTAGCAATTGTTAATGCTTGGAACTATATTCCAAGGTTGTTGTCATTACTTGACCTTCCCTTAAGGCTGAGGTTCTTGCCCATGGCCCATGGCCCATGGCCGGGCTATTTACCTTTTGGTTGGAGGGTGGGGTATTAGGGCCTTGGCCTCTTTCCCAAAAAATAAATAAAAATAAAGAACTTCTTTCCAAGATTTTGCGACCCTATAAATCTCTCTCTCTCTCTCTCTCTCTCTCTCTTTTCCTTCCCTTTCTTTTTCTCGCAAGAAAGAAAGGAAGGAAAATTGATTGAAGCGACAAGAATGCTTCCTTCCGCAAAGATGGTAGAGATGTTCTGCGAATACAGCCGGCCTTGAGGCCCTGCATCACAATGGCAGGGTAAAGCTTTCACACTTATGATGCTGCGCAGCTCAAGAAGAATTATTCTATTGCCCATATGCTCAAATGAGGCTTCAAATATTCAATCTATTCACACTTGTTCTACTTTTCTGTCTTCAAGAGAGACATGTGCACTCAGCTTGGTGGGGTTGGACCGGATCTCAGCAACTCAAAGAGCTAGCCCCACCCCTCTTAAACCCTCAGGATAGCCACCCCCTCTTCTCTGCACACATTGTCAAAGCCCTCGAGGCCGCAGAGGTGGCTCAGGACCACAGCAAAGCCCTTGCGTTGGTGAAGCAAGCTAGGATTGAGATACTGGAGCACTCCTGCTGGCATCATGCCTATGCTAGCCTCTTCACAAACTGCAGGCAGATTATTAATGATGAAGAAAAGAAGGCGCGGCTTGCTCTGAAGCTCACGGATTGCTTCCTTAGGGTTTCGGGCCGGTCACCCCTTGTTCCTTGCCCTGAATCTATTCCTGTTTCTCTGTGCACCCAGGGTATGAATGAGCATGTGAACTCCGTCTACCTCGCTTTTTTCATCGACGTAGCATCGGCTTGCCACCGTCTCCAGTTACGTATTAACCATTCCTGAATATTTTTTTCATATTTTCAAACAGACGATGAAGAAGAAAAGTCACGTAAAAACGTTTTCCTGAAATTTTTTTTAATATCTTCAAGCACATGATGAAGCAGAAACTCTTCGTTAGTGGCAGCAGCACGTTACACCTGTCAAGGAATATAACGTAAAATAAATAACCAAGGAAGACCTAATTGCTAGGGTAAATCAGGGAGTCCCGACTTCTAACAGTTTCTGTAGCAGAAACCTGATTACTATGGTGTGTCAGGGAGTTGGAACGGAATTTAGGTCACGGGCTTTATGGGCACAATGCCCTGAGGTAATCGATAACATAACGTGATTACTACTGTGCACCAGGGAATTTAAATGGTTATTACTGTAATGACCTGAATGCTATGGTAAACCAGTGAGTCCCAATGGTTTTAAGTAAGGAAATTCCCTACTTGATGCCTTTCCCGGATTTGGGAACACAAGTGCCCACGGGCTACAGGTTCCCAAATCTGGGCAACCCCTCGGGTGGGACTTTCCTCTATATGTAGTCATCCAAATTCTCTGCTAGGCAGCTATCTCATACATTTCCCTTTAAAGTAAATTCTCTGCTAGGCAGCTATCTCATACCTTTCCCTTTAAAGTGGGCAGGAATTTATGGGGCTTAGGCCTGCGCCCCATTTGCAGTTATCTCTGTCTATTTAGAGATAATGTAACTGTATGTGCTGCCCCGCCTACAGCTACATAACTAATTCAGTTTAAGGTTTAGGGCTAGTTGATGGGATTCAGTTGGTTAACCCCTTGCCCTTTTTTCTTGGTTAAGTCAAGGTCCTAAATACATTGTTCGGGATAGTGCTAATTGAAATTCCTAATTGAACTAGTGATATATAACTATAGGTCGGACTTGGGTTTGTTAGGCTAGCACTAATTGAGAGAACGTTGCTATTTTTTCGAATGGTTTTGATTAGTTCTTATGCTTGCAAATTTTTTTAGGTCTAGATCTGTTTTGATTTGAGTGCTCTAGCCTCTAACTATGTTTTTACCTATTTTTTATTTACTTTTTTAGGTAAAAGAAAAGAAGATCGCAAAACTAAACCAACATGTTTATACAGCTGTTGTGGCTTCCGGAGCAATATTGATGCAATCCATATAATAGGCACTAAGAAACCCTAAATTTCAAATAGGGTTTCTGAGTCCGAAATATTGAGGGGGAAATGGGGCTAGAGTACACAAGGGAGAGCAATAGAGAGTACAAAGAGCAGTGATGAAGAGAGAAATAGCTAGTAAAACTCATCACAAACGAAGGATTTTTTTTTTCCTTTCATGGCGACATCAACCTCATTTTCAGAGAGGGAGTCCTTGTATTATGCTAGCACAGAGTCAAAGAGAGCACAATCTATTTCATTGATAATGTCACTGTAGACTTTTGATGCATTCACACACAGACATATATATACACACACATATATATCTATCATATTTGCATTGGACATTTCGAAACACGTTCCAGGTTTTTGACCCGGAACGTGACCCCAAAACGTTTTTTTTTGTTTTTTGCAATATGGGTGTCAGATAGCTCCATTTTTTTATGGGGATTTCGAATATAAATTTTCAAGTTATTATATGCAGTTTAGAAGTAGCTGGCGACGTTAGTTGGGGGTTAAGCCCGACTACTATCGGGTTCATTTTTTTGAGCAGGACACTGCTGGGTTTCTAGTCCTACCTCGATATTTGACCTTAGGATTATCACACAATCTCAGATTCACACTGGGTCAGCTCAGAGTATCATCACATCAGTTGGCTATTGAGACTAGGAGATTCCAGGGTACCCCGAGAGAGGAGAGATTATGTCAGGTATGTTCTTTGCATGAGTTGGAGTCTGAGGAGCACTTCATCTTCAGGTGCCCTATATATTATGAGATCATAGGGAGGTACCACTGCCTATTCGAGACATGCCCACTACACTTCAATTGCTCATAGCATATGAGGACCCTCGTTGTGTTGCTCTTATGATACGAGAGATGTTCTTGCTGTGACATGATATGTACCAGTCAGCTCATCAGCCACATCCTAACTCCCAGGCTCAGATTACCTCCTTCTCTAGGAGATGACCATGTTGAGATATAGAGTTTGATGATGACGATGAGGCACCCCCTCACAGATATCAGAGACAATGTGCACTACTCATAGTCATGTTGCAGCTCGCACTACCCGTCCTTGCCCTCCTAGACGACGTCAACGACGACCAGTATTACCTCATGCTACAGCTCATCTCACATCCTTTTTATGCATAGTTTTTGGAGACGTTTATATATGCTCCCACTGTTGCCACATACTTGACATGTACTTGTATCTGTCTTATATGCCTTTTGGCATGGAAAAGACGTTAATAAAGTTCTCTCTCTCTCTCTCTCTCTCTCTCTCTCTCTCTCTCTCTCTCTCTCTCTCTCTCCGTTGATCCAGCCAGCGCGCCTCTCCATCGCGTTGATTCATCCAGCGATGGCTAGCAGCCATCGTTGTTCCATCATTGGGGGCACCATCGCTCTAGCTAAACCTCTCTCGCCATGGTGATCTGCCCCCATCTGCCAGCGCTATCAGGAGCAGGAGCTTCAACGCTCTCAGCTGCCTGACTGCCATCGCCATCTGCTCGCGGATCTGCGCGGATCTGGCCCTAGTTCGCCCTATTGTCAGCACTACACTTTCCTAAAAACATCTGCCTGAGATGCCTCGCCGTAAAGGGGCTGTTGCCCTTCCTTCCAACACTTCTTCATCATCTTCTTCATCTGCTTCGTCGTCTTCTTCTTCCATCTCCGACCCAGCTTCACCTTCTATTCTAGCTACAGTTCCAGTTGCAATCCCTATATCTCCTTCAGATCCTATTCTTGCTAATAAGAATCCATTATAGTTGATCCTTTGACTCCGAAAGAAGAATCACTCCTGCCTCTAGCCTTTATGATCTTCGTTATTCGTGCAGATCAATTACGTTCTTATGAGTATCTCAACAACCATCGAGAAAAACTTTCTTCTCTTCAAGCTATGATCCATGTTGTGCAATCTCATCTTCAGAGATTGGATTCATCTATTGATGATATCAAGAAAGAAGTTGCAGCTATCAAAACCGAAGCTTCCTCTCATTCGACTACTTCAGCTAATATCCAACAGCTTGAAAGTCAAAAGGAACAACATCAGACCGACGTCCGATCTTAGGCGGATGTGCTTAAAAGTCCTAATACTGCTGTTTTATCACCTCCATCTTCCTTTATCTCAGCTACGTGCACTGAGAGCCGTTTGCGAGAGCAAAAGGCTCTTAATGTCCAGGTCAGAGGTATTACAAACTCCCATGATGTTGTTGCTGAAGCTAAAAAGTTTCTTGAAGAGAGTCTTCAACACCACCACAAAGATATGGATATTGCATGGCGGCCTAAGAAGGATCCAAATACTCTTGTTATACGCTTTGCATCTACAACTGGTCGTCATGAAGTCCTAGGGAAGAGATCTACACTGCGGGGTACCACGATATATCTGGATGAAGACCTTACTTTCATTCAGGTTCAAGAACGGAAAAAGGCAAAACAGGAAGCTCTAACGAATGGAAAGCGGATGATCTACATGGATGGTATCATTCGATTTGTAGATATTAAACTTGCTGCTATTGATGAGATATCTGAGATTGTTCAGAGTTAGGTTGAGGAGATGCCAGTTGAATCTATAAATGGTCTTTGTACCATATAATGCTGGACATTATTCTTTTCTTAGTTCGTTTGGTTTTAGTTATGTTGTTTGACGACATTGCTCCGTCTTGGTGCCATCCTATCTAATGTACTTGTTCGTCTTATACGCCTTTTGCCATAGAAAAGACGTTAATAAAGCTCTCTCTCTCTCTCTCTCTCTCTCTCTCTCTCTCGCCATTTGAAATGACAACAAACTATACTGAAACCATAAGGAACCATACTGAATCATGGCAAATCACATTGAAACATAATCTCGGAAGAGACAAGAACACATACAAAAAAAGTTAGAATTTCCCCCATGTTATCCCAAAAAATGTTAAAATCCTAAAAAAGGCAAAGATATTTTCAAATCATTTTGGCAAGAGCTCAATTCAAACTTCCAAACTTCTTAAAAACTTTTCAATCACTCATATTGATTTAAGTTTTGTGGGAATTATGATATTGTTTGCACATGTTCTTGGTTATGTTTGGATATTACTCTGGAGTTAACTACAAATTATAGGGCATTTTGTTCTGTGTTAAAAGTTCAACAACTGGAACCAAGCTCCTGGTAAGTGAGTTGAGTTTCTATTGTTCTAGCTGAACTTGAAAGCTTCATGCTAAGTTTGTGAATACATTGCATCAAAGAGACATGCTATTTTTTAAACAGGAATTTGATTGAATCTTAAAACAATCAAGCTTCTTTAATTCCAGGGAAGAGATGTGCTCAACATCTTTGCAAAAGCATGAAGAAACACTCTCTAACTTTTTAGAGAGTTTTGCTGAATGACTTTGTGATGATATTGGTAGGACCGAAGCTTTTATCCTGGAGACAAAAGTTACAGCTAATCTGCTTAAAAGTGATACCAGTGAATTGGGTGGAATCCTGTCAAATATGGAGCAGCAGTCTAATCAGATTTTTGACCAAGCTCAAACAATTGTTGATGTTCAGAGAAAGCTAAGGGATGATCATGTTGTTGTGCAGGAAGGGATCATTGGAATTCAAGACGACATTGAAGCAGGTGCAACAATTTTGAAATTGTATGTTACACTTACACATGAACAGCTGCAAAATGCAAGCTCTCTTCAAGAGGGGTTTGCTGATCAGCAACAAGCAATGAGCAAACAACAGTATCGCTTTTCTGAAACTTTGGCAGTTGAGTTCTCAAATTTGAAAACCAAGACTGGTGACATCGACAATTCAATCAAGCGGAATTTGATTGGACAAGGCAAACTCTTATCGGGCCAAGCCGCTGCAATGGCAGCATTGAATATCCTTGTAAAGCTACACATAGCCACTGCAGAGGAAATAAGATCATCTATTGAATCGATTGCTAAAGAGGATCTTAAGAATTGGGAAGAGCTACAGGCTTGGCAGAGGGAGTTGGAGGCAGTATCCATGCGGATGGGAAGGCTTTTGGCCTCCATGAGGAGAAATCAGGTAGAAAATATTCCGCACTGTAATGCATGCTTGCTTACTTATGGAAGGCTAGTGACATATTATATAGTTGCAAAGAATCTCAATTCAAACTCTTTAGAATTGCATTTAATAAAAAAATCGATTCAGAATGAGTCATATAGAACCTCGTTTTTTTCTTTTCAAAGTTTTCAAAAGCGGTTGAGGTTTTTCCTAATTGTCTTGCAATATAATGATTCTAACTTCAAACAATTTTGGTAATTGACTTGAATTTACTCGATTCCAATCGACTTTTTATTATGAGATACTAAATTGAACAATCATTCCATGATATGTATCTCCTTTTTTAACTATTGACTTGATCACATATCTCCAAGGAGGAGGCATTTCTATATTTAAACTCTTTTACTTACTTGCATCTGCATAATGATGGCAATTGCAGTCACAATACAAAATGATTTTGCTGCAGGAAACTTTGTCATCCAAAGCATCTCACATGTTTGCCTTGATCGAGAGTCTGTTTGCTTTCAACCTGGCAATCATTTATGAATCGCAAATGTTTAGGACCACCTTATTCTATGTGATCGTAGCAATCCTTATTTGGTTGGTAACGGCTGCTAAGGAAACGAGGGACAAAAGGGAGTTTCTTTTCTGTGGTATGTAGCTAGCACGGTTAATTTCATTTTCTAAGGTGCATCTCTTTCAAATTTGCTATGACTTGTTAAGCATTTTTCTCTGAAATAGAGAGCATGTTGTTTTGCTCTTTTTCCTCATGGACATCACCCTGATACAACTCCTCACCTTAATATAATTGGAAATATGCAGCATCGTTTATCATACTTGGCTTTGAGTCACTTCTTTTGCACAGTGCCAAACTTGATGTATACACAGAGCAGACAGCCATCTTCTGGATACGCGGCCTATTGTTGGTTCCAGCCTGGGCTCTACTCATCCATGGCTACCTAACTTACAGGTATTTTTCCTAGATTGAAATTCGGTGACTTTTCACTTGCTACATCTAAATTCAAATTCGCATTCCAAACTTCACATGTACAAGACGAAGTTAGGCAAGTGACTGTGGAGTTTATTGGTACATGTAGAGATGACGATATGGCTGGATTTTTAAGCTTTCAATCGATACAGAGGAAGTTGATGGAAGAAGCGGAAGGCCACTTGAATAAGCTTATAGACAAAGGAGGTCCATCTTATCCCAGCCATGGCTTGAAACAGAATTATCCTCAACATAAATCACCTTCTCAGAAAATTCTCAACAAAGCGCTTTCATTCCAGAGTAAGTCCTAAGCCGGAATAGAACTACCTCCATCAAGACAACAAATATTTCACACATGCAGCAGGGCGGCAGCTGTCCTACTTTTCACAATGAAACCTACGGAACTATCTTAAGTTTCCCAATAAGTGGAGAAAGATTGGAAGGTCTCTACCAAGGAGTTGATAGAGGCTACATATAGAGTGCTGACTTTTTTTTTGTTTCCTTGAAGGGAAGAAAAGGCAGAGGTGAATAAAGAAGGGGATATCAACAGATAAGCAAAGTTTCAGGTTACTTCTAATACTTTTATCAACGGTTTTGCATAAATCAGGATACTAAAAGGAGCTAAAAGTAGCAAGCAAGGCCCATTATGTACCTTAGGGCGTGCTGGTTTTTTGACAGCTTCTGCAGCTGTTTTGACTGTCAATCCCATTGTGTACCTTAGGGCGTGTTGGTTTTTTGACAGCTTCTGGAGCTGTTTTGACTGTCAAGCAAGATAAAAGCACGAAAGTTTTTGGGGCTCTTTGGACAAATTTTACTTTACTCAAATTAACATTTCGCAAGTCAGGGAGCCTTATATATAATGTGGCCAAAGTAGAATCGAGGCCGAAGTCGACAATTATGTAATTGAACACTTTTTGGAACATGAAGCTCTTCATGTCTCTCTTCCAAGTGCAAATTTAGACTCAAGCCAAAGTCTTCACGATCCTTGCAAGCATTCTTATCAAACTTGACACTGGTGGGAGACAATGTCATGTATTTTTTATAATTAAAAAAGGAAAGCATTGAACCCTACTGGCAGAGAGAGAGAGAGAGAGAGAGAGAGAGAGAGAGAGAGAGAGAGAGAGAGTATTTTCTAACGTCCAGGGTAGACCAAATCGGCCAACATTGAGTTGAATGTTCCAGATTGCAACCCATTTTTTAATGTCACCAAGTAGAAGTCGAGCATTGAGGTTGTTGATTGTGTTGAGTTGCGAGATTAGTAAGCTTCGTTTGAGTATCATGCCTTTGTAAATAAGTGATGGTTTGAAGAATGGCAATAAGCTCCGTGGGGAGAATATCAGTGTCTGCACGAAGTATGGCATATGGACTTGTTAGAAACCCCTTTTGTATGTGTTTCAATTGAGCCCACTTTGTGTGATTGTGCTGCCTTTTCAAACTTCACAACCATATAGCTGAGTTGAAGTGGCCAATTTGCCAATTAAGTCAGCCAAATAAATCATGTTTATGAGACCATCTCCAAAGATCAATGCTAGAGCACTCGGCCTCTATAGTAAAATCAGATTTTCAGCCACCTATGATGTGGTTTGTATGCACATGTACGCCATCTATAATTATTTGTGAGTTTGATTCCCAACTGCTTGTATTCATGAAAAAAAATTGTGGATCATGGGTTTTGACAATCTGTGAGTAAAGTTTTTGCGAGTTTCATTTTACCCATGGTTCGCCAATTATGTAGCACATGGCATGCCATATAATATTAATTGCATTTTGTTTGTAACTACAAGAAAATATTAGCTAGGTGCACAAATTTCAATGGATTGCAATGTAAACAAACACGTCGCTTGTGAGGACTTCAACGTGAGACAACTTTGGAAGTGGCATTGGTTGTCTCCACTTTATACTACTAATAGTCCTCTCAAAATTTATTGATAGGTGTCATGACAATTTCTAGCACATATGCCTTTTATGGTTTTGTGTCCACTTTTTTTCTTTCTTTTTTCTTTTTTGTCACTTATTGAAATTGGCTTTTCATTTTCCCATACCATAAGAGGCTAGAACGCCATAGCGTGTGCCATTGTAACATGTAAATCATTCACAACCATTCGACTTTCTCATGTAAAAAACATTATATAATTTACGCAAGAACTAAATTGTGTAGTCTATGTGATAATTCATGTATCAAAACATCATTATCATGAATAATATTTACTTTTAACGTATTACATCGTATTTTTGTGGATACATTACAAGTTTTGATAGATTGAAATTTTTTAATTCTAAAATAGAAAAGATATTTTGACACATTCAAGCTCTAGGATAGAGAGAGAATAGACCAAAAGTTTGCAAGATAAAAACTTGATTAACTCTCAAAATTCTATAGGTACAATAAAACTCACACATCCATATAGTGGTAGCTCAAGCTCCTACTCCATTAGGCATATAGTGACTGTTGGACTCCTATTTTTCTCCATCCCTAATCTCACTATTAATTTAGATCCATCCATTTGTTGTGTGTGAATACATAATAGTCGCATACTCTGCAGAAATACATTGTTTTTATAACAGTCTGCAGAAATACAAAGGATTCGATGAGAGTGATATACATAGCCTAGCTATCGATTGGAGCATCATCGTCTATACGTCGTTTTTTATCGACTATTCGGCCATTATCAAACTATCGAGTAGTCACCATCGACTCTCGACCATTCGGCGGCTCAACACTATCATGCCCAAACAGAGTCTCTAACAAAATCAGATTCTATCCAACAACAATTGCTAACAGCATGAAGTGCCTTAATCCTATTTGTAAAAGTTCATATTAAGCATTCTTTTAATCAGATAGCCATGTATATATATTCAATAACAATCTATGTAAAAAAGTTACTCAGGTACCAAGTTACTCTGAAGCTATGTCAATTTTCACTTGCGTCTTATTTGATCTTTCTCTCTGTTATCACAGAGTATTTTCATATCATGTCGTATGCATTATTTATGTTATCGTTTGAGTCGTAGTCTTGTAGATAAGCTGATTCGGAGATTAAACTATTTATGTGACTAATCAATTGTTACACTCTATGATCACTTATATTTCGCTTCCGCAATTAAATCTAAATTTGTCTAACTCGTGCATGTCTATGGAATTGATTGTTTCGATCCCAGTGACTTCGAAGCTAGGATCAAGTAGAGCAATCTTCGAATTATTGGAGGTGGCTCAAATCTAATAGATGTAGATTCATGCATCCAGGATTATCGGCAATTCTACTCCAATAATCCCAACATGCTATCAGAACCAGGTTAATGTTGAACGATCAAATCCTTGTGGGAATAGCATGGCCTCATCTTAGGATAAATGATGTCGACACTCATTCAAGTAAGCGTTATGTGACTTTCAGTTATGCATAAGCCATAAATTCCTGATACATTCTGTGACAAGGTAGTTGAGAAAAGAGGACATATTGTTATCTAAACTCCGTAGACATAATTTGGCATAAGACTACATTGTGAAAGATTTCAGATCCTTAAAATCCAATTTACTTGAATGATCTTTGGTTAGAAAGATAAATACACTACCAATCTCACCAATGTAGAAAAATCAGCATCTACACACAAAATGAGATGCAAACACTAATAGTTATTGATCAAACTTGAATGAAATGATAAAGTACTGTTGTTGTCCGTACAAAACCAGCAAGCTACTGTATTAGTGGATCCGAAAATAACAATAAATGGTCATTCTTCACATAGAATTGCAAGCAATCATCAAGATAGTGCACCAATGGTTAGTAGAACCCAGAGAACCATGTATAAGCATGAAATGAGATAGAGAAGAGAGAAGATTGCTCTCTCCACGAGTTACATCCTTTTATAACAGGTCCAAACCCTATTTGGCCACTTGGCTTTCCCACCCAAATGCTAACTCTACTATTTTTGGGTCTAGATTCAATGTACCCAACTATTCAAATTTGAATCTACTCAAATTCGCATTCTAACTTTCCCACTGTTCACAGATTCCAGCCAAATCTGTGAACATGGTTCTATTTGGTTTTTCTTACTCCTTTGTTACTTTTGATGGTTACAGTTCTTTACAGTTAATTTTCTTGTGTAGAACGATTTTCAGGCAGAAGTATTTCTCAGATTACAACGTGTTTTCCCAGCCTGTCAGTAGGGATGAAATGGTTATGTTCACTTAGCTACATGTATTTACAAGCCATGCAACCAATCCTAGCCTAGCTCAATCTTAGATCAACGTTCTGAACAGGGAGCAAATCTACCATCTATCTACCAAACTATCTTATGAAATCAGAGAATAATGCAATGACAAGATAAAACTGACAGTGTGAATAGAATTCACTGGAAACTGTTTGTTTTGTGTGTATTGCTTGTAGGACACATAATTTATGAGTCATTTCAATTCATCATGAAATTGTGTGCATAGGATACTGAATTTTTGGATGAGTATTTCTCAATTGAACCAAATTGCATTTTTAACTACTTTGGGTCCTTTCTTATTTTTGGCTGTAGTTTTGTAGGTTCATAGTTAAGAATTTGACATTTGGACAAAGTAGGTAGGAGTTAGGTGCAATTTCAGCATGCAAGTTGTTAGGTGTCAATATGGTAATAGTTTACACTTGATTAGGTGTAGGGAATGCATTGAATGCAAGGAGTACCACGAATTTTGGCTCTCCTATATATGTACATATCATTCTCATTCATATCTAATGATGAATCAAGCTTTGGTAATGTCATAATGTCAAAATTGGATCTCATGCTATTTTGCTTGTTTTGATATTCTCTCTCTAACTCGAGATTGGTGTCTTCTTCATACATTATTTTGGTTATCTATTCTCTCTATTTGTGAGGAATTAGTTTTGCTTTGATCTGTAGCATTCTAGATTGTGCTCTAGCCTCAGATCTGTTGGTAGGTTGCAGGATTGCTTTACAGGTGATATATGTGCCACCACAAAACATGGTCAAGATCATTTACACATTTGTTGTGGTTCCCCACACATGTGAAGTTGCTAGATTTTTCACATGGTATCAGAGTCATACCATGCTTTGAATGCTACTAACATCAGGTGTATGAAGATTTTTCTGTCAATTCAAGCTAGGAAGCTGTTTAGCAATGTTTTGCTATCTTTTCTTGAACAGTTTTTTGGTGAATGAGGTTAGAACTGATATTTTCAGTCCAAAACAGAGGATGTACGGAATTCTGACTTTTCACATGTGTGGAAACTAGAATACATCATTTGACTTTATCTCCTCTATGTTAGATCCAAAGATACTGACATTATAGCTTGTTGGAAAGCTAGAAGAGCCCTCTTTCCGTTGCAATTGGTTCCAATTCATTCTGATGATCCTAGTTGGAGTTATAAGCTCTTAAAGAGGGGTAGGGAGAGACCCAAAACCCGAGTGGACACTTTTTGATTTGAATATATTGCATGCATGATTCATCATTCACAGTTTTGGTACTCAATCTGAGATAGAATTGGATAAGACAAGTTTTTGTTGTCATAGTCACATCATTTCACACAAAGGATTGTGTGAAACTCGTGGGAAAATTTGACATCAAAATTGTAAGTGCTTCATCTGTAGATAGAGGCTAGATCCAAATTCAAGTTGATTGATTTTCTGTTGTGAGATAGGTCTCACATAGCTGTTGCAAGATTTTACATAGGATTTGGTAGTATACCCAATTATTTTAGTTCCTACAGTAAAAGAGAAGCAACACATTCACTTCCATTTTTGTTGTCCAAATTACAAGAGTCTTCACATTCATGGCATCTGTAGGAGATTTACTCTTTGAAACTAGTGAGAGACTAGATACCTTCAACAATTCAGTTTGGAAGGATAGGATAAAATCTTTGTTGATTCTTTATGGTGTAATGGACATTGTATCAAGAATTGATGTTGAACCTGAAGCTTATGATGAGGCTCAGAGATTCAAGAAGAGAGCAAGAATTGCTCTTCATATCATCAAATTGAACAGCTCTGATGAGATGTTGAGAGAAATAAGTTCATCCAACTCAAACTTGGAATATCCTTAAGTCCATTCATGAAGCAAATATCACATCAAGTATTTTTACTCTTACATGCACATCTAGCTTGAAAATGCCTCCATATCTAGATCCACATGCACGGATATTATCTTCTTTCTTTATGAAACAACTATTGACATTGAATTCCACTTCAAAACCATCATCAAATAGGCTTTCATTCTTTGTGAGATTAGGAATATAAAGTACATTGGAAAGTGATAAACTCATAGAAGATGCAAGATTCAAGGAACAAAATCCAACTCCTTCAATTGCACATGCATCACCAACAGTTGTGTATATTGAATTGTTTAGTTCTTGAAAAGGTTCAATAGAAATGAAAGAACTCTTGGAGCAACTCATATGAATATACCAAGATACATGCAAGTGCATGTGATGTTGCATTGATGACTTGTGTTTCCAAAGAGGAAGTATGGCATAGGAAGTTGATGTTTCCAATTTCATATCTATGCCTATTATGGTCAAGGAGATCAAGCAAGGTTGGCTTATTCTATGGCAAAATCACATATGGATCCATATTTGATGTCTTCTATCAAGACAAAACATCATATGGAGTTGGAACATTTAGATGTTCATCTTTCTTTATCAGTAAGCAAGGAAGGTGTTTCTTGCTTTGCATGTACTATTGATGTTTCCACAAGCTACATTTGGCTATGTCTTGTCTCTTCAAGTTTTAAGGTGCATGTGTATGTTCCATCATGCAAAACTTTATGGAGTTATGGAGCTAATGGAAGGAGTGCACTATATGGAGTCTTGTTTAGTTATAAGCCTAAGGTTGTGTGCCTTAGTGTTCTTGAAAATTATAGCTTTGCATGTGGTTTTTTGGAAGGAAAGAAGGATGGAGATCCAAGCTTATGGATCATGGTTGGGTGCTTATCCACCAAGGAAGGCTACATAGCCTTTACACTCTCTATCTCGAAGGTGTTTGAGCATGGAGATTTTCTTGATTTTGAAGATCTATTTTCTATCTTGGAAGAGGCCGAGAGCACAGTGTCTCTTATTGCATCACAAGTCATTGCTATGGTGAGTAATCAAGTTGTGATGAGATCGAGGTTTGAGGAGGAGTATCCTCAACATGCATGTCCAAGAAGATCTTCATCATTGTACAAGGCCGAGTCCTTGTGGATCTTATTTCATGGAAAAGAAAGGATAAGTGAAGGTGGTATTCATTCTATTCTACTCACCTATGCTTCTCTTTCCTTGATTGATGATGTATCTTACTTAGTTGAGATCTGCTTATCTCAAAAATCAAGTAAGACTATTCTAGTTTTGAATGAAATCTTTAGTTTGGAATTGATTCTTTTCATTGGTGACTTGATTATGTTTCCAAAACATCTAGCAAGCAAGATATTGTATCATCATTTGTATGCTCTTAAATTGAGTAAGAGCAAGTATGAGTTTAGTACTCTCATAGTTTGAAAAAATGAGTTTTTTCATGTTTTGAGGCATATTGTGAATTTCTTTTGAGAGTAAGTGAAACATCCAATGAGGACACTTACATCCTTAAGAAAGTATTTAGCCTCGATTTGATCAAGTTAGAGTATGGTTTCAAGATTAGATCTATTTTGGATAGAGTTCATAGTGTTTGGACTAATGAAGCTAGTGTGCTTAATCTTGAATATTGCTCAAGGTATAAACTTGATCTATATGATCTTTGTGGTCATTATGAGGCTTGGAGGCCTCGGATTTTTCAGATTTTGGTGCAGCCAACTTCATGCATGTGGACTTTGCAAACCCAGGATCGACATCAGGCATGGAGAAGGTACATTGGCATAGTAGCAAATTGGTGGAATATTTTTCAAAAGCATTTGGAAAAGGTTTCTGTCAAAGAGATCTTATCATGGTTATGGTAAGAGTGCTGCTATGATGGATTCTTTGATCATCTTCAATTCAAATTCAAAGCAAAGAATCCACACAGAAAAAGTTTCTTCATCAACAATTTAACCAACCTTGGAGGATTTCAAGTTCAAGTGATCAAGCCAAGTTGATAACTTTTTAAGAGGAGTGTGAAGAATAAAAGTCATCCAACTTGTCTATAGGGGTTGATGAGGAAAATCATCTTACTTGTGCATTTACAAGTTGTAAATATTATTCTCTAGTATGTACAAACTCGAGCTACATGACATGCACAATGTCTAGATGGTCATATTTCACTTTGTTCCATTGTATATATCAAAGGTATGTGAATTGAGCACATGACCTTGTAGATTTGGGCGAGTTTGAGTTAGGTAGATCTAGATTTGATGACATGCATAAAACTAGATGACGTGCAAAATCAGTTAGTGTGCATGCATGCAACATGCAATCACTACATGCAACATGCAAGTCAGTATACGTGTTCTACACATGTCCAAGTCATCTAGGGAAGTCACGTGCAAGACATGCAAACACTATTGGACACATGCATGTAGTTTTGTAGGTTCATAGTTGAGAATTTGACATTTGGACAAAGTTTGTAGGAGTTACGTGCAATTTCAGCATGCAAGCTGTTAGGTGTCAATATGGTAATAGTTTACACTTGATTAGGTGTAGGGAATGCATTGAATGCAAGGAGTACCACGAATTTTGGCTCTCCTATATATGTACATATCATTCTCATTCATATCTAATGATGAATCAAGCTTTGGTAATGTCATAATGTCAAAATTGGATCTCATGCTATTTTGCTTGTTTTGATATTCTTTCTCTAACTCGAGATTGGTGTCTTCTTCATACATTATTTTGGTTATGTATTCTCTCTAATTGTGAGGAATTAGTTTTGCTTGATCTACAACATTCTAGATTGTGCTCTAGCCTCAGATTTGTTGGTAGATTGCAGGATTGCTCTACAAGTGATCTGTGTGCCACCACAAAGCATGGTCAAGATCATTCACACATTTGTTGTGGTTTCCCACACGTGTGAAATTGCTGGATTTTTCACAATTGTTTCTCTACAGTTAGGGTGTGAGGTGCTAGGAAGCGAGTTTCATGAAGTTGAAGAAGGTTGTCTAATCTCATCTTGGTAGATTTCTTTGTACTAAGTCGTTTGGTGATGGCGACTCTCAAACTTGGAACGACAAACTCAATAGACATTACGACTTCCTGTCCATACACAATTTGAAATGGAGTTTGTCTAGTACTCACTTTGAATGTGGTTCTGAAAGCCCATAAAGTTGCATGAAGCTTATGTTCCCAATCCAATCGCGAAACTTCAACCATTTTCATGATAATTCCGTAGAGGATCTTGTTCGATGATTCTGCTTGTCCGTTGCAACGTGGGTAATAGGGTGTACTCTTTCTATAGATAACCAGATAAGAGGATAACAAATGAGTGATAGTCTCGTTTAGAAAATGCATTCCGTGCTTAATCACGAGTTCTAATGGGCATCCAAAACATACTAGGATGTTTTCATACAAGAAATTAAGCAATGGAGTTGGTGTTAGGCTTCCTCACCACCTTGGCTTTCTACCCATTTAGTCGAGTAGTTGATGGCTACGATGACACAGCGAGCTTGGGAGCCACGGGCAGCTGAACGAATACGGCCGACATAGTCAATGCCCCATTTTTCGAATGGCATTTCAGCCAATATAGGTCATAACGACATTCTATCCGTTCCTTGGGTTCGGTTGAACCGTTGGCACAAACCATTGGCACACGTCACACCTTTTAATTTGATAGTGAAGCACTTTCCTATTGGTAGCTTCGCAATGAAATGTTCTCTCCCTATTCCTTTGTGGGCGATACTTATTCGTGCGGTAGGACACAGTGGTGTATGATTCCATCATTACAAATGTGATAAAGCTATGTTGCTATCAACGTGAAAGAGACAGATTTAATGATTAACCTACGTCATTCTACCTTGAATCATCTAAGGGGGAGGACGTCCCGACATAAGATATCCAACTATATCAACTGTCCACTCAGGGACGACATCAACGTGAAATAGGATTGCGTCAGGGAGTTTGCCGTCAACCCCTCTACTCTCAAGAACATTGCGGATTCGTGAGAGGTGATCGGCCAGATAGTGTTGTTTCCCTTTGCGAACAACTATTTTAAAGTCGAACTCTTGGAGAAGCAGCAGCCATCAGGTGATCTATCCAGTTGTGCATGGTCTATTTACCATATACAGTAGGGCTTAATGATCTACTAAGAAGACGAATGGATTGGCTAGTAGGTAATGGCAAAATTTCTTCATGCTATATACCATGGCTAGCGCTTCGCGCTCAATGGCTGTATAGTTCATCTATGTGGGAATCAACTGCCTACTAGTGAAATAGATATGGTAATCTTTCTTGTATTCTCCAAGATGTGTCAGGACACTCCCTATGGCATATTTAGACTCTGTTTGTATGGGCATGGAATTCTATGGTCCAGATAGGGGGTCGAAGGATAAGTGTAGTAACTATGGCCTTCTTGAGTTTGTGGAAAGCCTCAGTGGCTTCAACTATCCATTCTAGTTGGATGGTCATCAAGTAGATCAAATGGGCCAGCTTAGCAAAATTCAGGACAAACCTTCGATAATAATTGCAATGCCCCATAAAGATCTGTACTTCACATACAGTTCCTGGCTCAGGCAAAGCAAGTATTATGTGGATCTTGTCGATGTCTATGGTGATACCATGTCTCAAAACTACATGGCCTAGCATTATGCCATGCGTGACCAAAAATTGGCATTTGGCCAGGTTTAGGGATATGCTGAATAATCAACATTGTGGATGAACACTTTCTCTAAGCAAGCTAGATGTTGGACTCTAGAGGAGTGGACACACAAGTCGTCCATCAAAATTTCAAAAAATTTCCAAAGAAAGTCCTTGAAAGCATATCTCATCACTCGTTGGAAGGTGCTGGGAGCATTGCACAATCCAAATGGCATCACACTATAAGCATACATTTCCCACTAAGTGGAGAATGCAGTTTTGTGCTAATCTTTTGGGGCTATCGACACCTGATTATAGCCACTAAACCCATCTAGAAAACTATAGGCTTCTTCTCTGGCTATTCTCTCTAACACATTTCCCATGAATGGCAAAGAAAAATGGTCCTTGTTGGTTACATCGTTTAGTTTCTTGTAGTCCACACAGATTCTAAGTTTCTTGTACTACCACGATCGGCGATACCCAATCAGTGTGTTCCAACTCGTAGATGAATCCTACATCCAGAAGCTTCTTCAATTGGATCAACTGGGCATAGGGCGAATCATAGGGCCTCATAACTGTGGATTTTGCACCATCAACCAATGGAATGGTGTGACCCACAACATCTGGTGATATGCCCTTTAGCTCCATGTAATTCCAAGCAAGACAGTTGCGGTATTTGCAAAGAAGTGCTTTCCTTCTACATCTTCTCCTTCTGATACTATACAACTTTCTTCTCCCTTCTTATCTAGATCTATCTCTTTCGTGCAAGATAGACCTTTGTAGACATTGGCTCCTTGGGAGGTTTCTTCTAAAGGTTCTCTCTTAGCTCTGGGCATGACTACTACCACTTCATCCATCTCGTAATTCTTGAAGTACTATGGTACATCATGCGCAGACTTTGGTTCTTCTACAACATCCTGACAGATTTTCGTATCAACTCAGTCTTGATTCCTCCTTTATCGCTCTTAACTTTCCACTCAATGGTTTTGGCCTTATATAGGGATTTGCGTTCTCGTAGTGGGCTATTGGTTGACTGATTGTTGATTCCCATCCTTTTCAAATCTTGGTCAAGCTTTTTGATGCTCTTTAATGGTTTCATATCCAGATCAACAAAGGTGACTTAGAATTTGCTTTGCACAGGAACACAAATCATGCTACACAGTAACACAAACAGAAAACACTCTCCGCAGCAAGCTCACATAGCAACTGTATTTCTCAAAATGAAATTACACTATACATATAGTTGTTCACTCAGGCAACCCATGCATGACCCAGGTTGCCATTGGCGGGACGTGTGTCCCGTCGACTTGCCTCGTGGCAAGGCCAACTGATCCTTATCCACTGATAGGACCCACAGTACAATAGCACTTTACTTAGGATCCTTATCATTCTAACTCTCTCCCTTAAAGTAGAGTCTACTTTTTATACAGTCATTTACATAGCTTTAAAGTCAACAAACTTTAAGTACAAAAAGCTTTGATCTAAACTTATCAAACTTTTCTCCAACAAGTGGCTTAGTGAAAATATCAGCTAGTTGTTCTTCTGTGCTACAATGAACAACATGAATTTCACGACTCCGTAGCCTCTCACGTATAAAGTGATACTGAATCTCAATGTGTTTAGTTCTCGCATGGAACACTGGACTCTTTGCTAGCTGAATGCCACTCTGACTGTCGCTATGTAATGTCGTGGGATTTTTCTGTTTCATGCCAACTTCTTCCAAGATTTGTCTCAACCATATAGCTTTCGGTGCTGCACTACACATTGCCTTATACTCTGCTTCTGTGGTGGAAAGAGCAATTGTACTTTGCTTCTTACTAGACCAGGAAAAACAACTACCACAAAACTGGAATACATACCCTGTGGTGGATCTACAATTATCATAATCACCTCCCCAATCCGCATCCACATAGCCACACAACTTAGGTAAACCATCATGCTTCTTGTAAATCAAGCCATAATCTGAAGTGTCTTTCACATAATGCAAAATGCGTTTAGCTGTCTTTCAATGCTTTTCCGTAGGTGCTGCCATAAACTGACATACAATGCCAATAGCATAGCATATATCTAGTCTAGTCGTGGTAAGGTAAATCAAGCTCCCTACTAACTACCTATATAGTGTAGCACCAAATGACCATGACTCATCAAGCTTAGAAAGCTCTTTACCTGGTTCAATAGGAGTATTCATTGGTTTGCAGTCCTGCAACCTAAACCTATGCGGTAACTCTTTGACATACTTCACCTGTGTTAAACCCACTTCATGTCCTTTTTGCCACACCTCTACTCCAAGGCAATAATGCATCAAGCTAAGATCTGTCATCTCAAATTGTTCCATGAGGTCTTTCTTGATCATATCTATCATCTCTTGATTATTTCCCATAATAATCAAGTCATCAACATAAAGAGCAATTAAAGCAACCATACCATCAAAGCATAAGACACAGATTTGGATCAGAATATGTTGTCACCATCCCCTTTTAATGAAAGTAGGCATCAATCCTGCTGTACCACGCACGTGGTGCCTGTTTAAGACCATAAAGCGCTTTCTTCAAGCGACATACATTATTTTCATGTCCCTTCGTTACAAAGCCTTCGGGTTGATCCATGAACACCTCTTCTTCTAACTCACCATTTAGAAAAGCAGATTTCACATCCATCTGATGCAAAGGCCAACCAAAATGTGAAGCTAAAGCAACAAGTAGACATAGAGTATTCCACTTACATATCAACGCAAAGGTCTCCTCATAGTCAATGCCTTTACTTTGTGCATACCCTTTGATCACCAATCTTGCCTTGTGCTTTGCTATACTTCCATCTGCATGGTACTTAGTCCTGTATACCCATTTGCAACCAATGGGTTTCTTGCCAACTGGTGGTTCTACTAAGTCCCATGTGCTATGCTTAGCAATTGACTTCATCTCCTCTCCCATGGCCTTGATCCAAATGTCATCATTATTCGCTTCACCATAAGTCAAAGGTTCTTTGCTTTGAATAATGCCAGATAAGAGAGCATAATTTGTTTCATACCTTTCAGGTTGTGTTTTCTCTCTTGTTGATCTTCGTAGCTCTCCCTGGCTAGATGATCCTGGAAAGTCATCCATATCGTGGCTCTCCAACAATCTCTCAAACCACTTAGGGAGCTTCCTGTCAGGTGATCAGCTTCTCGGTGAAAATGTATCCCACACTACATCCTTCTCCTTGCGTTTGTCATCTACAACTTCAATCCTTCTTGCACCAAAAGGTTTGTCTCTACCTCTCCAACCTGTCTCTTGAGGTTGAGTAGTAGTATCTTGAGATGTATCCTCATGTTCATCACTTGGAAGGTCAATGAATGGATCATCATCAGAAGGTATCATCACTATACCATCTTTCCCACTAGATGTGTCTATCTTCTCAGCATCCTCGTCTTCATACATCTTGGATTCATCAAAGATAACATCACGGCTTACATGGATTTTGTTTTCCACTGGATCAAAACATCTATATCCCTTCACACGTTCATCATATCCTAGGAATATACACTTGATAGCTTTCATATCAAGTTTACGTCTCTCTTCCTTAGGAATGTGTACAAAGGCCTTACATCCAAAGATTTGCAAGTGGTTCACCTTTGGCTTCTTCTTCGTGAATGCTTCCTCAGGTGTTATCTTTGGTACGGCAATGGTAGGACTTTTATTTTGAAGATAGACTGCCGTATTGCATGCTTCTGACCAAAATTCTTTTGGTAGTTTCATCTCAGCTAGCATAGATCTGGCACTTTCCACAATCATACAATTCTTGTGCTCAGCTACACCATTGAGAGCAGGAGTATGAGCTTGCGTAAATTGTCTTTTAATCCCACATTGATCACAAAGATCATAAAAGTCATTAGACTTGTACTCACCTCCACTATCTGATCTTAGGACTTTGATCTTCCTATCTGTCTGACTTTCGACCAATGCTTTGAAGTTCTTGAAATTGTCAGATGCATATGATTTCTTCTTCAAGAAGTAGATCCACGTCTTACGTGACATATCATCAATAAAGGTCATGAAATAGAAGGCTTTACCTAAGGACATGGTCCTCATAGGCCTGCATAAATCTGTGTGGATTAAAATAGGATGTTCTTTGCTCTTGCAACACCACCTTTATTGAGCTTCTCTCAATATTGTTTCCCATATACACATGATTCGCACATCGATTTCAAGTGGTCTTCTATAGTAGGCAATCTTGTTACCATCTCCAATTTCCTCATCAAACTGAGGCTTCTCAAGTTCAAGTGACCAAGCCTCTTATGCCACAACTCAGTTTGTGATGGAATGGACGATACGAGTCCATGTTGCCCCTCGATTGTTGCATTCAACCCGTACAACTTTGTATTGGGATCCCTTACTCCATCCGCAATAACTTTGAACTTTTGGTTTACATCCTTTACAAAGCAACGATCATGGGCGAATTCTACTTTCAACTTTTGATCAGTAATGACTCCAACAGAAAGTAGATTTTTCTTCAAACCTGGTACGTAAAGTACCTCCCTAATCATCCTGCTTTTGACATCAGGTAGTTGGATTGAAACAATGTCTATCCCCTTTATCTTGCACACCTCACCATTTGCTTGTGAAAAGGATGTTCCATTATCCAACACTTTCAAGCTACTGAACCAATTCTTGTTACATGTCATGTGTCTTGTGGCTCTCTAGTCATATGCCACGCTTGATCATCTTGATTAGATGACAATGCAGATATGAAGATGCTAGAGTCTTCAATCTCACCCTCATCGACAGGTTACCTGCTTGCTTTGGTTTCCCCTTGCCTTGTTCCGCCAGGAATTTATGACATTATTCTTCCAATGGCCCTTTTTACCACAATGGAGGCATTGCCTTTCTTCTTGGTCTTACTGGAAGATCCCTCATCCTCCTGATTTTTGGCAAATTGCTGCTTAGATTTCTTCTTGCCCTTGCCCTTGCCTTGTTTTTGGCTTGTCGCAAATGCCTAATCATCAGTATTTTGACGTCTATCTTTCACCATTTCTCGTCGTTGCTCTTTCTGCATCAAGATTTCTATGAGCTTGTCAAAGGTTGGCAATCTTTCTCTTGATGCTATTCCGCTCACAAACATCTGATAGGGTTCTGCAATGCCACACAATGCATTGTGCCCCAGCTCCACATCATGTATGCGCTCACCAATAGAATGCAGTTCATCCCTCATTGTCTTGATTCTGGTCATGTACATCTGAATGTGCTCTCCTTGTTCCATTCAGGCACTATTCAGCTTTGACTTCAGAAACATGATTCTTGATGGATTTGACATCTCGAACTACTCCTTTAGCACATCCCACGCTTGTCTGGGTGTAACAGCATCACAAATGTGGGTAATGATGTGATCCTTCACTGACAAGTTAATGAAGGTCAAAGCTTTCCTCATCCTTTTGTCAAACATTTTGATATCCACTTTATTTGGCGGCCTTCTCTCATCACCAGTGATGACTTACCACACGTCTTTCTCCATCAGTATGTTTTTTATTTTGAACTTCCACACTGCATAGTTGGAAATCCTGTCCAATTTGTTACTTTCACTCAAAATGGACTCTCCCATGTTTGCCATCGCAAAACTGCTTGAAACCGTAGGCTAAAAGCAGTATGCCAATGCCAACTGTGATGTCAGAAGTTGAAAATAATGACCTACACTTTTTCGCTTACCAGGCCACTCGTCGCTTTTCCACCAATTTGAAAGCCAAATCGGCATCGCCTTCCGAAATGCACTCAGTCGTCAACTCCCAACTACGTGCCCAATGGAATGGTGAAATCACTTTTGGCGCACTCCGAACACTTTCTCCGCTGCAGTCACTCTGTTTTGCTATACCATACTTGCAAGTACAGTCCGAGTGTCCTTCGTTTGGAGGTTATAGCCTTTCGTTTGGGTCAAAACGGATAAAGGAGACAAAATTAAGGGCTTTTTGTGTTTTTGAACTATTTTTTCACCTTGAAGAATGGTCACTTCACATCCACGGTCTAGATCACTCCCTGAGAAATCAATCACAGTCGTTGATCCTTGATTTTTATAAACAGACAGTTTTCCCTCCTTTTGTGCGCTGAAGCTACCTCAAGCAGCCGCCTTCCTCTTGCAAACACTACAAGATCGGTATGGTTCCTTGCGCGCGACCTGTCCGCGACCTCCATCTCCTTCTCTTCCAAGCTTTTCTAGCTATGGCTGCCCTCAAGGTTATGATTGCTTCACAACTGGAGCGCGGCTGTGCACGACCACTTCAGACTTGATTTGCACTGCCAAGGCACCCTCCTCTGGGTCTTCACAGTTTGCAAAATGGTTGAGAATAGAGAGAAATCTCTGATTTTGTGCTCCCAAACTCCAGACCAGGGTTTTTCACACAAATCTCTTCTTGACTTCCAATTCACAGTTCTCTGGCTAGCCAAATCTATTGCTCTGAGATCGCCCTACTACTGGAAAGCTGATGCTTCAATCCGTTTATCAAACGGTGTCCAATTGAATGCACACTGACTGCAAACACCAAATTGTCTACCTCGAAATTTCAAAATTCTATTTGTTGAGGTTCTGATTCAGCCGACAACCCTTGTCTCTGAATCCTCACACAGTCTCAAGCTCACCAAGCTTCTGTGTGCGAAACTCTCTGCACCAGTGTTTCTCCTTCCGTCTTCAACCCACCGTAAACCCCGAACTCTCAGAAGACAGTTCTCTTGAAGCTCTCTTTAACGACGATGTTGTATTGTGTACACTCCCTGTATGACTCTGATACCAACTTAGAATTTGCTTTGCACAGGAACACAGATCATGCTACATAGTAGCACAAATAGAAAACACTCTCCGCAGCAAGCTCACATAGCAACTGTACTTCTCAAAATGAAATTACACTGTACATATAGTTGTTCACTCAAGCAACCCATGCATGACCCAGGTTGCCGTTGGTGGGACGCGTGTCCCGTCGACTTGCCTCGTGGCAAGGCCAACTGATCCTTATCAACTGATAGCACCCACAGTACAGTAGCACAGTGATTCTACTTTGATTCTAACTAGGTGATGGGAGCTTTTTCTTTCGGAGAGCCTCCAGATGGGGGATCTGAAGTAGTTGACTCTTTTCCCTTAGCAGGCGTTGGTGACTCTGATCGTGGATCAGTTGTCAGATATTTCACCATTTTGATGCTATCATCCCATAACGAGACTTCTAGCTTGTAAAGGGCTTCATCCTCAGCTAGGTCCCAATCGATGCATTCTCGCAAGAGATCGTTAACGGTTACTGATCTATCGGTATGTGCACCTAATAAAGTTTGTCAGACAAGCGAGGTCTGTTGCATCAGATAAACCAAGGTAGAGAAATATACAAATGTCTCAACACAATTCAAATGTAGTCCGACAATCTGTCTTCAACAACAGAAAGCACTCACTCAAAAAAATGACTGACTACTGATTTAAATTGCACGAATATCCATATGCAAATTTCAAAGTATTGATTCACAACAACACAGAGCAAGATTTAGGATGTATAAGTCCGGATATATGTCAATGCAATGTAACAGTGATTCCAAATGTTAATATTACAATTAAGTTTCAAGCAATCGATTATTCGATTGTGACAGACAATCAAATAACCAATGAGTTTTAAGACAATCTTAGCAATGAATTTACGGTTGCTCGCATATGACAGTATCAAGGCTAAGGAAATGTTTGACTAAAGTTACAATCACAAGCACATCCAACAAGGTGAGGCTTACCAACTGTCATAAACAAAAGTACTCAGCAAGTAGAAAGCTTACAAAAGCATAGAGCAGAAAAACTTGAAGACTCAAACTCTCTCTGTGATCTCTTGAAAAACTTGGTGGTTGTATTGAAGCGTAAGTGGTGTACATATAGGGAATGAGCGCAAAAGTACGCAACTCTTTAGTAACCGATATGCCGCTTCTTATTTGATTTAATTAACTAATTTCATCAAATAGAAAAATACAAGTGTATATTTTCTAGGTGGCATCTTTATCATGCGGCTTTGTTCCAATGAGAAGCAAGCACATGGAAGGTTGCAATGTTTACTTGAGACGTAATAAATGCATCTTCTAGAATGTTCTGCTCTTAGGGCTAGCCTTCTTATTAAGGTTTATGTCATTTCATAACTGCCCTTCGGATTATAGTCCTTCCTTCAGTCACATTTATTTAAACCTCTTTATTTTTGATATATCTTTGAATAACTTGTCATTGTCACGACCATTAGATATTTCTTCATATTTGATGTTTATCTTCATCAATTGAATAGGTTCATTGGAGTTTTGCATCACAAAATAGGAATTCAAGAAAAATATGCATGTAATAGGGTATTACAGTTAGTGTGACCAATGAAAACATAGGCATCGCGAATCGTCCTTGGTGGTGGTAAATCAACAATGATCCTGTTCTTTGATAGATTAGTGGCAATTCTGTGTCTTGATACTATGTGGCCCAATATTAGGCCATATGTCACCCAAAATTGACACTTCTTTGGATTCAAGGAGATATGAGATTCACAACATTGCTTCAACACTTTCCAAGTCTTCGAGTTTGAGATCCACGCCATCCACACTACCCTGTCCAAACGCAAACCACATCATAGTTCACTTTAGCACTTTTCAATAACTGCATTATTTCACGCTCGTTGCCTACGTAGTCATTGTAACTGATCCATGTATATATACATAAAAAACTTTGTGTCAGTTTGAGATTTTGCTTCAAAACTGGACATTCATTTGTTGTATGGTTCTGGGTGCAAATTGAACACCATACAATTTATCTTTGTGGATACTACGGTTGATTCTGTTTAGGTGCATTTGGAGTTGGTGCCACAACTCCTTGCAAGGCCTTCAGCTTTTGATGAAAGTGGGCCATCAGTTGCTCCATCTATTGTTTGTGTAACTTCGCCATTTGCTCCATCAGCAGATCTGTTGCGATACTTGAGGCGTTTGAGGTAGATGCCACCGAGGGAGTTGGATTATGAGTCCTTGGATAAGAATCATCATCCAAACCTTCATCCTCTTCCTTGATCGCATCTTCCATTGCTTCATGCAATATGGCGTACTGCTCCCATCTTTGAGTTCTCTTTTGATATTTTGTGGCAATCATGCTAGGAACCAAATGATTATCACATGATCGGGAGCCAATTCTATGTTGCATTTGGATCTTAAGTGTTTGACCCCCTCAATGTAATCCCGGACCCTTTCTCTTTTGCCCATTTTGACTTTGCTCAACAGGAGAAATGGATCTTCCAAGAATTTCCTCGGTTTAAAGCACGTGTGATGAGAGCTGCTTTAACCCCTTCCCAAGTAGACTTTTCTTCGTTCAAGAGGTTGAAGAACCAGTCTTGCGCTGCATTAATGAGTGACATGGGAAACAACGTCAATTTTTCCTCCGGTGTCCACAACGTCAATTTTCCCTCCGGTGCTCATCATAGATCTTGCACGCTTGCTCGTAGATCTAAAGGAATCTAATCGAATCAAACGATCCATCATATTTCGGCATCTCAAGTTGAGGTGCTCTCTGAACTTCTTGCAAGGGTGTGGTAGGTACAGGTTGGTCCATTGGATTGATCGTTGCCGGTTCTGCTTCTGTCTTGATTTGCACGGCTGCAACTCTGGGGAGGTTTGGAGCTTGATTTGCAATCCTTCTTGGTATTGATCAACCCGATCTCATATTCATTCGATGGAGAAGTCCAGGGTAGCTGGATCTTGATGAATCTATGGATATTTGTCTGGATCCTTGAGGATCTGATCAATTTTGTTGGCCAAAAGTGTGATTTTAGGCTCATTACGGTGGTTTTTCATTGATAACTTTATAGTCCTTGTTTTGATTGGTTTGAGATTTTCACATTAGCTAGATCTGGTGCAGATCTAATTATTGATCATATTTGCAAAAGTAACGCGTGTGAGGGTTGGTTGTGCGAAGGTTATTTCACTATTTTTTAGTCAAAAAACCTGTTTTCTTCAGATCTGTTGGGAATTAACCTTCGCAAACTTGTAAGGAGTTGGATCTGATATGGATCTAACTATGTTCCAAGGGGGGAGGATTCTTTCTTATAGATCAAAAATTTATGACTGTTTGCAAGGGTTCAAAATCACTTTCTTGCTCACAGATCAATCAACAATTGGAACTAACCTTCACAAGCTTCATCACTGATGGAAAATGATATTCTGAAGACAATGAGATGGTCTGTGAAGGTTACCTCTAAGTGGATTTTTTTGGATTTGATGATTTTAGTAATTTTTAAGCACTTAAATCCACTTTTCAGCTCACTAGAATCAAACTAACCTTCATAGGTTTTTTTGTGTCCTTGTCTCAATGAGATGGAACTACAAAATTCTCTACGAAGGTTACTTTACATTGGAGCTTGAAATTTTGATGTCTGGGAGGGTTCAGCTTGATTTTCCTATCTTTTTTTATCTTGGGAACCTTTGCAGGGACACTTATCCTGGGAACTAACCTTCGCAAGCTTTTCTGTGTCCTTGTCTCACTAAGATGGAACTTCAGAGAGCTCTACAAAGGTTCTTATGAAGATCTAATTTTTTTTTTAAAGGGATCTTTGAGTTTTTTATGATTTTTCTCTGTTTTTTCAAAATCTGTTGGGAGGTAGGTATCGGGGGTATTCCCATCGTGCTTGTAAATAAATTTAATGTCAAAATTAGTAGAAGTAAGATGCGAGGGTCGTGGCATCCTGCGTGCATAAGCCCATGGCCCAATGAGCATTTGCAAATAATCTTTTTGGAACAAACTAGACTTTGGGCCATGTAATCAAAAATAATATTAGAGGCCAAAGTTTAAGCTACTCAGTTTTTTGAGCTAGTCAAAAGTCAAATGGTGGTAGGTGGGGTGTGCTTCTTCCAACACCATAGATTAGTTTGTGTTTCTTGTGGATGGTGTGGATTTCAATCCCATCCTTTGCAAGTAGCCAATAGGAAGCAAGGGGCAAGGGCCACCCCAAAGATATAAAGGCACCATTTGTAACCAATTTTCATGCTTAACGAGGAGGAGGAAATTCTACCATTTTGGAAAGCAGGCATCCTCATTTGTTATTCACTCTTGCTAATGCTATTGTGTTATTTTTTCTCTTGTTCTCTATTTTTCATTGTTCTTGTTTTCATCAGTTAAATCTTTTCAATTAGCATACATATTCAGCAAATGAGCTACCCTCCATCTCATCTCTCTCTCTCTCCCCCCCCCCCCCCTCTCTCTCTCTCTCTCTCTCTCTCTCTCTCTCTCTCTCTCTCTCTCTCTCTCTCTCTCTCTCTCTCTCTCTCAATCATGATGTGCATGTGTGCTTAGTGTTAGGAAGGGTGATGTTAAAGTGAGGTAGTGTTAGAAAAAAGTAAAAAGCATCTAGATCTAGCAATTTGGATCGTAGTGTTCTAACCTTTTTGACAGGCGGAGGGTTGTGGCACCTGTCAAAATATTGGAAAAATCTATCTAATGTTGTGAGTAGGGGTACTTTTGGCTTAGTAAAGACCCATCTTAGAATAAAATATTCAAGGTAGGTAGAAGTAGAAACTCGAGCTACCATAGGAATTGCATTTGTACTTTACATGCCACATTTAATGCATGAAAAGACTAGGTGGCACAATTAAACATAGTGAGGTGGCTTGAATAAGTCTAGATAGCTTGAGAGGTGGATTCACAACTCTAATTAAACTCAAAGTAGGAGGAGAGTTCATGGATCTATATATATATGTGATGTACTCTCATTGAGAAAATGATGAAATTTGTGTGAATTGCAAATTTGGAAACAAGCTCTTTGTGCCCTCTCTCTCTACACGAGTTTTCTACTTTCTATTTTCTCTCTCTAGTCGAGTTGAGGCATTTATTATGCTTAGTTTCATGTTTTGTTGACAGATCTTGCTTGTAACACAATAATATTTGTTGTATGATCAGCTTTCCTATTGTCAACCAATGCTAGTCTAATCTTTATGGTATTATTGGGCTTAGGAGATCAAAAGTACATGTGTAGGGCATCCCATACGTGCACCGTTGCCAAGGATAGAAATCACTAGCTAGTTATAATTGTATTCTTAGTTGTTTTTGCTTTTTTAGCTTGATTTGTGTGGATTTTGGAGTAGATTTAGCTTGTTTTTTGTGCTTTCTTTTGCTTGAATTGTTCACAGCTAGCGGAGGTGTGGAAGGGTACTGGAGACCCAAAACAGCCTCTAAGGGCTTGGCATTTAACCAAAAACCATAAAAATTGTTCAAATCTATTTTTGGAGAGAAAGAGTGGCAAAAAATCACTCCAATTCTTATTTTTCAAAATCCAGAATCCCAGACCATTTTCTCATCAATGCATTCAACTTTGAGGCGCTTAAAGCGCTCATTGTAGGTGCGTATAGATTCGTCTTTTCTCATCTTGATATGAAATAGTTGAATGAAAGGACCTTGGGTCAATTTGGAAGGCTTGAATCATTTGGTCAGGGCAGCAGTAAGGGTTTCCCAAGAAACTATATCAGATTCTTCAAGATTAAGATACCATTCCTAGGCGTTCCTGAGTAATATCATAGGAAAAAGATGTAATTTTTCATTTTCAGAAGTATCACCATAGAATTTACAAGCATTTCTGAAATCTTGGAGGAATCTGATTGAGTCGGATCCCCCATCATATTTTGGTGCATCGATCCTAGGGATTCGTCGTTAAACTCATGGGTCAGGGGCACCTTCAGGTTCCTTTCTCATGTCGCCTATAATCAGTGGTCTCGGATATGACTATAAAATTACAGTAGTAAGATAGAAATTCAGCGACCGAGAGCGATGTTGCAATGAACGCACATAGAAGGTGGTCAATCAACTAGATAAGCTATCACTAACAACTCTCTGAAAATTTTTGGTTCACTGAACACAACCAAAACTCGCACAAACTACTAAGGTCTCAAAAACTAGTTGACTTAGTCAAGGATATAGTGTGCGAGTTCTGAACCTCAATATTTTAATAAAATTTCAAGGCCTTTGTGATTCAGACAAAAAAAAAATCAAAATTTTTCTGATTTCAACCCTCAAGCAGATCTATCACACGAGTTCCTAAGACTACGTGCGAGTTTTTTTTTAGCAAAGTAGATAGTTGTGCGAGTTCTATTTATGACAGAAATCTCTTAAAGTCACTCAGAGTCATTGTTTTAGTCAAAAAAAATTCACACATGGGATATGTGAGTTGGAAATTTACTGAGAAAGCTAAAAATAGCCTGGGCAAATGTTAGTTATGGTCCTCAATATGTGTGCGAGTTTGGTTTGACCAAAATAACAAAAAATTTATTGACTGCTCAAAATTCAATCTTTTTCCACTGTAGAGAATTCGTATAGATCATTACGAACTCGTGCAACTGGTTTTTGAGCCATAATGACAGTGGGCGAATTTTGTTCTGAATATTTTTTTGAAAAAGTTTGGTTGGAAATGATGTTTTTTGACAAGGATGGGCTCCAGAAAACTCGCACAAGATACTGATGGATTTAGCACTGTGAGATCTGTATTCATGATGATGGGCGAGTTTATCCGAGGTGATTTGGTGTGTGATCGCTATCAAAGAACATGCCAAAACAACTAATTGGTCTACTTTTTGGCCTTACAGAAACTCGCAAAAGGGGTATTCAGAAAGCTAATGTTCTGTTCAGGTTTTGTGCAGGTGAACGAGTTCTGTTGGTGAGGTTTCATGCAAAAATTCAACTAAATTCATAAAAACTGCATTAAACTTAACTTGAATTTAGGAATTAACTTAACTTAGGAATTAAATTTTAAACTTAGACTTTCTAAATTGAACCATTACAAATGATTGTTTGTAATAGTTAAACTTAAGTATTAAAAGGTCTAAGCATAAGGTTTCCTACATCCGAATTACTTGTGGCCTTACAAAACACATGCCACAATAATTTCTATGTTGGGCTAACATAAGGGACAACAATTTTTGAAAAAATCAAGGTTTTTGACTAAAAAATAGTGAATGAACCTTCGCACAGCCAACCCTCGCACAAATAACCTTTGTAGATAGGATCAATAGTTAGATTTACACCAGATCCAACTACTGTGAAAATCTCAAGCCAATCCGAACAAGGATCAAAAAGTTATCAAGGAAAAACCACCATAAGAGGCCTAAATTGACACTATCGGCCAACCAAATTGATCAGATCCCTTAAGATCTAGATTGAATTCTACTGAACTAGCAAGATCCAACATTCTTCGAGTCTTCCCTTGAATGAATCTGAGATTCGGATGATCAGTATCTAGAAGGATTGCAAATCAAACTCCAAACCTCCCAGAGTTATAGTCGCGCAAATCGAGGCAGAAGCAGAACCAGTAGTAATGAATCCAATGGACCAACCTGTACATGTCGCACCCATGCAAGCAATTCAGGGAGCACCTCAACTCGAGATGCCAAAATATGATGGATTGTTAGATCCGATCAGATTCCTCCATATTCACGAGCAAGCGTGCGAGATCCATGGCGAGCGGACACCAGCAAAAAACTTGATGTTGTTTCCTATGTCACTTATTACGGCAGCACAAGACTAGTTCTACAATCTCTCGAACAAAGAAAATTCTACTTGGGAAGGGGTTAAAACGGCTCTCATCACGTGCTTTAAACCGAGGAAATTTCTAGAAGATCCATTTCTCCTGCTGAACAAGGTAAAAATGGAAAAAAGAGAAAGGGTCAGGGACTACATAGAACGGGTCAAGCACTTAAGATACAAATGCAATGTAGCCCCAACTCTCGATCATGCAGTCATTATGTGGTTCCTCATGGGGCTTGTTGGATTATTCTCCGTCTTACCAATCGACTAATCGGTTTTAATCTTCATCCATTGTTTATCCAATTCTATGGATATTTTTGTGTGTTTACACGGTCTGCAACATTACACAAAGTTTACGACAGTGTCTCCTTTTTCGCTTGTCAAGAATCTCATTAAAAAATGCAGCTTCTCCTTTTTTGCATTTTTCGCCTGACAGAAATCTCGTGTAAAATCATAGTTTCGCATTTTTTGCTTTTTCCAAAGAGCCTCAAATGTTAAGAAAATGACTCTGACAAAGTGTGGGACAACCCTGAATGAGATTTAAGGGCATTTTCTTCTTTTTCTCCTTTTTCGCAAAAAACCCGACAGTGTCGCATGTGGCTGTTCTAGTTCATTTCTACATAGCTACAGTTTTGGTTCATTTACGCAGACAGAACATTTACAGCCAATTTCACCACTTATCAACAATCAATGAAAAGGATCGGATGGATTCCAATTGATCACCAGCCAATTGGCAATCGCAATTGATGACCTAATCTCTTAGTATAAATAGCCCCTACTTGTAAATAAGCTAATTTGAGTCATGAGAGCCAAGACACCCACATGTTTGGGCATCATTGGTCAAAGAGGGGATCTAAAAATCTCAACCCATCTTCCACCATCACACTTTTTGTTTTCACCCAGCTACATTCCCAGAATTGTCTTCACTTTTTGGGATGTAACAAGGTTTTTTCAATCTTGGATCCCCAAATTGAAAAAACCTTGGTACATCCCCAAACAAGATACGTTCCCAAGCTACGAACTTTGACAAGATATTTTGTTTGGATGCAACTAAGATCAGATGGAAAGACTAGATCTAGGATCTCGAGAGAGGAAGAAAGTTCACTTGGAGATCAGGAACCATCAACTAGCCATCCCCAACTCAGAATATCCAAGAGCAGTTCGACATGGCTGCCAATAGTCCAAACCAACCTCAAGAGAATCCAGTACCACTTGAGGCACCAGGAGCTCAAAGGATCCCCAACCCGTTGGCCTTTGCTATACCATTACCAGGAGCCATTCCTAGACTCTATTTTCCACGATACGATGGTACTACCGACCCAACATGCTATCTTCAGATTTATGAGAAAGCATGTGAAGTCTATGGAGAGAAAACTCTAGAAGAAAAACTCCAACTCTTTAGTATGACCTTCACCGATGCTGCTCACGAGTGGTATTTCAACCTTGAACGTCATGAAAGAAATGAGTGGGAATCACTCAAGGACTCATTAGTTAAAAGTTTGAAATCACCCAAATTCCTTGAAAGCCCATTCTTATTGCCTAGTAAGATCAAGATGAGAAAGGATGAGAGGGTATGTGATTACATCGAACCACTTAAATGTCTTAAGACTGAATGCCATGTTCACTTAGCACTTGATTAGGCCGTGTTCATATGGTTCATGGCTGGCCTCCCGAAATCTATCAAGCGTGAACTTAGACCTCAAGAATCCTATGCTACCTTACGTGATGCTATGAATGATCCCATCTGCAAAGAAAACAAAGGCTCTGATGAAGAATATGAACCCTAATGTTCGCGAGCCATTGTTATTGACCAAAGCCATAGATCCCAAGGTGAAGGATCCTCTTCCGATGTTGCCACACAGTTGTTGTTACAGCAACTTGAAACCATAAATAAAACCCACCAAACACAGATGGATAAGTGTTACGAGCTCGTAACCAGTGCCGAACCCTAGAGAACACAGATAGGTCAGATACCACAGTCAGGGTCCTGTCCAGCGTACATGACCAACAGGGCAAGACAGTGTGAGTAGTGTGCCCCAGCACGGTCCATAGCCATGGCGGGCCTAACACAGCCTAGGGACCCTGTCAGCAGGATAGGGCCCCCAGTTGGGTCCCGACGTGCAGTCGGCCACGTCAGTGCCACGTGGCCGACACTTGGCAGTAGCATGCTACCAGTCCTCACACTGGGCTAGGAGGGGCTTACTCTATATCAGGGAGTAGGCAAGGTTGGGTGGATCAATTAGTGTTTGCCCTACTGTGGTGTTAGGATCTATTACACTGGTATCAGAGCCATCTCCATCCTAGGGAGTTCAGGAGCAACAGTAGAGAAAGCTATCAGAAGATAGGAAAGATCTGGGAGATTCTCAGAAAAGAATAGAGGAGGAAAATCGCTGTAGGATCAGCTTTCTAATCCTCCAATTTGCTGGATTTCTCAGTAGTTTGGAAGCATATCTTTTACAATAGCTTCAGCGCTGAAAAATCAGTTTCCCTCTCTGATTTTCGAGTGTAGATCACTATGATCTGAGCGGAAATTCAAGAGGAAGGGAAGAGCAGGTCCATCGCTGTATAGTCAGCCCTCAAATCTGAGTTTCGTATGAAGTTCTGAGTAGATTAGAAGGAGTTCTGATCTGAAATATTGTAGCAGGGCCAGCGCTGGACAGTAGGGTAGAAATCTCAGAATTTAACCCTGTTTTTCAGAAGTTTTTCAGGAGTCTGAGTTTCAGACTTGCTTGCTACAGACCAGCGACCTACAGGCTGAGAGTAAATCAGAGAATCAAGGTGATTTCAGAGCTGTAAATTGGACAAATCGGGCCAGACAGGTTGCTGACCAACCAGCGAGGGCAGGGACTTCAAAAATTCCGGATTTCTTTTTGTAAACTTCCGGTTTTTACTCGGTTTGTTGGAGCCCCACACCTCAAATCAGATCAGTCAGCTACTCAACTCAAGAACCGGGAAATTTGGCACCGTTTTGAAGCTTCAAACTGGCATTTTCCGGGACAGCAGGTCTGAAATCTTGGGGAAAATAGCTGAAAGGGTTCCTCTTCATAATCTCTTTGGAAGTACAGTCCTCAGAAACAGCTAAGTCATCTTTCCTTTCCCTTGTACAGTTGTAAATTAGTCTTTTAGACTTTTTTCCTTCAGAAGTTAAGGTAGCTCTCTTTCAATTTCGAAGATGACCACTCCTCAGGGACCTGATCAACCCTAGGAGAGAGGCTTCGACAAACTTGAAACAGAAGCCTTGGCTTACAGAAAAGGGAAGGAACCCATGGAAGTAGAAGAACAGGAACAGTTCGCCGAAGAACTCGACGAACTGGTTACCAAGGAGCAGTTCCTCCAATTGGTAACAGAAGTGGATGAACTGAAGCTGGCATTAGCCAATTTCGAGTCTAGTGTGGACGACTCGTTCGCTGAACTCAAAAACTTGATTTTGAGCTCCGCGAAAGGAAGCCTTCCCTCCACTTCTCAGTTATCCCCTTCTCCACTTCCATCAGTTTCGGGTGAGACTTTACGGTCTCACCCCAGTGTTTTTAAAGATTTAAAGCCTCCTACTTTTAATGGGGAAGAGAAGGATAGAAATGCAGATATTCTACAAACCTTCCTCAGCAAATGGAAGAACATTCATGCTCTTAAACAGACCCCTGACCATTTGCAAGCAATTGAGGCCAGTCTTTCTTTAGGGCCTATGGCCTATAAGTGGTGGTTAAATCTCCAGGAGACTGGGCAGACTCCCCGGTCATGGAAAGCTTTTGAAGAAGCTTTCCTAAGAGAATTTCTACCAGAGAATGAACTTGATAGAGCCTGGGAAGCCTGGGAAAGAACAGTAATGGACAAGTCCCTCATCCAATATATCTCGCAGTATCGAGAGGCAATTTTAAAGATTAAAAATATGGATGACTATCAAAAAATCAGGGGATTTGTCCGTGGCCTCAAAGATGAATATAAAGTAGAGGTCCAGAGAAACTCGCCTACTACCCTTGAGCAAGCTCTCAGATATGCTCAAATCTATGATGATTCAGTGGGTAGGAAGAGAGCGAGACAGCAACCACTTTCTGAGCAGCTTCCTCAGAAAGACTTTCAATTTAAAAAGAAATTTTTAAAAAGAAAGAAAGAAGATAAATTTAAAGGTGAGGCTCCTCAGAAACGCCCTTCACACATACAGCCCTTAAAACCAGATGATTTTGAGAAAGCCAAACAAGAACGTTTGTGCTTTGTGTGTATGGGCAAGGGACACACAGTCAGACAGTGTCCCAAGGGGCCTTTCACTAAAAAAGATAAAAAACAAGTTCATCTTGTTCAGACTGTATGTTTCCCCAGTGACTCGGCAGCTTCCGAGATCAAAGTGTATCATGAAGATCATGAACACTGTTGCCAGCTGACCTCTGCAATGCTAGCGAGACCCTTCAGCTTTGGGCCGCATGACCTAGTACGTATGCATGGGAAAGTTGGTAACCAGTCAGTAAGAGTCATGGTTGATGATGGGGCAACCCATAATTTCATCAACCACACCCTGGTTAAAAAGCTTAAACTACCAGAAGTACCTAGTCAGCATAGGTACATAGTTTCATTAGCTAAGGGTGAAGATAAAAAAATATGGGAAACTATGGTAAGTAAGTTAAATCTTGGTATTCAGGGGTACCAAGATCAAATAAACTTTCAGATAATGCACCTGGATCGAACAGACATTGTTCTCGGGAGAGATTGGCTCTACAGTTTAGGACCTTCCCTCCACAGAAACTATCAGGAGAACACCCTCAGCTTTCAGTATAAAGGCCGAGAGATCCAGTTGCATGGGGAGCATGATGTTCCCAACAACCCTATGGTCTGCAGTTCAGAGCTCTGTCAGCTAATCGGAGACGAAGACCATCAGGTATTCTTATGTGACTTTCAGTTTATTCCTGAAGTTTCTATTTCCAGTTCTATTCAGCAGAAAATCAGTAAATTAGAAACTTTATTGTCTAAATTTAAAGATGTTTTTCCTGAAGATTTGCCACATGGTTTACCACCTAGCAGAGAGGTAGATCATGTAATAAACCTAGTACCAGGTACAGCACCTGTTTCTAAACCTCCGTATCGGGTCAGCCGAACAGAGGATGAAGAAATAACTAGGCAGTTAACAGACTATCTTGGGAAAGGCCAAATTCAGACCAGTAGTTCACCATGGGCCTCACCAGTCCTATTGGTGAAAAAGAAAGAGGGGTCTATGCGTCTTTGCGTAGATTACAGAGCCCTCAATAAAGTCACAATTAAGAATAAATACCCTATGCCTCGGGCAGACGAGTTGTTTGATCAACTCGACGGGGCTAAGTTTTTCAGTAAAATAGACCTTAGATCGGGATATCATCAAGTCCGTATAAAATCGGAAGATGTCTCGAAAACAGCTTTTAGGATTCGTCACGGTCATTATGAGTTTAAGGTGATGCCATTTGGGCTCACAAATGCTCCAGCTACCTTTATGACCTTGATGAACAGTGTCCTTAGACCATACTTGGGTAAGTTTGTGGTCGTATTTTTAGATGACATCCTCGTCTACAGCAAAACGAGGAAGGAGCATCTAAAACACCTCAGAAAGGTGTTTCGACTGCTCAGAAAGCATAAGCTTTATGCTAAACAATCCAAGTGTGAATTCTTCGTTGAAGAAGTAGCATATTTGGGTCACATTATCTCTTCAGATGGGATTAAGATGGACCCAAATAAGGTTAAAGCCATACTCAGTTGGCTGAGACCTCAGAATATTTTGGAACTTCAAATCTTTCTTGGTCTCGCGGGATATTACAGACGATTTGTCAAGGAATATGCTCAGATAGCAGTCCCTATGACAAATCTTCTTAAGGGGAAGGGAAAGGAGTTCATTTGGGAGTCTGCACAACAGGAGAGCTTTGATGCTCTCAAAACAGCCTTAGCTACAGCACCAGTCTTAAAAGTCGTCGACCCCAATCAGCCATTTGTGGTCGAAACAGATGCTAGCGACTTTGCAGTAGGCGCTGTGCTAACTCAGGGTGGACGACCAGTTGCGTTCGAGAGTAAAAAACTCGAGCCAGTTCAGACTAGGTACAGTGCCTATGAAAAGGAACTCTTTTCTATAGTCCATGCCCTTAAGACTTGGAGGCATTATTTGTATGGTGCCAACTTTGAGGTCCTGACAGACCATGAGAGTCTCAGATACCTTTGCAATCAACCTGAGCTTAGAGGTCGGAAAGCTCGTTGGGCAGAGTTGATGCAAGAGTTTGACATGTCTATCAGATATAGGCGTGGAAAATTCAATACAGTAGCAGATGCCCTTAGCAGAATGCCTATGATAAACGAGCTGAGTTTTACTCAGATTCGTAATGAGTTACTCGAGTCCTTGAGAGGGAAATGCCAGCATGATGCATTCTTCTCTATTATCTGGAACTCAGTCCAGAACAGACAGTTACAGACTCTAGAACCAGTTCCCGGGGCTGGTGCCAGTTCATCCAAGAATACGGCAGCTTCCGTTGAGGATGATGATGAGTCCGAGTATACGTCGTCAGATGACGTTGAGGATTCTGAGCCTGTATTACCCAAGCAAACCCCAGTGGTTGAGGGTCAGTTGACTCAAGGATTCAAATGGAAACAGTATTCCATTCAGGATGAGTACTTGCTCTATAGAGATAGAGTATGTGTCCCCAATTCAGAGGATTATAGGCAGCAGGTCCTATATGAATGTCATGACAATCCTAGCACGGGACACCCAGGCATACAGAAGACCTATGAGCTTCTTCGTAGGCAATTTTTCTGGCCCAGTATGAAAAAGGACGTCCACCAGTATGTAACCAGTTGCCAGAAATGTCAAGTAAATAAAGCAGAGCGTTTAAAGGCAGGAGGGTTGTTGCATCCCTTAGAAATACCAGCTGGTAAATGGGAGAGTATCTCCATGGATTTTATAGTAGGCCTGCCTAAAACCCAAAAGGGTAATGACGCTATATGGGTCACAGTTGACCGTCTGACCAAAATGGCTCATTTTATTCCGACCAAAACAACCGTTAGAGCTCCAGAGTTAGCGAGGTTGTTTGTAGACGGGCTATTTAAATTGTACGGTCTACCTTCCGGCATAGTCAGCGACCGGGACAGTAAGTTTACTGGAAATTTTTGGAAGGCAGTATTCCATCATCTCCATACTAAACTTAATATGAGTACCACCGACCATCCACAGATGGACGGTCAAACAGAAAGGGTAAATCAAGTGCTGGAGGATATGCTTCGTGCATACGTCAGCAAGAGGCAGACTAATGGGGAGGAGTATCTCTCGATATTAGAGTTTGCTTACAACAGTACCAAACATTCAGCTACGAGATACAGCCCATTTATGCTGATGTACGGTTTTCAGCCACGCTCACCCACAGCTATAGGGTTTAAACAAGAAAAAGTTGAAGCAGCCAGAAACTTTTTAGAAGACCTAAACCAGATGATAGAACATGCTAAGCGTAGCATTAGACAATCCCAGGATCGAGCCAGGCATTATGCAGATCCACACAGACGGGATGTGCAGTTCTCCACTGGTGAGAGAGTCTACTTGAGAGTCCCAGTTGACTCTAAAACCCTCAAATCAGGAGTGTGTGCTAAGTTGTCTCCAAGGTATTGTGGTCCCTTTACCATCAGTAGGAGACTAGGCGAGGTCACCTATGAACTAGAACTCCCACACAGCAGTAAGGTTTTTCCAGTTTTTCATGTAAGTCAGTTACGAAAAGCCTTAACCAGATCAGATAATCTGGTAGGGGACAGTGTTCTAGTTCTCCCATTGGATCCTCAACAACCTCCACATGAACCAGAGGAAATTCTTGATAGTAGAGAGACGCAGACTCGTCATACTCTATACCGAGAATATCTGGTTAAGTGGAATGATCAGCCTGTTGAGAATGCCACTTGGGAAAGAGGCAGCGTCCTTCGCAAGATTTTTCCAGACTTTGTCTTAGAGGACCAAGACGGTTCTTAAGGGGGAGGGAGTGTTACGAGCTCGTAACCAGTGCCGAACCCTAGAGAACACAGATAGGTCAGATACCACAGTCAGGGTCCTGTCCAGCGTACATGACCAACAGGGCAAGACAGTGTGAGTAGTGTGCCCCAGCACGGTCCATAGCCATGGCGGGCCTAACACAGCCTAGGGACCCTGTCAGCAGGATAGGGCCCCCAGTTGGGTCCCGACGTGCAGTCGGCCACGTCAGTGCCACGTGGCCGACACTTGGTAGTAGCATGCTACCAGTCCTCACACTGGGCTAGGAGGGGCTTACTCTATATCAGGGAGTAGGCAAGGTTGGGTGGATCAATTAGTGTTTGCCCTACTGTGGTGTTAGGATCTATTACAATAAGATGTCCAAAGATTTTGAATAGAAGTTGAAAAATACCACATCACAAGGGCCTATTGTCAACCAATTTCCCAAGCGTGATAATGTTTGGTGTCCCACATGCCAACAAAATCACACGGTGAACGAATGCCCATAGAATAGACAAATAGCCCAAAGATTTTGCATCTTTTGCAACACCAACAATCATGATACATCAGTATCTACAATCCAAGAATACAATCTGTTGCACGACAATACCAGTGGAGGATGCAACAACAGGGTTCCCAAATTAAGAGTTATCAGAGGTCCACATTCCAACAAGAACCCCCACAATGCTTAGCGCTACCTGGACCTAATAACACAACACTAGCCTTAGTAGTGCAATAGCCTGGGCCCCAGATGAACCGTCAAATCATCCCATCAAGCTTTGCTACCACGAGTCAAGATCCTCAACCTCAGCTAGAGTTCAGCCTTGAGAATGTGTATATTCTTGAGGATCAAGGGTTCTCTTGTTTTTACTCAGATGGAACTGAAGCTTCTATTTACCCATTATTTACCACACAACAACGTTTCTACGAAAACAGAGCACCTATCCAATGTTATGGCTGTGGAGAGAACCACTACATCGTCGAGTGCCCATACAAAGGCACCTACACACCTATCTATAGGAAATGTGGCCATGGCCATTGCTATAAAGAATATCCATCCAGACTAGTAGAGCTGCAAGTTGACGCACCTATCAACCTACCAACTATTGTACATGATAGGAGAGCAAAATTTTCAAAACCAAAAGCCCCTGTCTACGTTCAGACACGTGCCAACACTTGAAGGAGTCCCTAGTGGTAGAGAGAATTTTGAACGATGAGCATAGTCAACCCCATACTATAAGCCACTAAATCCATTGGACCAGGCCCAACCCGCAAAAAAGAAAAAGATCATTACATCAAGGTGAAAAAGTGGATACAAGAGGAGCAAGCTAAGGCCCCTATTGGTGATCTCAATCAACTAATAGAACCTATGGATTTGCCTGTACACTCTGACCAAGCTGTGAATGCTCCTTCCTCACCCATAAACCAGGAAGGACTTATCCAACCTGAGTTTGATGAAGAACTCTTTGCCTCCCTAAAACCAGAAGGAAGTGGGACCGAAGCCTTAACTGCTTTATTCTAGTCATGTCACCCTATCCTTAGGTAATGTTTTGAAGAATTCCAAACCCCTACGCCAAGCCTTAAACACCTGGTTAGGAGATAAAAATACACCTATAGGACCCTCCATGGATGAAGGGAGTGATGATGACCAGTTCTTCATGCCCATTGGTGCCACTTGGAAAATGAGAAAAGTATTATTAGCCTACCTGTTCAGCACAAGAACCCCCCTTCAGTAGCTGTTGTTATTGACAGTGGTTGAGGTGTAAACATCATGTCTTCACACATATATTGAGAGTGGGGACTGAGTGCCTTATAGCCTACAGATTTTTCTATAAAACTTGCTGATCAGAGCTATGTCAAACCCATGGGAATTGTCAAAAATGTACATGTGAAGGTCGTTGATCTTCACTTTGTCATTAACTTCACAATCTTAGATCTTCCGAAAACAACCTCATCTTACTGACTTCTATTAGGAAGACTCTGGCTAAAGTTAGCCAAAGTATGCCATGACTAGGGTACAGATTGTATCACATTGGAGAATCGAGATCGAGCCGTGAGAGTCGATCCAAATACTTGGACCATTAAGCTTGCAAGTCCGTTAGAAGAAGCGACCTCATCCACTACCGATCACACGATCGATTGAAATCTGAAGAAGTGCTACAAGCCATTGGGAATCCATCAAGATTTTAAATACTGGTATGTCAAGCCCGATATATTATAGTGGCAACATATTATTCTACAAAGTGTGTAGAAGTGAAGGCCGTTAGAGTAGCCCATGTAGCCAGCACAACTAAGTTTCTCTATGAGAACATCATCACGCGTTTCGGATGCCCTTTAGAACTTGTGAGTGATTGCGGAACTCACTTCCTGAATGAGACAGTACGAGTACTCCTAGTTGAATTCCTTGTAGTTCATCGCAAGAGTACGCCCTATTATCCCTGATGTAATAGACAAGATGAATCTTCCAACAAGTATCTATGCAATATTACCACAAAGACCGTGGAAGCCAGTAGGTCTGATTGGGAACATAAACTCCAAGCAGCTTTATGGGTGTTTCGAACAACCTATAAGCTTGCCATTAACCATACCCCATTTCAACTAGCCTGTGGACTCGAGTCTGTAATGTCTGCTAAGCTCATTGTCCCTAGTCTAAGAGTGGTCGTGATGAAATGATTAGACACAAGTAAGTCTACTACCCAACGTCGATTAGGTGAATTTATGCGAAACCAGAACTATTGCTTTGCATGCATTGCACACTGAAAAGAAATGCCGCAAAGCCTGGCATGACCATGTCATAAAACAAAAGGACTTACACAAAGATGACCTAGCATTGATGTATCAGAGCAAGGTCACGAAAGAAAACTTGAAATTTTCTGGCCTAGGACCCTATCAAGTGATGAAAATATTCGTGAATGGCGCAGTTCAATTGGCCACTCTAGAGGGTGACCTTTTACCCACCTTGGTAAATGGTAGTCAGCTAAGGCGCTATTACCACTTACCTCCCATTGTATAAATTCATCATTTTCTCTTTCGCCTTTCTTTGTATTTTTCCAGTTATTTATGAACAGTTCTTCTATTTGTCTATCTTTTTGTGATACAATGTATAGGGAGTGGAGTTATGTGTTGAGAATAGAGTATCTCTAGGGACGGAACAACAGTCTACATGGTTCATGGAGTTAGTACAGGTTACAGGTAAGGACGTTGAAGGCCACCAAATACATTACTGTGCAACAAAGTGAATCAACAAGTGCCCCCCTCCCCCCCCCCAAAAAAAAAGGATCAATATTCATCAAGAAACATTGAAAATGACATCATGGTTTGCCCCTTTGATATTTTGCACATCTTTTCATGCTAAAACTACTGTCAAATAGGAGAGACAAGATCCCCAGCCAAACTCCTAAAAATAGAGATTTAGTGATTTTCTAAGTTGAACTGAGTTTTTTGGCCATTTTTAGCCCTGTTTTGGATCCACACGTGCGAATGACCTGATCTTGGTTTGCCTATGTCAACATTGATTTTAGAATGTCTTTTCTAGCCGATTTGATATCTAGCACCTTGGTTTCCCAAATGTGGAGGGGGGGGGGGGCGGTCTATATAAGGACGTGGGATCCATTCAAAACTCACACTTACTAAAGACATGCCGTCGAAATTTTCCAACATTCCCAAAGTGAACCCCAGCAGTCACAGAGGTCATATTCATTCAAATTTAACAACTTTTATTGCTCTTTTTAGCTTTTGAACTTGCTATTTTGAAAAATGTAAGCACTTTTTGGGCTTCAACTTGCCAAGATGGTGAAGGATGTTAAGGATACATGCAGAGTCGTAATAGATCATGCTAGGCCAACCAAAAAGCTCAAGATGACACAAGAGTTAGATCCAGATTTCATAGTGGGGGTAGAAGATCTCACCCCACACAGATCAGATGACAAGTACATGGAGAAAAAGCCGACATTCCTAGAATTCCTCCCGATGCCAAAACCATACGAGGCACGTGGATGGTGGATGTTGGGGGAGCCCCTTTTGAAGATCTGCAGGTTCCAACATTACACTCCCCCATTACGCCAATTTCCAACCATAGTGGAGTATGCATTCCACACAACCACTAAGGATACAGTGAGTTTCAAATACCGGTTGAATCAAGTTACGCATACAGTCTCATATGCCATTGAAGATCTAAAGGCAATTGGGATACCTGAGGTACAAAGACATATATCAGCATACCAGACAAGGGCCGTGCCGATGGATATCACAAAAAGAGCATGGTGCACCAATGATGGATTATTACTTGAAGCCATCACCAATGAAGTCCTTCAAGGAGCTTCTACATTTGTGGTCAATTTCTTTGAAGTGGCACGCACAAGGAAGGCTTGCATCTTAACAACCATCTTCATGTATCTATTGGCTGCTCTCATCGAGCCAGATGGATACAACTACAGTTGGGCACACCTCATCCATCATGCAAAGATTTCCAAGGCTCTCCTCTCCCCAAAGAACCATACTATTGTGGGGCCCCTTCTCACTCAACTGACAATGGACTAAGCAAGCAGCCTTATTGACTTCTCAACAGAATTACCAGCAGAACCTACCATCAAGGGCACTTCTTCCAAGACCGATCCCAACAGAACCAACCAATCTTCAAGCTTTCCACCTGGCTACCCTTGAGTCCAATACGTCTTTTTCTATAGATGATGTCCCCCAAGGTCCATCTTCGAGAGCTGCTGTTATGCAAGACACTCATGTCGCTAGTGCTTCACACACCACAGAAGCCAGCCAAAGCAAGTGCTAAAACCCTTTTTAGGAAGCCAAAGTCTCTTGAAGAATCCATCCAAGAGTATGAGACAACCTTTCTAGAAGACAACATGTGGGAGGTATATGTGTTGCCATGCTTTGTAGCCGAAATCAAGGAAAAGGAAATGCAGATCATCGAACAACTGGCACCCCAACCCACATGGCGCAACGTCCTATTCCAAGACGACAAAAAGATCCTGGCTGACTATTTCAAAAATCTCCGGTATCTATGCGTGGATCCCAAGTATCTACCTATTCCCAGGTGAGCAATGTGGGCAGACAGACACACAAGATGCCAGTGCACCACCAGACTGTCCAATTATTCCAAACTCCAAGGGCTGGAATAACCACCCAAATTTCCAGTACGCCTTGGAACAGTTCCACCACAAGCACCACCAATCGGTTGATCCCACGGTGGGGCAAGCGGTGCTCAACTGCAAGGAGCTTGCTTTCCTTAGTACCCTCGAATTCCATTGTTATAGCTCCTTGGGTCCTTCGTTTTTCGACTCCAACATCTCGTTTTCCAACCTCAAATGCAAGGATCAGTTAACCGTGGCAATAATCTATTACCGCGCAACAATGACGGTATCCCAACATGCAGCACGAGTGAAAGAGTGGCAACACACCCAATGGTTGCCCCATCGCTCACATGTGTTTAGGCCTCTCAAGAATGACAACACTCTACGAGCCCAAGCACTGGAGAGTTACAACAAACTCATCCAGGAACTCATAAAGAACAAAGAGGTGCAGGATGTGAAAGATTCAACTAGTTTCATCACATTTTGCAATATTTCCATATTTGGCATATTGAGCCAAAACTTGTTTTAGACTTAGAGGTTGACTTTTCAAAGTTCATTAGTCTAAATTTCATTTGAATAAACACTTTTTGAAAGTGTGGGAAAGATAGAATGCGAGTTTGAGTAGATTCAATTTGAATAAGTTGGGTACATTGAATCTAGACCCAAAATTGGTAGGGTTAGCATTTTGGTGGGAAAGCCAAGTGGCCAAATAGGGTTTGGACCTGCTATAAAAGGATGTAACTCGTGGAGAGAGTCATCTTCTCTCTTCTCTATCTCATTTCATGCTTATACATGGTTCTCTTGGGTTCTACTATCCATTGGTGCACTATCTTGGTGATTGCTTGCAATTCTATGTGTAGAATGATCTATATTTGCTATTTTTGGATCCACACGTGTGAAATATAGTAGCTTGCTGGTTTTGTATGGACAGCAATAGTACATAATCATTTCATTCAATTTTGATCAAGTTCTATTAGTGTTTGCATCTCAAATTGTGTGTAGATGCTGATTTTTCTACATTGGTGAAATTGGTAGTGTATTTCTCTTTCTAACCAAAGATCATTCAAGTAGATTGGATCTTAAGGATCTGAAATCTTTCACATGGTATCAGAGCTTGTGTTTCAGGTTATGAAGGAGGAAATCAGATCTATCAATGATTTGGTGAAGATATCAAGTCTAGAGCATGCTAGAGAGGATTCTACACCAAAATCGGATTTTTTGCTTTTGTAGATTGGATCCTTTGTAGATCAAAACACTAAATAGGTCAATATACTTGTTCAATTCCGATTTTTGAATTCACATGCTGGATTTGGCCGATTTTTGGATCATTGGTTCAGCTTAAGTGGTGGCTTATAGATTGCATATCAAATTTTTCGCATTTGCATGTATATTTGGAATAGTCAATTTTTTGTGATTTTGTCAAAACCCTAATTTTGATTGGATCTCTAGATAGTGAGGTTACTGGACTTCATTTGAGTGTGTTTCAATCTTAGGAAGTGGCAAAAGTCATTAGATTGAGGATAGATCATAGGTTGATCAAGATTCCATGATTCTATGTGTTGATTTGCTTGGATAAGTGCTAGAAGAGAATTTGTGCGATAGTTTCAAATCTTGGTGATTTCTTTTGAAAGCATCTGTTGTTGTTCAAAGGAGTGCTTTGTGCATTGAAACAGGTTGAAAGAGAAGATCAAGTCATTGCTACATGGCAACCTCAATTGGAGTCATGTTGGAAGCCAATGATAGGCTTACCTCAAGTAACTATTCATTATGGAAAGTGAGGATGGAGTCACTTCTTGAGATGAATGATATTTTGGATACTGTTGTAGGTTTGGAGGAGAGACCAGCAACACAACAAGATCAATTGAGGTATGACAAGAGGGCCAAGAAGGCTCTACACATGATAAAGATGAATGTTACCAATGAACTTCTCAAGGAAGTTGGTAAGTGCACATCATCTTTGGAAGCTTGGAATTCATTGAAGAAGCTTTATGAATCCAAGTCTACTTCTAGAGTGTTGACTCTAAGAAGGCAAATCTTTTCTTGTTTGAAAAAGAATGAAGAAAGTCCAAGTGCTTTTGTTTTGAGAATGAAAGCATTGAATGATGAGTTAGCTTGCATAGATGAAAGCATTAAGGAAGGAGAGCTTATTCAAGTGATTCTTAATGGCTTGTTGGATGCTCATGCTAACATTGTTCAAAGTATTGCTATTCAAAAGACTTTGCCAAGTCTGATGGATCTTCAAGAGATCTTGATCAATGAGGAATATAGGCTTCAAGCAAAAGGTGGATCTACATCGACACTTCAAGAGGATGCTATGTTCACAAAGGGCAAATTCAAGGGCAAAACCAAAAGCAAGTGGTCTAAAGGGCAAGATCAAGTGGATGCTTCTTCAAGTGGCAAAAAGAAGGATAGATCAAAGCTCAAGTGCTTCTATTGTGGCATCAAAGGACACTTTGCAAGTGAGTGCTACAAGAAGAAGAGAGATCAAGGAGACAAGCAAGGTAATCTTACTCTTGATGAGGATGGTTTGGATGTGCAAGATGCAAATGATGATGCTTTTGTGATGTCTTCATGTATGCTTGCTAATGATGGAGATCTAGATCCTTGGTGGATTGATAGTGGAGCAAGTTCACACATGACCTTTCACAAAGAGTACTTCACTTCTTTGTTGGCATATGGAGATGACAAGAGGGTGATCTACACGGCCAATGATGGTGAGTGTGCAATCAAAGGGATTGGCACAATTCCTATTTCTCTCTCTACAAATAGGAATGTTCATTTGGAGGATGTCTTGTCTATTCCATCTATTACCAAGAATTTGCTTAGTGTGAGTCAAATGCTAAGTAAGGGCCTCAAGGTGGAGTTTGATGGAGATGCTTGTTTGATCAAAAGGAAGGATGTCTTGATTGGAAAAGGTAAAAGGCAAGGGAAGTGGTTCAAACTTGATGCTTGTGCTATTTCTAACCAAGTTGGATGTGTTGCAAGGGAGCAAATTTCTATTTAAGAGGTTTGGCACAAAAGGATGGGACACCTCAACTTCAAGTCATTGGAGGTAATGGCAAGGAAGAAGGTTGTGATTGGTCTTCCAAGTTCCTTCAGTAATGACAAGCATGTTTGTGAGTCTTGTGCTTTGTCTAAGTCACATAGACTACCTTATACTAGATCTATTTCTAGATCTACAAAGCCTTTTCAACTTGTACATTCGGATATTCATGGATTTACTACAATTAGCAATAGTGGAGCTAAGATGTATGTAACATTCATTGATGATTTTAGTAGATTTTGTTGGATCTATCTACTAAAGAGCAAGGATGAAGTGTATGATGTCTTTGTCAAGTTCAAGAATGCAAGGGAGAACCAATTCTCCACAAAGATCAAGTGCTTGAGAGGTGACAATGTGGTGAGTACATATCTAACAAGTTCAAGGCCTTTTGTGATGAGCATGGGATCAAGAGGGAGTGTACAACATCAAGGACCCCAGAACAAAATGGAGTGGCTGAAAGGAAGAATAGAACTTTATGTGAAAGTGCTAAAGCTATGAGGTCACGTGCTAATCTTGACAAACCATTTTGGGATCAAGCTTTGTTGTGTGCCAATTTCTTGTGCAATAGGTGGTCGAGTGCTATTTTGGATGGAAGGACACCTTTTGAGTGCTATTCAAGAGGAGGCCGCGTGTCAACTTTCTAAGAACCTTTGGATGCACATGCTATGTCAACATTACTCTTGATGATAGGGCCAAGGAGGATCCATCTTCAAGAAGAGGTATTTTTGTTGGATATAGTGAGGTGAGTAAAGCCTACAAGGTTTACATTCCTTCTACTAACAAAGTGATTGTTGGTAGAGATGTCATTTTTTATGAGGGAAACATTCCAAAGGTGTCTTCAAGCATGATTGTTGGTAAAGTAGATGGTTCTAACATTCTTGATGTTGATGAGAAGGATTCTACTTTGGATGGTGGTGATGATGGACCTTCATCAAGTCAAAAGCCAAGGAGAACATCAAGAGAAAGACAAGTACCTTCAAGGCTCACATATGATCAAAAGGGTAAGCAAGTAGTTTCTGGAAATTATGTTGCTTTCCTAACCTCTTTGGATGATCCTACAAGTGTAGATCAAGCAAGGAAAGAAGAGGAGTGGATCCAACCAATGGATCTTGAGTATCAATCTCTTATGAAGAGTGGAACATCTTTTGGAAGATCTTCTTGTGTACATGGAGCTATGCAAGTGGATGGATGTTATCTTGCTGTAAAATCAAGTAATGGATCTGGAAAACAAAGTTTGTTCAATGACTTTGATGGTCAAGTTGAAGATTAAGAAATTGATCTCAAAGTGCTTCAACTAGTCAAAAGGGAAGTTGGCAATTTGGAGCTAGTCAAGAGCATCAAAGGAGAGGTAATTGGCAAGGGTGTTATGGATCGATTTTTGCAGCATATTGAAGACTCAAGTAAGGTCAAAGGAGCAGCAAGGAAGTGTTGTTCAAGTTTACTTTACTTGTTCTGTCTCATGTTTGAGCAATTTCATGTGGATGTGTGCAAATTGTCAAGATATGGTAAAACTAGCTATATTGGTGAGCATTGTTTTGATGTTGGATTTGTACTAGCATTCTTGGCTGATTTTGCTGATGGAAATGAAGCTACTGGAGGTTCATTATGTCACTCACCCATGGCTAAGTTCTCAAGTGTTGAGCTACTTGGTGCCAATACTTGGAGATTGTCAATTTTTGGTGAATTCATGGTCATTTTCTTGTGTCAAGTAGATCTTGAAGATGGACTAGTGCAAACTACTTGGTTTATGGAGTCATGTGGTGCTGGATTTGCATCATTAATGTACTCACCTACTCATGGATTTCCAAGGTTTGATGGTTTCTTGTGGCAAGATGAAGATGGAGGCTCATTCATGGAGTATCATGGTGGATACAAGGCAACAAAGGACAAAGGAGGAGGAGACATGCAAGCAAAAGTTGATCACTCACATTTATTGTCTGTTTGCTGTATTTTTCCAGAGAGTTCAAAGTTGGAAGCATGGTGGAATCATTTCATTTACATTGTATTTGATTCTTCACGTTCTAGTCACATTTTTACATGTAAAATTGATGTAAGAAATAGTGAAGCATCCCAAGTGGACACTATTCTCTACATCAATTATGGTTGTTTCTATTTTGAGCATTACATGATCATTTAAAGGAGATCTATTCTTAGGAAGAAGATCATTCTTATGATGGATCAAAGTTCTATTGGCAAAAACTATGCTAGGAGCATTGGAAGCTAGGAAAGCGAGTTTTGAGGTACATCATTGGAACTCAAGATTTTGGCATATTGTATGAGGGATCATCACCTAATCTTTTTGGATTTTCAGATTCGGACTATGTTGGAGATATAATGGATAGGAAATCCATTAGTTCTTATTGTATTTTCATAGGTGATGGAGCTATATCATGGATGTCAAAGAAACAAGCCACTATCTCATTGTCATCTAGTGAGGCCGAGTACAAAGCTCTTACACATTGCACAAAGGAGATGGTATGGATAAAGAGGATGATCAAGGATATTCACTTGCTGGATTTTTCAGAGAGCCCAATCATCTTTTGTGACAATCAATCAGCCCAAAGAATGGCATCCAATCCTATCTTTCATACTAGGAGCAAGCATATTGAGATACAATATCATTTTGTGAGGGAGCGAGTCATTGCAAAGGAGGTGGAGCTTCAACATGTGTCTTCAAGGGAATGTGTAGCTGATATCTTCACCAAAGCATTGGGAAAAGACTTGTTCATGAAGCATAGGACTTCACTTGGAGTATTATCAAAGTCTATGCTAAAACTAGTTGAAGAGGGAGTGTGAAAGATTCAACTAGTTTCATCACATTTTGCAATATTTCCATATTTGGCATATTGAGGCCAAAACTTGTTTTAAACTTAGAGGTTGACTTTTCAAAGTTCCTTAGTCTAAATTTCATTTGAATAGACACTTTTTGAAAGTGTGAGAAAGATAGAATGCGAGTTTGAGTAGATTCAATTTGAATAAGTTGGGTACATTGAATCTAGACCCAAAATTGGTAGGGTTAGCATTTTGGTGGGAAAGCCAAGTGGCCAAATAGGGTTTGGACCTGCTATAAAAGGATGTAACTCGTGGAGAGAGTCATCTTCTCTCTTCTCTATCTCATTTCATGCTTATACATGGTTCTCTTGGGTTCTACTATCCATTGGTGCACTATCTTGGTGATTGCTTGCAATTCTATGTGTAGAATGATCTATATTTGTTATTTTTGAATCCACACGTGTGAAATACAGTAGCTTGCTAGTTTTGTACGGACAACAACAGTACATAATCATTTCATTCAAGTCTGATCAAGTTCTATTAGTGTTTGCATCTCAAATTGTGTGTAGATGCTGATTTTTCTACATTGGTGAAATTGGTAGTGTATTTCTCTTTCTAACCAAAGATCATTCAAGTAGATTGGATCTTAAGGATCTGAAATCTTTCACACAGGATGCTGAGCTGCAGAAAGCACTCTTCATGTAGATTTTGTCTGTGCGGAAGCTCTTACGGGATCCCAGACACTCGACTACACATCACAGAACATATTTTATTCTAGCAATCAAGAGACGCGGCACAAGGCCAAGAGATATACGAAATAGAGCGACTATATTGTCATTTTGGTTTTAGAGTGAGATCATCAGTGTCTCACTCGTTGGCAGATTGACTCTCTGCTCTTTCCTTGTGTTTTGCTCGTTGGCAGACTTTCATGCACTGCTATGGTATTTTTGCTTTCTTACTCTATTCACTACATCTCTCTCTATTTCTTACATATCTCTGTAAAATTCTCATCACTTTTTCTCTCTTTTTGTGGTTATGATCCAGAGAGGATTGTTTATACCTCCACCGTGTGGAGTTTACAAGATAGCTAAACGTAGAATCACAAGACTAGTTAACGCTAATCAACTAGTTAGTTATCTTCGTCGTTGTTATTCGTTTCAATTGGGCATGAAGCCCGTTGCGCTGCCAGCTGGCAGTGCGAAAGATTTCTCTTCGTGTGTTTTCATTCTTTTCATTTCTTTTCGTAGTTTTCGTTTTGCGTCCATTTTGCACTTTGCGGTCCTGAAGGTGTGTTTACGATTCGCAATTGATTCGCGAATCATTCGTGCTTCGAGTCAAAGACACGTTGACTATCGCGAATTGTTCTCGTTTGACCTTCATGTCTTGTTCGTGCTGGGACAAAGTTGCAGGAGCTCACCATTTCTGACACTCCCTCTTGAACCTTGCAGCTTTGTTCGTTCAATCCAATTGCCTCTCTTTGCTTGGTAAAGAGTGGCTTGTCGAGCGGTTTCGTGAGGAGATCTGCAATCATACTTTCTAATTTTATGAACTGGACCTGGAGCTCTCCTTTCGAGATCAAATCTCAAATGTGATGGTACTTCAGAGGAATGTGCTTCATCTTTGAATGGAAGACAAGATCCTAGGACAAATAGATGGCACTCTGAGAGTCCATCATCATTGTTTTTGGCCCCTCTTGTGGTATCTCGATTACCTCCAACACTATCCGTAGCCACACTACCTCATTCGCCACTTTCGAGGCTGCGACATACTCAGCTTTGCAAGAGGATTGAGCTACTAGGGTTTGCTTTTAGCTCGAATCCTTTCTCCTCGTTTCTAGCTCTATAGGTTAATCCAATATTTTGGGTACCCTTCAGATACTGTAGGATTCGTTGGGCCATTTGCCAATGTGCTAGACCGAGATTGAAACAGAATTGGCTCAATGCGTGAACTTCAAAAGACCAGATTCGGTCTGGTACAAATTGTCAACTACATCATACTCCCGATTAAGTTCTGGTAGAGTATACTTGCCATCTTTTGTTCTTCCTCTTCTATTTTTGGGCAATCATGTTTCGTGAGCTTGGCTCCAGCTATCATTGGTGTGGCTTTCTCTTTGCAGTCCTGCTTCAACACTTTTCTGGCGTATTCTGACCGACTCAAGTGTATTTCGCCATTTGTTCGATCTCTTCTTATCTCTAGCCCTAGGCATTTTGTTGCTTCTCCAAGATTTGTGATTTCATAGCTTTCAGAAATTTGACTCTTCGTGTCTTTGATCAGCATCAAAAAATTTTCTATCATCATCGAATCATCCACGAAAATGGTCAGTATCACAAAATCCTTTCCTACTCTTTTGATGTAGACATTACAGTCTAGTTGAGTAGGGTTGAAGTCTAGAGACTTCAAAAGACCATCAAGCTTTTTGTACCAGGACCGTGATGCATGTTTTAGACCGTAGATGCATCTCTGCAATCGCCAGACATATTGTCTATTGTCGGGGTCTTCATAGCCTTCAGGTTGCCTCATGAATATTTTCTCCTCTAGATCTACGTGGAGAAAGGTTGTTTTCACGTCAATCTGATGAATTTCCAGATTGTATTGTGTGGCGTATGCAAGGAGTAGCCTTATGCTTGTCATCTTCACCATTAGGAAAAATGTGTCGAAATAGTCGACACCATATCTCTGCGTGTAACCCCTTTGCGACAAGCCTTGCCTTGTAGCGGCCAATAGTGCCATCTGATTTTAGCTTTTTCTTGTACACCCACTTGCAGGCGACTATTTTTCTAGTTTTCTGGCAGTGGCTCTAATGTCCATGCCTCGTTTTGCCTCATCGACTCAATCTCCTCTGACATTGCCTGCTTCGAGAAATGTCCCTCTGGACTCTGGATAGCTTCTTGGTATGTTGCTGGCTTTCTGTGAAGCTGCGTGTGTCTTTGCTCCATTAAAGATTGTTAGAATAGCGGTATGGAGCTCTTCTTTGTCTTGTTGACCTTCGAGGTTCGTTTCGACGCTGCTCAAACATTTCTTGTTTGTGGGGTTGATCCTCTACTTCCTGCTGCCCTGGAATCTGGGGCTATGCATTCTGATTTGATGTATGTCCTTGATCTCCCTCTTGAATAGGTAGTAGTGTGAAGATCTCATGGCCTCTTTTGTCTTTCAGTCCAGGGAATGCGGATTCGTCGAACTTCACATCTCTGCTTGAAACAACCTTCTTCGTGGTTGGATCGTAGAGTCTGTACACATGTGTCCGTTCGAGTAGCCAACCATGATTGTTTGTTTAGATTTGTTATCGAGCTTGCTTCTCTTTTCCTTTGAAATGTACTTGTATGTTGCACATCCAAACACTCGTACATATGGAAGATCAGGCTTTCTGCCTGTCCACATTTCGTATGGTGTTTTGTTCTCCAGCGTTGTCATTGTAGATCTATTCTATAGGTGTACAGCTGCAGCTATTGCCTTAGCCCAGAATTGACTTGGCAATTGAGTCTTTGTGCCATCATGCATTTGGCTCCTTCAACTAGCATTCTGTTTTTTCTTTCTGTCACACCGTTGTATCCTGGTGTGTATGCAGGAGTGAACTGGTGTTCAATCCCTTGTTCTTCGCAAAATGTTGAGAATTTTGTGCTTTTGTATTTACCTCCATTGTCAACTCTAAGGATCTGTATCTTTTTCGAGGTGTGTCACTCTATGAATGCCACAAACTTTTTGAAAGAATCAAATACTTCGAATTTCTTCTTCAAGTAGTAGATCGTGGTCATTCGGTTGTAATCATCTATGAACGTTAGAAGATATCTCAAATTTGAGAGCAAATCTGTTTTCATCGGTCTACACACATCAGAGTGGACGAGCTCAAGAACTTCTTTGGCTCTTCTTTCCTCGTGTGTGAATGGATTCCGATGTTGCTTTCCTTTCTGACAAGCTTCACAGAACTCAGCCTCTGGCTTTGAAATCTTGAGACCTGTGACAATGTCCTTTCTGCTCATGTCATACAAGCTCCGCATGTTCAGATGATACATTCTTCTATGCCAAAGCTGATCTTCATTTTCTGAAGCATTTAATATGCTTTCAGAGTTGCTGATTATTTTGGCTTGGTAGAGATTTCCTTCTCTGCATCCAACCATCAACAACTTGTTTGTCGTCTTCTCGATCATACGACAAGTGTTGTCGTCGAACAAAACTCGAATGCCTAGATCTGCCATCTTGGAGACAAATAGTAGATCCTTTCTGAGTGAGGGCACATAGAGTGCTCCTGGCAGCTCTGCTTGGCCTGACAGTGTTCGTAGCTGTAGAGAGCTGATGTCTTTGACATCGTGTCTGCTTCCAATGCCTAGAATCATTGCTCTGTCATTTTCGAGTTCGCGAAAGTTGATCAAGATCTTCTTGTTGCAGGTTATGTGAGATATTGCTCCTGAATCGATGACTACATCGTAGTCATATTCAAAGTAGCTTGTCGAAGCTTCGTCGAGTATCGTGAAAGCTTCGTCACGCATCCTTTGATGACTCTGCAATGTTTGTCTTTTCAGCTTTGTTTTTCCTTTTTGAATCTGCAGTCGTATGCAGAATGCCCTTTCTTCTTGCAGTGCATGCAAGGTATTGCTGGATTGAACCAGCATTGGTTGGGTGTATGGCCTGGTTTGTGACAGTGATCACAAGAAGAAGATTGTTGATTTGAGGATTTCGTCTTCTCAAATCTTGGCTTGTTTTTATTTTTCTTCTTTCCTTTCGTAAAGAGAGCCTTCTCTTGATCACTACTTCCCTCTCCTTCGTCTCTCATCAGCGACAAGACTGACTGCTTTGTCGAATGTCATATCTGGTAGACTCAGTATGATCCTTCTCAACGGCTGATAGGACGTCGGTAGAGATTTCATGAAGTACATCAGCTGCTGTGGTGCTAAAACCTTGTGCTCCTGGCCTGATGCAGCGAGTTGAGCGAAGATCGTTTAGATCTTCTCAACATACTGATCTAACTGGTTGCCATCCCACCTTATGGATTGTAGCTGATTGTGAAGGTGCATGACTGAAGCTGTAGTCCTCACTTCATACTTCTGCTTTAATCTTTTCCATGCTACATGGCTGCTTTCGCAGTCTTCAATCTGCATGAGTAGATCTTCATTTATGGACAAAACGATGATCGACATTGCGTGCTCATCCTTTCTGATCCATTCAGCTCTCCTCAAGTCTCCCTCTGGAGGCCGCAGCTCTGAGAGTTCGGTCACCGTCCAGATGCCTTTGCCCTTAAGGAGTGTTTTGATTTTGAATTTCCAAATTCTGTGATTTACACCATCAAGACTGATTACTACTCTAGTCTGGATTGTCGTAGCCATATTGTGTTGTCTGGAAAAATCACTCCTGGGATATCAGTAGTGATAACTTGTAGGCTTTGATACCATGTCGCGGAAGCTTTTTCGTTTCGTATTCGTCCTCTCTCTTCTAATTCGCGAACAATTTTCTGTCTTTGAATTTTCTTTTCGTGCGGAAGCTCTTACGGGATCCCAGACACTCGACTACGCATCACAGAACATATTTTATTCTAGCAATCAAGAAACACAGCACAAGGCCAAGAGATACACAAAATAGAGCGACTATATTGTCAGTTTGGTTTTAAAGCGAGATCGTCAGTGTCTCGCTCATTGGCGGATTGACTCTCTGCTCTTTCGCTGTGTTCTGCTTGTTGGCAGACTTTCATGCACACTTATGGTATTTTTGCTTTCTTACTCTATTCGCTACGTCTCTCTCTATTTCTTACAGATCTCTATAAAGTTGTCGATTTAATATTGTTGAGAACTAGCAGATGGGAGTAATTTCCTGTTTTACTTGACAGCTTGTCATCTTTTTTCATTTTAATGTGGCCTTTATGTAAGCCTGCTTTGGACAACACATCCTCTAATCTAGAAATAGCTTCCTTCGCAGAGGCCTCTGGCTTAGAATTCCATGCAAACAAGATGTGAAGATATTTTATTTTTTCTATAATATGCACCTCCACATGCAATGTACAGATATGAACATTTCAAAGAGGAATCGGTAGTACAGGTTTCCAATTAGGATTTTCTCGATCTGTTGATAGTCCTGTACTCCTTGTCATGTCTTTTGCTCTTTTAATGCAATATAAACAAGGGTGTTTAGAGTTAGCGTCATGAGATACATTGAACATACATTTTAATGTTTTTAGATCTCCTGCTAAATGCCATTCAATGTTGAAAGTGCCAATTCCAGGAATATTGAGTGGAACTCCCTCCATGTGATTTTTTATGGTGGCAGGATATGACGTTCTATTAAATATCCATGAGAAAATGTCACGGTCTTCTTTCATCACCTATAAGAGAATACAAAAACGTGATAAGCCTCATAATATTAACACAGAGAAGATTTCCCAAATGAAATCCATATTCAAATGATTATTCCTATTTATTATGCGAAGGAACTGCTATACTGAAAATGCTACCAGCCACCAAATATCATTTTTTAATTGAACACTGAAATTTATGATGAATGTTAGTAACTGATTAATGTCAATAAATAAATTGTTGGAATTGTTATAAGCTAGTCTTTCTTCTTTCGAGCAATACACTTCATTGATATGAGATGGACTACCAACTATTGTCTGCATACCTTGGTTTAACATGTCTTTTTTTTTAAAAGATGAAATGGTCATGGGATTGGAAACTTTTTAATATTTACCTGTGCAAATGCCTCATTTATCATCTTAAACATTGTTGCATATGCTTCCCTACTGATGCTAGAAAAGTCACATGCCCCCTGAAGCAATGTAGTGTCTAATATTTTTCCAACTTCATCCATAATGCTATCAGTAACTGAAGCCTTAATCTTTTTCATTTTGTTATTGTTTAACATTGATTTCATAGATTTAGAAGTCAAGATAGAGCCTAGCGAGTTTTCAATTGAAATCTCATCGGCCAAATGGTCTTCAACAACCAATGCTGATCTGCATTGCAAACATAATGTTCATGAAAATGTGAGTAGAAATTAGGACACTCATAGTATTCACAACAATATATAATAAGTGGTGGAAGCCCTGATACGGTGAAGTCAACATTTGGCTTATCACTAAAAAGTATGCTTGTTTGGGGAGACTGGACTATGTGTTGCAAACTAGAATCATGATATCAAGTTGGTGAACTTGTTTTGTACATGGATAACAACTGACAATTAGCGTCGACACCTGTCTTCCTCACCGTGCTAACTTGCACGGTCTTGTGTGGTGGGATGGTGGCAGGTACCTGTTGAATGTCTTGAAATAGATTTTGCTTTACACGGTGCCTTATGTGTATTGTGAATACTTTTCAGCTATGTTTTTCCTTGTTGTTTTATGAATAAAGGGTTTAAAAGGTTTGGTCTTGACTTCAAGAGGAGATTTGTTTATGTTCTCTCTCTCTCTCTCTCTCTCTCTCTCTCTCTCTCTCTCTCTCATGTTTTGAAACTTCACATTGCCATTTTTGTTTCACTACCTTGTAGTGATCCACTATTGTTTTGTCTTGTTGTGCCCATGCAAATTGAACAAGCTCTTGCTTCTAATCTTGTTACACTCAAGTGGACTTTCATTCATCAAAACCTAGTTTCTATCTTTTGATAGAACCTTGGCTATGTCATTGTCGAGAGTATACATAATGGATAAGCTTACACAAGCTAAATTCGCTTCATATTAGTCTTACATGGGTGATCTCAAATTCACCAGTATATAAGCTCCTGCCTCACCTTTCATCCACTCAATACTTAGAGAGACAAAAACTAGGTCTCACATGCATCTTCTCTTCCATTAGTTGTATGAAGCTTGCATCTTTGGTGATGGAGCATCAAAAACCTTAAATTGCCTCATAGTAAATCTATTGTTGCTTCTAGATTGCCTCTTTTTATATTCTCCTCTCCAACATTGGAAATTTTGAGGGCCAAAGTGTAATGAATGTATTTAAACTATATCTTATGGTAAGAAAAACCATCCTCTAGTTGATTGTACAAGATCTACTGAACAATCAGAGGGGAGCACTAGATCCATAGTAATTGGCACCCATGCTACCCATGTAGCATTTTATGTTGATTGTAGCACCTTTGCCCCCACCACCACAGTCTTGAACACGTTCTAGCCTCGTTTCTCTTTCTTTGTGGATTTGTCCTAGTCTCCCTTTAATAACTCCCTAAGATGGTCCTTCCATGGTGCCGTATTATAGTAGGATAGCTTCGTGGAATATTGATTATTTGTCGTCTTGGTTATCCCTAAGATGATCTTTCCATTAGATTAAATAATAGTAGGATATCTTTGTGGATGATTGATTTTTGGGAATCTTCGTTAGAACTTAGCAACAATGTTATGTGTTTTAGACAATGAGATGACTTGATAACCTTTTTCATGGTCTTTTTCTTGTCTCACATGGATTTCAATATGAATTCAATAACTCTCTAAGATTCCATGAAGGTTTTGCATGCTTGAATGAATGTCCTGATGCTCTTGGGCTATGTTGTCTAGTTCCATTTATTCATTATGTCGAGTTTCTCCTAGAAGTGATCAAGTTGCTCAATTTAGTAAGTACTCTAGGAAATGTAGAATGTTTACATATCTTTAACATCAACTAGATTCACAAACTTCCATTGACCAAAGTGTAGACTTTGCAAGGCAAGGAACATTATAAAAAACAGTCTTTCACCTTTGCAAGACAAAGCCAAAAATATGGATTGGAATATGGACAATAGACTAGCCCACCCGTGTTTGATTTGGTGGTGAAGCATTGGCCTAGAGATGCTAGGGAGACTTGCTCGGAAATGTGCCACATGTCCAAACGGGATTGGATGGATGACAATAATTTTGAACCCTAAGCACTTCTTCAAGACTTTTGAGAGCATGTGCCAAGTGTCTAAATATGACTCGGCTAATGATGCAATTTCAAACCACCCCCAGAGCTCGCAGACCATGTGCCATGTGTCCAAACAGGATTAGGCGAAGGATGTCATGCCACTTGTTTGGACCTCTTCCTCTTCATCTCCAACATAATTTCGAACCCTAAGCACTTCTTCAAGACTTGTGTGAGTTATGTGCCACGTGTCTAAACATGATTCGGCTAATGATGCAATTTCTAACCCGAGAGCTCTCAAAACATGTGCCATGTGTCCAAACACGATTCGGCGAAGGATGTCATGCCACCCCTTTGGACCTCCTCCTCTCCGTCAGTGAAGAAATATTCCCTCGCTGTCACAAAATCCTACCCTAGTTTTGACGGACAAGAACGGCCGTCAGGGTGCAAAGGGGGGTCGTAGCAGACGCCCCCTACCTCGATGGCACGCTACGACTTTACGCGCCCCACCATTGGATATTATCAAAACCTTTCAGATTCTGCCACGTGTCATATAAGTACCACTGAATAGCTTACGCGTGGCAAAGGGGCCTCTTGGCGAGCATCCAATTGGGCGGGCTTAAACTACGTTGTGCCATTAAGCCCCTTCGCCGCTGTTCACTACTCTCTTTGCTTTTCTTCTTCTTCTTCTTCTTCTTCTTCTTCTTCCATTTCTGTTGTTTTCTTCTGCTTCTGCTGCTTCTGCTGCTGCTGCTCAGATCTTGTAAGTAAGTTAGTTAGATGGGCATTTCTGCTCTTTTGAATTCTAGCCTAGCAACAGAGAGGATCGGATCATCATCAGAAATTGAAGTGGCAGAAGGCGTCTGACAGCACCACCTATCTATTCTTCCTTCGCCTTGGCTGGGGAGCTTTCCCGGATCAATGACGAACATTTGAGGTCAGAAATCGTAGCTCTTTATGATCTAAGGCCTTTATGCTAGGATTTCCTGTCAGTCAGGGTTTGATTCTGGTCACAGATTTAACTGTTTGTGTCTGTGGCTTATTTTAAAGTGAAAAACTTGTCGAAATCCCCTATTGTAATGTCAAGAACATTGTGAAGCAGAAGATCTATGTTAGTGGCAGCAGAGCATTACGCCCTTATGACATTAATTTAATACACAGGGAAACCTAATTTTGACAGTTAAGGAGGGAATGGGAATGGTTTGTACATTTTGGAAAGTCCCTTCCCTCCGGAATCCCTTGGATTTGAAAACCCGGGGCCTTGGATTAGCCCCGGTTCTCAAATCTGAAAAATCTGCCCTCAAGCAGAGATTTTCCGCTGTATGTAAAATGATTTTTCAAACATTTTCACTTCATTTTGTTGGAGAGGTTTAAATCTTGTAAAGGAATCACAAGTCTGTAACGTCTTGCAGCCAGCATACAGACGGATCAATACCACCTATGATGTGCCTTTTTATTTTTTCATGTCTTTACAAAGGCTGTAAAGAAATGAGGGAGGTGTTTATGAGCATGCAGGAATTTCACAAGCGGTGTAAAGCAATTTCACGATCAGATTGCAGCTCACAAAAAGCTTAAAGGAAAATATAAAGATTATTTTTCATAAAAAGTCAGAAGTTGTAGCCCATAAAATAATTTCAGCCTTAAGAAGGGGTATGCCATGCCATCCTGCACGCTTACTTGGGCAGGATGTTTTGTTGAGCTTTCCACAAGGTTAGATAGCCATAAATTTATTGCCCGTCATTTATGGCTCAGCTAATTAGCACTTCTTATAAGTTAGTCCCTATATTCCAAGGAATTGCGCCTGTTACTGTAGCATACTCTCAAATTTTAAATGAAAATAGGGTTTCTCGGAATCATCCTACTGCAAAAGGTTAAAAAAAAAACCCTGCTTTCTTTCAAAAACTGAATTAAAGTGTAGAGGCTTAAAGAATCAAACCTTTGCATAAAAGAAAATTTCTCAGAGGCTTGATTTGAATCGTAAACTGATCCTTATTGGATTTGAACCAATTTGGAGGGCTTCAATACATGACTCTTTGTCACCATGTTAACCATATATTATTCTTGCTGTACATAGCAGTTTTCAGGAGCAAGGGGCAGGTTTGATGTTTGTTTTGTAAATAATGCAGGAATACGTGTTGCATTCTAGTTCACAAAATCGTTACGAATTCCTGGAAGGCCAAGATGTTGGTCAAGTTTGAGACTAAGAGCAACAGGGTGAAGGGACTGAGCTTTCACCCAAGACGACCTTGGATTTTGGCTAGTTTGCACAGCGGAGTCATTCAATTATGGGACTATCGAATGGGCACCCTCCTAGATAGGTTTGAAGAACATGATGGTCCAGTTCGCGGAGTTCATTTCCACATCTCTCAGCCTCTTTTTGTATCTGGAGGTATGACATCCTTGAGGCTGCAAGAAATTCTTCCTCTCTGTCTATGGTTTTTTTGTCACCACTTTAATTTTCATTCAAACCTTATCTAATCAAGCAAAAATGCATAGGGTTAAAAAGGGAATTGAACATTCCTGGTTAGATCTATGATAGAGTGTTGTGATGTCCTACAAACAGTACAATGCCTGTCAGTTTGTCTACGTCATTGTTGCATGGGAGAGAAATTTCGTGATGCACTATAGTGACAAGTAGATTTGAATCATGGCCTAGATCTATTTGATTTTAGTTTTGCAACTTTCACATAGTTCTATTGCAAAAAAGAAAGAAAGAAAGAACCTGATTATCTCATTCTTTCAATTCTTTTTGTGCCTTTATCTCACAAGGTGAAAGCATCTAGTCTTTGATGGTCAGCAAATACGTTCATGAATTGATAACTATCTACTTTACAGGTGATGACTACAAAATTAAGGTGTGGAACTACAAGATGCGACGGTGTCTCTTTACATTGCTAGGACATTTGGACTACATACGAACCGTACAGTTTCATCAAGAATATCCATGGATTGTCAGTGCTAGTGATGATCAGACCATCAGGATATGGAATTGGCAGTCACGAACGTGTGTATCTGTTCTCACTGGACACAACCACTATATTATGTCTGCTTGCTTTCACATCAAGGAGGATCTAGTTGTGTCAGCTTCTCTGGATCAGACCGTACGGGTTTGGGATATTAGTGCATTAAGAAAGAAGACTGTAGCTCCAGCGGACGATATGTCGAGGCTGACTCAGATGAATACCGATTTATTTGGTGGAGGTGATGCAGTTGTGAAGTATGTCCTTGAGGGTCATGATCGTGGTGTAAATTGGGCTGTATTTCACCCCACATTACCTCTTATTGTATCTGGAGCAGATGATCGACAAGTAAAGCTCTGGCGGATGAATGGTATCTGAATTTTATCTCAATCACTTATCTCAATCTGCTTGTGCATGGAATTTCTTATTTTAATGTGGGCTGCTTTTCGGCAGTTCCAAGTTCACGAGTGTTGTAATATAATTTTAATTTGTAAAAGGATCTGTTTTGCATGAACGTGCACTTGAGATAAATTCAGTCAGATTTGGTGGTTTCTGGTTATGCTGTGTGTTGACAAGAATCTTTGCTTCAATTTGCACCCTCTTTCCTGTAGACGCACATTCTAAGAGATCACCAAATTGCTTTGTAATCTGAACAGTTCAGTCTCTGTGTTCACAAGCTGTGGTTCATCATTTTATCTGTTGGAGTCTCTGGGTTGCTTTGCAGATTGTTGTAGATAGCTCTTAAGCTCTACCCCGGTCTGTTTTTCCAGTTATAGAAGAGTAAGAGAAACTCAACATTTTCTTCTTTGCTTGTGCAGGAAGACGCATTGAGTTGCATTCACTAATATCTTGATTCATTAGTCTTCTTCATGCTATGGTCAACAGTTCAAACTTTAAAACACTGTTCATCTGTGAAATCAAGACTGCTCCTTTTGTTCAGGTTTGGGTTGAAGTTAGATTCTGTTTTCAGATTTGTTGGTCATGGAAATAGGTTGTCTTGTTTCATCTTAAACAGGCCTTTGGCCTGGGTGTACCCCCACGCTTGGACTGGGAGTTAAACCAGGGTGGGCAGTAATGTAAGCATACTATATAACCACAACATGTGTCGGCCGATGGAAATGGGTCATTCTTGCCATGTGACTCAAGGGTATTTGATGTTATATGTCAACAATTAACTTCATATACTCAAATTAACGGAGCTTGTGCAGTAGACCTTAAGTGCTCATTGACAAGGCTTGTTTGCTGTTATACGGGACAGTACGGCCTAAAGTGAAAAACAGTAACTTGTCTTTGGATATATCTCGATTTGAAGCTCAAACAGTTACTTATCTCCATCTGTAATTTTCTGCTATTTTTTGACATTGATCACGTGTTGAATACGAATCGGTTCTAAGTTACTGAGCATTATCTTGATCTGGTTGGAAACACTATATTTTGATATAGTCTTTGTCTGGCTTGCCTCTCCCAGATACAAAAGCTTGGGAAGTCGATACCCTTCGAGGTCATGTGAACAATGTAACTTGTGTGGCGTTTCTTGCTCGCCAAGACATTATTGTATCAAATTCTGAGGATAAAAGTATACGTGTTTGGGATATGTCCAAACGAACTGTGGTTCAGACGTTTCGAAGGGAGCAAGATCGGTTTTGGATTTTGGCAGCCCATCCTGAAATGAATCTCCTTGCTGCAGGTCATGATAGTGGCATGATAGTCTTCAAACTAGAAAGAGAGAGACCTGCCTATGTTGTGTTTGGGGGAACCTTGTATTACGTGAAGGACCGATTTATACGATCTTATGATTTTGCATCAGCTAAGGATAATCAGCTGATTTCTATCAAAAGACCAGGTGCAACTGGCATGAATCAGGGCCCGAGAACACTTGCTTATAATCCTGCGGAAAGCGCTGTGTTGATCTGTTCTGATGTAGATGGGGGTTCATATGAATTATATGTTATCCCTAAGGACACTGGGGGTAAAAGTGAAACCCAAGAAGCAAAGAGGGGTCTTGGGGCATCGGCAGTTTTTGTTGCTCGTAATCGTTTTGCAGTGCTGGACAAAACACATAACCAGATCCTTTTCAAGAACTTGAGAAATGAGGTCACCAAGAAATGTCCTGCACCAGCTCCGACCACTGATGCAATATTCTTTGCTGGCACAGGAATGCTGCTTTGTCGCTCTGATGACAAGGTACTACTTTTTGATGCAACACAAAGAACAGTTTTGGCAGAAATCAGCACTCCCTTTGTGAAATATGTCGTGTGGTCGACTGATATGGAACTGGTCGCTTTCTTGAGCAAACATGCCATAGTAATCGCTTCAAAGAAGCTGGTTCAGAAATGTACTATCCATGAAACGATCCGTGTGAAAAGTGCTGCATGGGATGACATGGGTGTATTCATTTACACCACTCTTAATCATATGAAATATTGTCTTCCTAATGGAGATAGTGGGATCGTTAAGACGCTGGATGTTCCGGTTTACATCACAAGGGTATCCGGGAGCACTGTACATTGTTTGGATAGGGAGGGAAAGAATCGAACCATCCAGATAGATCCAACAGAATACTTGTTTAAACTTGCTTTGTTACAGAAAAAATATGATCAGGTCCTTCAAATGATTAAAAGTTCTCAGTTACAGGGACAGTCAATAATTGCCTACCTTCAACAAAAGGGTTTTCCAGAGGTGGCCTTGCACTTTGTGAAAGATGAGCGAACAAGATTTAATTTGGCAGTTGAGTGTGGCAACATCGAAGTTGCTGTTGCTTCGGCAAAGGAGATTGACGAGAAGGATTACTGGTACCGATTAGGAGTGGAGGCTTTGAGACAAGGGAACCATGAAATTGTTGAATATTCGTATCAGAAAACCAAAAATTTTGAACGGCTCTCGTTTCTGTATCTCATAACTGGAAACTTGGAAAAGCTCTCAAAAATGTTAAAGATTGCAGAAATGAGAAATGATGTTATGGGGCAATTTCATAACGCTGTTTACTTGGGTGACATTGGCGAGAGAGTCAAAATCTTGGAAGGATCAGGACATTTACCTTTGGCTTATGTGACTGCTGCTGTGCATGGGCTGGACGATGTAGCAGAGAGGCTTGCAGGAGAGCTTGGTGAAAATGTTCCACCCCTTCCGACAATTGAAAGGTCAAAGCTGTTGCTGCCTCCAGCGCCTATTTTACAAGAGCACAATTGGCCTTTGCTTCTAGTGAGCAAAGGTTTGTTTGAGGGTGCATTTGGTGAGGCTGGTATTGTGGCTGAACAAGAGGAAGAAGATGCTGCAGGAGCATGGGGTGAAGACCTTGTCATTCCCGAGGTTGCAGCTGGACAAAGTGGGGAGATCGACGTCACCAACAATGAGGCAAGGGAAGCTGGAGAAGAAGAAGAAGAGGGAGGTTGGGATATGGAGGACTTGGTGCTTCCTCCAGAAGCCACTGCAGCTGACGTTGAACCAGGAGCTTCTCAAACATCTTTGTTTGCTGGAGTTTCACCTGGTGCACCTACAAGCCAAATTTGGGCCCAAAAATCTTCTCTTGCCGGAGAACATGCTGCAGCTGGAGCCTTCGATACTGCAATGCGGCTTTTGAGTCGCCAGTTGGGGATTAGGAATTTTGAACCATTGAAGCCTCTTTTCTTGGATCTCAATCTGGCAAGCCAGACCTCTCTCCCAGGTCTTGTTTCTGTTCCAGTGGTGGCTTTGGCTTTAGAAAAAGGATGGTCTGAAAATGCCAGCCCGAATGTCGGAGGCTCTCCGGCCCTTATTGTCAAACTTTCCTCTTTGGAAGAAAGGCTAAAACTAGCATATAAGACCACCACTGAAGGCAAATTCACCGAGGCCCTTAGGCTTTTTCTTGGCATACTACAAACTATTCCTCTTGTGGTTGTAGATAGTCGAAAAGAGGTCGATGAGGTAAAGGAACTTCTAAGTATTGCAAAAGAATACGTGCTTGCTCTCAAGATCGAGCTGAAGAGGAAAGAGGTCAAAGATGACCCTGTAAAACAGGCTGAGCTGGCTGCCTATTTCACTCATTGCAATCTTCAGCCTACACACTTGAGGCTTAGTTTGCAATCCGCTATGGCTATCTCTTTCAAATTCAACAATTTAAATTTGGCTGCACACTTTTGCAGGAAACTGTTGGAATTGAACCCACCTCCACAGGTTGCTACCAAGGCGCGACAGGTGCTACAGGCATGTGAAAGAAATCCTCGTGATGAGCTCCGTGTTAATTATGATCCAAGGAATCCATTTGTGGTTTGTGGAGCCACTTTCACTCCCATTTACAGAGGCAGCAAAGATTGTGCTTGTCCATATTGCAGTGCAAGATTTTTGCCTGAGATTGCTGGCAAACTCTGTTCTATCTGTGACTTAGCAGCTGTGGGTGCAGATGCATCTGGGTTACTTTGCTCTCCTACCCAGATACGATGAAGTAAAACATCACACCTGTATCCGACTTTGCTTGAATTGGCAATTCAGAATTTCTTGCAAGAGGCAGCAAATTATATCTTTGCTACAAAACTTGCTTCAGGTTCGATTTTATTGCCATGCAGATACGATTTATAGACTGCTTTAGTTTTTATGGGATGGTTGACAAGAGTTTTCCCTTTGGGTGAAGTACTTGTTCCAATCCATAAAAGTTTTAGACTCCGAGCTTATGACTAGTTCTTTTAAGTGGAGCTCATATTTTCGATATTGTTTTTCTCAATTATCACATTCTTTGAATTGATCATGTACCAAGCAATGCTCAGCATTATTATGTTGCTTTGAATAGGATTCATAGACTGCTTTAGTTTTTATGGGATGGTACACAATAGTTTTCCCTTGGGGTGAAGTATTTGCTCCAATCCATAAAGACTTAGACTAAGAACTAATGATTAGGTTTTTAAGTGGAGCTCATGTTTTCAACATTTTTTTTTTCTGAATTTCCACATTCTTTGAATCGAATGTATACCAAGCAATGCTAAACCTTCTTGAAAGCCTTAGCACATGCTTTGATTCTATACTATATTTGTTACATGTTTGAAAATGACGAGCAATCTAGAGGTATTGTTGTTGGTTAAGTATGATGTACAATGACTTGCCGCTGTGTAAAGATCTAGATAGCTTTGTTGTGCATGAATGTAAGTGGTAATAATGTATATAAAATCCTTAAACCTTGCCTATAGATGTGTTATCGTATAGTGGTGAATATGTTATCCTTGACCTGTCATGGTCATATTGGCTTCCATGATGCTGGAATCTAGTACCGAAGAAGCTTTAAGTTCTGTGTTATAGTATCTTGTCATTTTTTCCTAGCGATAATTTCAAAGCATTTAGTTTTGTGTTGGACTTCTTTGCACATGTACTTGAGTCTATTTCTAAACATTATCGAAGCATGTTGCTATGTAGGATTTTTGTAGAAACCTTAAAAAGTCAAGTTAAGAGAGATGCTAGTTGGGCTGGCTACCAGCTTGTATGCCACATGGGCAATGCATTTCATTATAAGCAAATTGTAAAAAATGCAGTCAACATCTGGATAGCTGAGTGCAACAATCTTAGGGTTTTATTACCACAAATAGAGGATATGGGGGGGGAGAGAGAGAGAGAGAGAGAGAGAGAGAGAGAGAGAGAGAGAGAGAGAGAGAGAGAGAGAGAGGAGGGAGGGAGGTGCAGGCCAGCATTATGTGCTCCCTAAACACACATTTAGAACTGGACCTATAGGGCCTAGTATCCTGATATGCTATTTTTGCCTTTAGTGGCTTGAAAATAAACAAGGGAAATATGTCTTCAAAGTAGTGACCAGTTGGCGGTGGAGTTTTCTAACAAATGTCGATCTTCAAGACAACAAATAAAGTCGCAATGCAAAGACATCTTTGAGAAGATGAACATAAGATTTTACAAGGAAAGAGCACGTGAAAAATGTATAGGTGCCCACCCTTTTCTTTGGATTTCTATGCAAGGTGTGCTTCTATATTTGCAATGAGATTGAAGAAACAAGGAAATTCCAATTCCATGGATCGCAGAGAGAAATGAGAGGTAGAAACAATTTCAAATCGTCTGCAATCATTCCAATTGATTGTCCAAATGCAAACAAACAATTAGGCTATTGTGGAGGAAACGAGATTGAGGAGGAAGTTTGTTCCACACTATTTGAAATTCTTAACTACAAGAATGTTCAAGACAAAAATGCTAAACAGCTGTCAAAACATGCAAGCCTTCAATGAAATGGATAGCGTAACTTCTAACTATTAGCATATCCTTAGGCTCCTTAACTTTTCCTTGTGTTCTAGTGATGAAATTCATTTCATCATACCGCTCACGTGCTCTTCTTGCCCTTCCTGATCTTCTAGGACTCCTTACCATTCCATCTTCGTCTAAGGGCATTTCCAGGTTGATTTCCTGGACGTGGACTCTTGAACTCCCTTTGTATCTAACTCATGCCTTTCCTCGTTCAAGATGATTGTTCCATTGTTTGACTCAGCAGCTCCGTGACTGTTGGTGGATCCCTTCTCGCTTTCATCGAATACGACATCCAGAGACGATAAAACCTTATGGATCCCTTGTCGCTTTCATCGAATATGACATCCCGAGACAATAAAATCTTACATCCCTGCGGGTCATAGACCTTATACCCATGGGCATTCATCAGTGGGTATCCCACAATGATGCATGGAATGCTTCTGTGGTCTAGTTTCTTTCGCAATGCTTCAGGTATGTGTGCATAAGCTTTGCACCCGAACACTCTCATGTGTGCAACTGTAGGCTTTTGTCCACTCCATATGGCTTCAGGGACATTGTTGTCAATGGCTCTTGCGATGTCCGATTTAATATGTAGACTGTTCTGTCTACCGCTTCCGCCCATAGAAACTTTGGAAGTTTCTTATCATACAACATGCATCGGGCTTTGTCCAAAATGCTCCTGTTTTTCCTTTCCGCCAATCCATTTTGTTGTGGGCTGTAACCCATCGTGAATTCCTGATGAATTCCCTTCTCTTGACAGATTGCCTTAAATCTTCCTCCGACATATTCTCCTGCATTATCAGATTTTACTCTCATGATTTTTTTCCTGGTCTGATTATTAGCAAGTGCAATAAAGTGCTTAAATCTCAACCACCTGACCTTTGGTCTTTCAAGGTGAAAAGGAAGGTTATTTTGATGTAGTCGTTTGTGAATGTGGTTTTTCTGTACCTGGAGTGCCCTGGGGATTCTTTCTCCATAGGACCGCAAATGTCGGTGTGAATTAATTCCAACAACTTTGTGATTTGTACACCTGATCTCCTTTTGAACGCTTCGCGATGTTGCCTCCCAATTGCACACCAATCACAGGTGTATGGATTCCCACTCCTATCGTAGTCGAACCATGTGACTACGTCTTTTCTCTTCATTATTCCATGCGCCTCAGCTCCCAAGTGTCCGAGTCTCTTGTGTCATAGGTTGTCCTTTTTGCTCTCTGCTACAGCTGGGAACGCATGCTTCAATCTTGTCGCATCTCTAATCTTGAACATGCCTCCACTAGTCTTTAATCTGACAGTGAGCAGCTCGTTGCCCTTCCGTATCTCGCACCTCCTTGTTGAGAAACTCACATCGATTCCCATCTCTGTCATATTACTGATGGAAATCAGGTTCTTGGCTAGCGGCCCTGGAGCATATAAAACATCTTGCAATATTCCTCTCTTCCCTTCAGATAAAACGATGGAGACATTTCCTGTTCCTGGGGCTTTTACAACTATGTTGTTTCCAACTATTATGTCCTTTTCGGAGGGTAGTTCTTTGTAGTTGATGAATGCATCTCTATCAGGTGTCATGTGTGTGGTTGCACCTGAATCTAAGTACCAGGACTCATCTTGGTATATGATTTCAGGTGTTAGATTGGCATTTTGAAAACAAGGAAAAATGCTTTTATCCTTCTTCACTGTAAAATTGGAGTGGTTCGTGCCTTCTTTCACCCTGGCTACCATTGCTATGGTCTCCTCACTGTCTTTTGACTTAGCCACATTTATCTGGTTCGTCGCTTCCCTCCTTTTCAGATTAGCTGCCTTCTTTTTGCATTCTCTTGCGATGTGTCCAGGGTTGTTACAGTAGTAGCAGATGATAGTCCTCTTCTTTTCAAACTTGTCTGCCTCCTTTTGCCCTGTGGAATTCTCAGAGGCTTCACCATTCCTGATGAACTTCTGATTGTTACCCCCTTCTCACATTAGGGGATATTAAAACTCAAAATGGGCTCTTTGCCAGGATGCTGTTTTTGACTTCGCACGCTTTCAACGCTTATGTGTCCCAATGAATGGTGTCCATCTGTGACGAACTGTAAAAGTGGTTGACGGACGAAAATTGTATTTAACTTTCTCGGCCAAATTTTCGTGATTTTCAAATATTCCGCCGGGCAGAACAAACAATTGTGATTGGACCACAGTTACTGCCCGAATACTCTTATGTTGCCCGTCATTGTTCACTCGAGGTTGATTTGACGTCAATAGTCATAAACTGTGGTTAACTAATCCTTGTAGTTTAGGAGCTTCTTGTCGTTCATAGGTATACCTCTCATTTTCTTCATTCTATCTCTTAGTTTAGATTGTCATTCTTAGGTTTATCTCGCAATCTCTACATTCTCTCCGATCTCAGCTTGCGTACTCGTATTTTCGACTAATGGCTACACATAATCGGAGACCAAGAGGAACCATTGATGCAATCAATATTTGCAATGAAAAAAAATGCAGAAGATCAATGGATACCAAGAATATATCGAAAATATCAATGGATCTTGATGCATCCCTCTGCAAAAGGCTCATTTCGAAAAAGAAAAAGATCGGATAACATATATAGAAGCTCTTGGAAAGGCAGGATAATGGATTTTGAAGTATCACCTGTCGGTCAATCTATCACGGAAGTTTTAGTTCAGCATGCTTATCTTCACAATGATCAACATTCATGATCTGAATCCAAATGATAGAAGGAAATGCAATTGTAAGTTTTCAGATTCAATTTCTTTAGATTTAGCATTTTCTTTAAATTATATTTTTCTTGAGATGTGTTTGTTGGTTTTGCAGATTTGTATCCATCAAATTTCGTTGAATGGTAATCAGTTCAATCAATTGCAGGAATAATCGATGTCATACATTCAGATATCGGTATTTTACAATATAAAGGTCGTTCACCAAAATCACTTTTAGAGTCAGGAGTTTTTTTTTTATGATCACACCTATTTTCCTGATAAAAATGGTTTAGTTGGTAGATTAGAGCCATATCTTCTACCAGATTTTTCGAGTGAGGAATGGATTTCTCATGATGCAACAATTTCAAAAAGTTTTCGATCTAGGTTATATATTGATATTCAGAGTATATTAAAATGTAGCACTAGATCAAAGAATAATAGATTAAGTTGGTATCTACCTTTTACTATTTTTGTTGATTTTTTTTCCAAATGCAATGTTCGGAGAACGAAAACAATGTTTATTTGTAAGGACTTGAGTGCTGATATAATCGTCGAGTTGTTGGATAATGGTTGGGATACAAAACAAAATCAGCAAGTTGAGTGCAGAGTATGTTACCCATCCATGACATTTAGATATTACATCGAAAAACAAATGCTCACTTTGCTGCTGTATTATAGAAGATGGATTAAATGCAAAAATGTTTGGAAGTCACTTGATCAAGATTTTGGTATAAACTCTCAAGAGCAACCTCAGATAACAGTGAAAAGAAATGACAACATTCTTGCAATGGTTGAGGTTGAGGAAAATTGGTGTCTCAATCACATTCGATCAGAATTAGACATGCTGCAATTCGATCTACCTTAGTACTATCAATTTCGATTGAATGGTGTAAAGGTACGTTATGCCATATAAAAATATTCTTTTTTTTCTATTTTTAAGTGAATCAGTTTCGTAAAATATATTAACTAAAACAATTTCTCTTGTGCAGGTAAGAGTAAGGCAGGAAGAGCATATAAAATGCAAAGACATTAAAACGTCCATCGAAATTGAAGATCCATAGATTATGAACCATGGAATTTTGTATTATGTAATACAATTTTTTGTATACATCATTTTTGAAAATATATGAACCACTTTTTCTATGAGGCTCTTTCATTTCTATAATCTCCATTTCCATGGTGCAAATTACAATGTAATTGCAACTAGATAATATGAGTTTTCGATAACAAGATTCATTGTCTCCTGCAGGAAATACACTATCTCTATTGGAGAGATCTTCAGTCACTTGAACTCCAGTGACCACTACAATCAACGCCTGCCCTTGTTGATGTCTCGTATATATCGGTTGTATTTTTGGTCTTCATTGCCTTGGTCTATATTGTCCTTGTCTTGGCATATTTGGATATGTTCAGAAGAGGAACCTTTGCCGCAACAAATCTAAGTTTGTCGCATGTTTGGGGTACTCTCTTTCTTTTCCTCTTCATCATTGCCTTATTGATAATTTTTATATCAACATCAGATTTTAAACTCTCAGATCACAACTTTTCCATGGATTCTAACATTTCTGATTTGATCCCCGAAGAGTAGTGACAGTAGCATTCAACTCTGACATGGCATTCTTGAGTGCATTGTTTTCAGCACTAGTGTGTTGCACATAATGAAGCAATTGTTGATTTGCATTTTGCAATTGTTGATTAGCAAACTGTAATTGTTGATTAAGACAAGATATGCTATGCATTCCAATATCACGCAACCTTTGACAATATCCAAGTAATCCGCTATTTCCTTCACATACATATCTGAAAAGATGAGTTACGGACTTAAAATCTGGACACAAATTGGTAGCTGGATCATTAGGATAAATTGATCCATCCACCCACAAATCTATATTCATATGATTATTCATTCTCAATTCTCTAACTATTGCAGCAACATTATCTACAACTTTCGCATTTTTCTTAATAATTGGAGTGTATTCCATCGGTTTGTAATGTTTATGTCGCATTGAAAAATCGTCCCGCCTCATATTTCACTATAAGCATACAGTGATTTCAAAAGTTCTGTCTCTCCCGCTTTAGTTTTTGCATTGAGCACACCAAGATTTTCAGTCTTAAAGCTCTAGTCCCAAATTTTGGAACGAGCATGCAGAGAAGTTATTACATCTCATGCTTAACTAACTATTGTCTGAAGTTAACCATACTAGTTAAATGTCGGGCAAGGCCGAAAACTCGAAAAACGGTGACCAGAATTTACCAGTTTTCATTCTCTCTCTACGTAACCTCTCTCTAAAGTGAAATTTCTTAAAGGGCCCATTTTGAGCCCATATTTTCTCTAATGTTTCTGACTCCTTTGATCTAGGCTGCTTCTTTGCATCATAAGAGCAATTTCATTCACCTAAGATTGGTTCTCCTGTTCTTCTTCTTGTAACAACCACTACATGATTTCTGCTAGATCCAGATCTTGAACTTTGATTCCTCCGATTGTCATGACCAATGGGTCGTAGGTACTCGAGAGATTTCCCAAAATCATGAAGATCAGGTGGGTCTTCTCCACTGGAGTCCCTGCTGCTTCCAGTTTTCTTGTTATGCCCTTTATCGCCTTAAGGTGCATAGTAAATGAATCTCCTTCCTACAAACGGATGTTTGCCAGCTTGTGCCTGAGTAGTAGTACATTGGTGACGCTTTTGCCATTGTAGATGCCTTTTAGCATGCTCCATACCTCTCTGTGGCAATTTTGGCATCATGCACTTGGGTTGCTAGTGTAAAGACCACTGGGGACAATCCCCTAAGATGAGGATAGGAAAACACAAGAGAGACTATGGAGCAAAACCACCCAACCGATCCTAGATCCCTCCTAGAGAATCCTCCTGGATCTAGCCCCCAAGCCATGCCAATGTGACAACAAGAGAAGAAGATCCCAACAAGTAACCTAGACCAAGTCGTCGATGGAATAATCACTACCTCAATGTATAGAGAATAAGATCCTATGCATGAGTCCATGCAATCCCCATGCAGGTCAACTATAAATAGGTTACAGATCTACATGCATACCTCCTGCCTATATCAGTCACATGTACATGCACTACTCCATATGTCTCAATTAGAGTGTCTGGGTCCTCTCAAGGTCATTAGTCACCAACAGGCCTCGATGTGGAATAAAATCTAGGCATGACCAATAATCTCGAACACTGGAGGGCCAGTCTACCATATTAGGACTATTCCAGGTCCTTAACGAATATGGCCATAACATTCTTCCTCCCTTAAACAGGTTCTGTCCTCAGAACGGGAAAAAGAAAATCCTTAAGCTTTCAAATCTTACCCATGAACCATTATTCTAGTCCGATCTTTCCATCTGAATAAGCACTCAGAGATGCAACAATTCTTTAATTCTTGCCTCTACTCATGAATACTAATTCAAATTCTCAAAAGAATACACTAAGCTATAAATCTTCCAAATGGGTTGATCTACTCCAAAACAAAAGTTCATCACCTTCATGTAATCCTAATTACATGAACTACTGGGTGAATTAACTTTTTTATTTCAAAGATCAAATCCAAAAGCTAAAGAAATTCCATTTCAATTTCTTGTAGAAAATAATGCTTCTTGATACCAGTATTCTTAGAAATTTCCAAATATTCTAAAATACCACAATTCAGTCATCTAAAATCTCTAGGAGATCCATCAAGTCTCAGACAATCATAACTCAAACCAAAGTAGTGCAGTTACTCAAACAGCCCCATTTCTAGCATCATATACAAGAAATCAACATCTATCTGTATCTTAATAGATTTATCCGTCTCCTACAAAAGTGGAGATTTAGATTGAACTTTGTACACAAGCACTTATAGACTACAATCTGTAAGGTAAGCAAAATCCTCATAAGTAAGCAATCACTTAATGAAAATGCCTGTGAGATCCACTCAATCTCAAGTATGTGCTAGAGTAAAGAAATTTAGAGTTCAACCAACAGATCTAAATCCTTGACTCACCCAATTGATCAAGAATTACTCATTATCTTAAAAATCTTCACATTTTCTTATAATCTTCAAATGATCTTTAAGTATCAGTTTATGATCCGTCAATCATAAACATTTAGAATCTTATGATTCGTCAATCATAATTTATAGGATTCCAAAATCATAATCATTGGAAAATACTGGAGTATATGTACAACATACAACCCATGAAATATAAGAATCATTCTGAATCTTTTCCACAAGAAAAAATACTGGATTTCAAGAATATTCTTCCAATCCGATTATTTACCAGATTATGAGTTCCAAATTCAACAATCAACAAGGTAATTAAGGACTTTTATAAAATTCATCTTTAACAATATAAACTTTATACAATCTCCTAGAACAATGTCTAGAGATTACAAAGTTCTGCTGAATTTCCAAAATTCAGCTTACCATTCTTGGCACCATTAGGATCCGGTATCCAATTGAGCTCACAAGAATACAATCACTAATGTGTTAAGTCTATTTCTCAACTGCGAAATACTCATCCAAGAATTCAGCATCCTATGCACACAATTTTTCCAGATGAATCCAAATGACTCACAAATTATGTGTTTTACAAGCAATACACACATAACAAACAGTTTTTGGTGAATTCTCTTCACAATGTCCGTTTTACCAATTAACTTCCATAGGAGTAAATCAACTACTCAAGTTAATTGCTCATGACTTAGAAATCATAAATGTCTCCAAATCACATCTAAGTTAACCTATAGATCTATCAAAACCGATCTGTTAACTCTGCAAGTAATTGTCAAACACAATACTTGATCACATGTCTATGTTCAACAACTAGGTTAAGTGCACCAAATAACCTTAGTAACCAGGAATACATAGTAGATCCACACAAGATTAATCGTGCACATATGAGAAAAATCTCACTATGACCCAGTACATAAACACATATGTCCTTATCTGACAGATTCCTCCAACATCCGCATATGTTACTCACATATCTCACTAAGAATCTTGTGACTCAGCTACAAAAGTTTCTATTTATCTTGAGTAAGTAACAAATTTGGGAAATCTCTGAAGTGAATAATTCCAAATCATAAGTTTTCCAACCATCATACTTTTATCAACAAAATTCCTTCATCCAATCAACCTACTTGAGATCTTAGTGCACAAACCAAGATTAGGCTGATTTATATAGACATCTTTGGACAAAAGGTTCAGATTAAAGCTTTATTCCACTGATCCAATCCATAACTAAATGGTATTTGGTAGCCAATCAGTGAACTTAACTTAATCTTCACCATTACTTCCCATATTCATGAATATCTCATAGCTCAAAAACCCCCCAAATCTCCTCTAGTTCCAAATTATTCAAAATAATCACTAGAGATTTTCTCTATTCACACTGGATAGCACACAAACTGGATTCCTCAAAAGAAATCTATGCAACTGGTTGATCCCATGAAAGTCTGATTCCTATTATTTTCTTCTCCCCCTTTTAAAAGAAATTTCATAATTTCGATCAAAAAGTTCCCAGGAGACAACGTATAAGATAAGCTTCGAAAAAGTCAGTAATGAGTATTCAATACTATTACAAACTGGACTTTTTCCTTAAAATCATAAAATATCTTATCCCGAGTGATAGAAACATTACTCTCAATAATCAACTATCAAATAGAGATAATAATTAGGGCTCAGGAAGTCTAAATTCCACTTAATCAATTGGAAACATCAATTGATTTTGAGCTATATTCACAAACCTGAAATGGAAGCATGAATTCATATAGCTTAAACAGTCCTTTAGAACCTAGTTCTACACTAGAAGGATTTATATGAATCTCAATTCAATTGTCTCGTATATAAGAAATTTTTAAAAAGTAGAAGTTTAAAATAAAAAGAGAAATAGCTTTTAAGGATTTCCGATTTGAAATTTATGAGACACCATTGAGGGATCCGGATCTATATCTCATAACCTCTCCAAATACCCTAAACAAGTTTAACCAATGGTTTTAACTGTTAGCATTACTATAAACGTAATACTACCCACTGGCCTATAGATCATTCTCACACAAGAATTTCCTCTTTGAACTCACTGATGTCCCATACCATCGGTTTTCTCTCCAAGAAAGTCCTTTGCTTTTAGATCACATGGTATCAGATCCACTTAACGTGTGATGGATTACATGCATCATGTTTATTTTGGCTTGAAAACTAGTTTTTGGAGGTGTAGTTGAATCTCGATAGCTATCAAGGGGATTTTTGGGTCAAATTGGATAAAAAACACATTGGATTGATCCACGATAGGTATTTGTTGTCAAGAAGCTGTAAAAGGCTTTCCACCTTCTCCTCCTAAGTCCTTTGTAGCGCGGGAAGCGGACTCGAACCTTGGAGCCATGAAGATGCTTGCAAAACAAAGAATGTTAACATCTACTTCTACTTGCAAACAAATAGCATTTCAACCAAAACATCACCAAAATAAACTAACCATTAACTCTATCTCTCTCACTTCTCTCACATTCTTCACACACTCTTATTCTAACATCCACTGTACTCTCTTTAGTCACACTCTACAAGCTATCCTAAACAACTTAACAAGATCCTTCCAGCACGTCATATATCATCTGAACTTGTTAGAGTTCTCACTAGAGCACAACGCCAACACCAAGAACAATAGCCAAACAATGCTAAATCAGCTGACCCACATGGAAGCCACTTGACAGCTTTCACATTACCCAAAGACTACCCAGACCCAAACGTGGAACAAAGACAGTACAATGAATTTAGAGATGATTTTTTGCGAGAGGAAGAACATACAGAAAGTCTATTATCCACTCAGATCCCTGATAAGGAGCAATCCCTATAGGGACTTGAAGTATTTTCTGACCTCCTACAAGCTCAACTCATTATGCCATTCCATAGCGCGTTAAAATCTCTCATCGGGCTTCAACGTTATATCCATCGTATTTTCAACTACCTATTATTCCTGATGACCAGCGGAAAACAGAAGAGATTCCTGAAATTCCCCAGATTCTCATGAATCTGCTAAATATAGGTATTGCTAAGGGGACTAGCATCACCTTGCCTTTGTCCTATAAAGACCATCCCGCATCACCTTGTCTTTGTCCTATAAAGACCATCCCGCAATGTCCGCTATCCTTGATAGCGGATCAGACGTCAATATAATGGCTTTGTCATTGGCAAAGTCATGGGGCTTCCATAGCCTCGATCAACCACGATACAAACTTCACATGACTGATCAACGAGTTACAGACCCTGCTGGTCATTTACCAAATATCAAGGTTCGAATTACAGGTGTCAAATTTGTATTCGATTGTGTCATCTTAGACTTACCAGAAGATGCCAATACTTATAAACTCCTTCTTGGTACACCCTAGCTCCAGATGGCAGGCGTTGTCCAAGATTGGAAGCATAGCAAAATCACCTTTGGCAATCATGACAAACGAGTCAATATTGACTCAACTGGCCATGTCAAGCTCGTTAAAGTTTATGATGATTGGTCATCAACAACTTATAATGAATCAGATAGTGTCTCGATCCAACCAAAAGGCCACTATACGAGATCCACGAACATAATCAATTGGGGTCAAGCACTAGCCATTGTGGACTGTGCTAATTCCAACCGATGTCATATCGAAACCGTTGTTGAAGATGTGGATATTCTACCATCTTCTACAGACATTGATACACCCATCATCCCACTTGTGATGATTGACCCAATTCCTATAGCTTGGTGCCCAGAAGAACCTAGCGTCTCTACCGCCCATGTTTCAGAAGAAGGTATTTATTCTATGGATGATGTTGAAATGACGGATGAACATGTACTCCTTTATCTAGATGCCCAACGTTATCCGCCAAAATCAATTCTTTATGAGATCAAGTCACCAGGGTCATTGGCTCACGTCCAACTGACATTCAAAGTACCCAACACACACACGTATAGGCCCCAGCCCAAAGTCTACACATGGGACATGTATCCAGAAGAAGAGTGGGATACAATTGCTGACGACCTGATAAGTGAGGTCACAACACCGCCCACTCAAAAACAACAACAACCTCGGTTACAAAAAAAATAAAATTATTGATACAAAATTAACCGAGTGTCAAAAACAGATGCGTGAGAAGCTTAAGCAGCAGATTAAGCCCTTGTCTAAAGAGACAGAAACCAAACAATCAGACCAAGCTTCCACATCCGGTAATGACTCAACTCAGCTGATTCTCAAAGTTTTAGAAAACTTTGTGGAACCGACTTTTGATCTCCCACGAAAGTTTAAAGATTTCACACTGGATGACGTTTTATCTAGTTACCACAACCACACCGGGAACCTGCACCAAGTTCCAACTCCTTTGAAGGACCAGCTAAAATGATGTCGTTAAACCTTAAAGATCATGACAAGGAAATGGATCGAATAGTTCATGTTGGTGCACACCTTTCCTCAACTTTCTGAGCTGGACACTTTACTTCGCAAATACAAGGATGTATTTGCATGGAACTATACAGAAATGAAAGGAATCCCACCTGAAGTATGGTCCATACGATTCTTTTAGAAGACAACGCAAAGCCTGTTAAGACTAAACCTTACAGAAGTAACCCCATCTATCGCAAGAGAATAGATATTAAGAAATTGTTGGATGTTGGCTTCATTTATGAAGTCCAACATACTGATTGGGTATCACCCATTGTGGTTGTACCCAAGAAAACCGACAAACTTCGTATCTGTGTCGATCTCAAGAATCTTAATGCGGTTACTAAGAAAGACTATTTTCCCTTGTCTTTAACGACCCAAATCTTAGAGAAAATGGCAGGAGCTGAAGCTTTCAGCTTCTTGGATGGATTCAGAGGTTATTTCCTTGTTCAAATAAGCCCTTGAAGATAAACACAAAACGGCCTTTGCCGCAGAAAATGAGGTTTATGCTTATAATGTCATGCCTTTTGGCTTATGCAACACCCCTTCAACGTTTCAGCGGGTCATGCAACTGGTCTTCCAAGATCTCTTACATCGGATTGTCAAGATTTATCTCGATGATCTGGGTGTACATTCCTCGGCCGCTACACACCTTGACGCACTGGAGAAAATCTTCATTCGCTGCTGTAGATTTGGAATTTCACTAAACCATGATAAGTGTCAAATCTGGGTCACCCATGGGGTAATACTTGGACATATAATTTCAAAGGATGGTATTTCTACCGACCCTTCAAAAATCAAGGTAATAGTTGAAATGCCCTTACCTGCAACAATGAAGGAAGTTTACGTCTTCCTCGGTCACACAAATTATTTTCGCATCTTTATAATCGATTATGCCAGCAAGGCATGCCTCATTTATTTAGTTGTGGTAGATCCTCAATGGATGTTGTGGGTATTTCCTGCACAGTAATAAACAAGTGGTTTCCACAACTTAAAATATTGTTGGCCAAGCCTTACCTAGTGGGCCCCGCCACAATACATTGTAAGTAGGGTAATAAGTGCGAGGGCAATGGCATCATGCGCGTGTAATCCCAACCCAGCACAAGTAGCAAGTTGTAATTCCTAGGAATAAGAGACTAGGGGCTTAAAACTCTAAAATGACATTAGAGGCCCTAAGTCAAGTTGCAAATAAAAAAGCTAAAAGGGCCCAACTTAAAACTCACATGAATCATGTGAGTGCCCTTGTGCTTTCTTAGCACTAATAGATTTAAGTTGTGTTTATTTTAAAGGCTTGGATTAGAATCCAGTCAGAAGAAGACCATGAGATGATGGCCAGACTATACTACAGAGTGGCCTTCATGTCGTCACGCTATGTGACCATGGTGGAAGACTGGCAGAAAATGGGCTTCGTAGAAAAAATAAGAGAATATCTGGGGCCCCTTAATTTTGGAAGTAAGCTCTGCTTCCAAGTTTTTGAAGCCCTGGGTCGGAAGATGAGCGTGCGAAAGCAGACTACGCGACGACGAGACGAACAAGATTCACAAGAAGTGTTCAGCACCTGGTTTTACGGAAGCGAACGAAAATCCACGCTTTTCCAAGTGCCAAGCGGAAGACATCACCGGTGTTGTAGTGGGTCCTGCAACAGATTAGGGGTGGATAATGTTAGCCGATTCTCTAGTGCCAAGCCAAGCTGAAGACATAAGTTATCTCTCACCCATGACCGAGGAGGTCTCAGAAGGAAGAGAGCAGAAGAAGCTGAGAGCCGAGCGTGAGAGCCGAGGAAATACTAGCTAGGAAGATAGTGATTAACTATGTGAGCCTACGTGGTGTATCCCAAAGAAGGAATGACCATGTAGGAGCTAGTAACATTTCCTTGAATAGTTGTAATAAATGTAGACTCCCCTTAAAATAGTAAGAGTGAGCCACCTTTTGATGGTGACCTCTAGTGGAAGGGCAAATTCCACATGTAATTTCTAATTTAGTGGAATTGCCACATGGGCTCCACATGGGCAGCCTTCTTGCTTATTTAAGGGCCCCCCTCTCTGGTGAGAGAGCTTTTGATTGTATTTTCAAGTTCTCTTGAGCTAATAAAGAGGATCTTCCACGAGTTCTTGAAGATCACTAAGCTCATTGTTCATGGCAATGATCTTGAGTGATATTTCTATGAGCATGCTTGATTCCTTGCTTGTGAATTAACTAGATTCTTGTTTCTTGTTCTTGCTTAGTTGTGGATTAGCTTCAATTCTTGCTTGTGGAATCTTGTAGAAATTAGCATTCAAGTAAACTATAGAGGCTAGAAATGTGGTGTAAATCTTGCATAGTCTTGACATTCTAGTTCTTGATGTTCTTGGATAATTTAGACATCAAGTAATGTGTGTTTCTTGATTCCTAGATTGTTAAATGCTGTTAGAAATCTTGTTTCTTGTTTCTTGAATCTGGTTTTGGTTTCAGTAGCTATTCAAGTTCTTGATTGTTCTTTGATTCAATAGTTAGTAGTAGGATTGCTCTCTGTGCTGAATGTTGATCTGTTTGAGCTGTAGATGGTTGCATGGCTAGTGTATGCATGTAGCTGAGTATCGGATTTGAGTTACCCACTGACAGGCTGGGAAATATGTAATGCATCCTTGAATATTGCTTCTGCTCTGTAAACATTCTAATAAGAAGAATAATCGCAAAGAACCATAACGACAGAGGTAATCCAAGAGAGATAAGCAACAAAAAGAGAAAACCGTGTTCACAGATTCAGTGAATATGTGAACAATAGGGCAACTTCTCTTACCAGGCCTAGGGGCAAGATGGCCGATGCCAAAGAGTCGGAGAGATTATAAAAAAAATATCCTCCCAACGTGAGGGGAGGCAAAGAGGAGATCGATCAAAGCCAATACTCCATCAGGGCTGAGATCATTGCGGCACTGCAACCGCAACCTGAATGGCGGAGCAAGGTCTTAAGAGACAGCAGGTGGCTGCAAGAATACCTGAGGGCATCAACATGGAAACGAACTGATCCATTCTACATGCCACTCAAACAAAGAAATCCATGGCCGGTAGGAAGACAAATCCGAAAGTCAATTTTCTGGTGTTGACATCGCCTGCCTAATTCGCATCTGTGTATCCATGAAGTGTATGGATATCGGATGGATCAACCTCTCCATAGCAGATGCATAGGTCAATAGTAGCTCATACATATCTGATTACTCTTAGGAGAGATTTCCAGTGGATCATCATACCAGGGTTAGCCATGTATTGGCTCAAGGAGTTGATAGCGTATGCAAGATCGGGCCTGGTGGAGATCCTTACATACATTAGGGATCCGATAATGGATTGACATGGATATCCCTTTATTTCACTTTTCTCCTCATTGGTTTGAGGACATTGCTCCTTCGATAACTTTAAACATGTATCCATGGGATTTTGTATAAGCTTACAATTCATCAAATTGAATTTTGAAAGTACCTCTGCTGAGTAATATAGAGAAGCCTTTTGTTTTTGTCTCTGAGACGATAATGTGCGTCTCCTAAATCTGCCATCTCAAACTCTGCAACCTCTCATGCATGTAGGTCGTGGATGATCTATTCAAGGTCCTCAAACTCATTTTATGACATCTCTCTCTCTCTCTCTCTCTCTCTCTCTCTCTCTCTCTCTCTCTCTCTCTCTCTCTCTCTCTCTCTCTCTCTCTCTCTCTCTCTCTCTCTCTCTCTCTCTCTCTCTCTCTCTCTCTCTCTCTCTCTCTCTCTCTCTCTCTCTGGTCACACATCGGCCAAGTTGTAAGAAAATATTGTGAAAAAAAATTGATGATTGGTTGGACAAAAGTGAAAAGTAAGTTATCAAACCAACAAGTTTTTATCATGAACATTCTACCATTGATCATTTGGTCACATTGAGCCTATATCGATGAGAGTCACAACAAAAAAAAAACTTTTGGCACGAATGGAGACATGAAATTTTTTTGTGAATTATAGGTATGCATTACTTTATCATCATATAGTTGCCAAAGTTTCACTACATATGGATTTATAGACAAGATCTTAAGTAAAATTGGTGCTAAACAAGGATGTCCACTTTCTCCAACCTTATTGGTATGTACATTACTAAGTTGAAGGGTAGTCCTGATGTAGATGGTGGAGGTAAGTAAAACTGTTGCATCATGTCATCAAATTTTTGTTATATTCTGATGATGTTATTCTATTAGCCAATACATTCTAAAGTTTGTAATAACATTTACAAGCTCTTCAAGTCTTTGTGCAAACTCTGGCCTTTCTGTTAACATTGATAAAACAAAGGTTATGGTTTCTATTCCAACAATGATGGTGATCCATGGGCCTTGGCATTTTGCAAATATTTTTTTTAAGGATTTTTTTCTTGCCATGATTCAACAAAAAGATAGCACATGGTGTGCTACCTTTTTTATGCCACTACTTGAATGTTTATTATTAAGAATTGCAGTTTGGTATATAGTTAAAAATCTCACAATGGAATCCCAGAGTAAGAAAATTTTTACATTAACTTTTTTTTTTTTTGCAACTTCCAAAGATAACATGCCGATGTGCCAAGCTAAACTGCCCAAAAAAACAAAATCAATTTCGCTTGGCACGCTAGTGTGTTATATTTGGAGGCTGCAAATTTTTTTTTTTTGTTTTTTCATTTAGCACACCGACGTGCAATCTTTGAAGATTGCAAAAAAAAAATTCTAGCTATTTTACTTAGCACTTCGACATGCTGTGTTTGGAAGCTGCAAAAAACATTCTGAAATAATGTTTTTAATCACAATTTGATACTCAAATGTGTCAAAATATCTTTTCTATTTTAGAATTAAAAGATTTCAACCTATCAAACTTGTAATGTATCCACAAAAATACGATGTAATACGTTAAAAGTAAATATTATTCATGATAATGATGTTTTGATACATGAATTATCACATAGACTACACAATTTGGTTCTTGTATTATCACGTAGATTATCTAATATTTTTTACATGAGAAAGTTGAATGGTTGTGAATGATTTACGTGTTACAATGGCACATACTATGGCGTCCTAGCCTCTTATGGTATGGGAAAATGAAAAGCCAATTTCAATAAGTGACAAAAAAAAAAAAAAAGAAAGAAAGTGGACACAAAACCCTAAAAGGCATATGTGCTAGAAATTGTCATGACACCTATCAATAAATTTTGAGAGAATTATTAGTAGTATAAAGTGGAAACAACCAATGTCACTTCCAAAGTTGTCTCACGTTGAGGTCCTCACAAGCGACGTGTTTGTTTACATTGAAATCCATTGAAATTTTTGCACCTAGTTAATATTTTCTTGTAGTTACAAACAAAATGCAATTAATATTATATGGCATGCCATGTGCTACATAATTGGCGAATCATGGGTAAAATGAAACTTGCAAAAAATTTACTCACGTATTGTCAAAACCCATGATCCACAATTTTTTTTCATGAAAAAAAGCAGTTGGGAATTAAACTCACAAATAATTATAGATGGCGTACATGTGCATACAAACCACATCATAGGTGGCTGAAAATCTGATTTTACTATAGAGGCCGAGAGCTCTAGCATTGATCTTTGGAGATGGTCTCATAAACATGATTTATTTGACTAACTTATTTGGCAAATTGGCCACTTCAACTCAGCTATATGGTTCTGAAGTTTGAAAAGGCAGCACACTCACACATACAAAAGGGGTTTTTAACAAGTCCATATGCCATGCTTCGTGCAGACACTGATATTCTCCCCATGGAGCTTATTGCCATACTTCACACCATTACTTATTTACAAAGGCATGATACTCAAACAAAGCTTACTAATCTCGCAACTCAACACAATCAACAACCTCAATGCTCGACTTCTACTTGGTGACATTAAAAAATGGGTTGCAATCTGGAACATTCAACTCAATGTTGGCCGATTTGGTCTACCCTGGACGTTAGAAAATACACTCTTTCTCTCTCTCTCTCTCTCTCTCTCTCTCTCTCTCTCTCTCTCTCTCTCTCTCTCTCTGCTCCTTTCGGCCAGTAGGGTTCAATGCTTTCTTTTTTTTAATTATAAAAAATACATGATATTGTCTCCCACCAGTGTGAAGTTCGATAAGAATGCTTGCAAGGATCATGAAGACTTTGTCTTGAGTCTAAATTTGCACTTGGAATAGAGACATGAAGAGCTTCATGTTCCAAAAAGTGATCAATTACATGATTGTCGACTTCGGCCTCAATTCTACTTTGGCCACATTATATATAAGGCTCCCTGACTTGCGAAATGTTAATTTGAGTAAAGTAAAATTTGTCCAAAGAGCCCCAAAAACTTTCGTGCTTTTATCTTGCTTGATAGTCAAAACAGCTCCAGAAGCTGTCAAAAAACCAGCACGCCCTAAGGTACATAATGGGCCTTGCTTGCTGCTTTTAGCTCCTTTTAGTATCCTGATTTGCATGCAAAACCGTTGATAAAAGTATTAGAAGTAACCTGAAACTTTGCTTATCTGTTGATATCCCCTTCTTTATTCACCTCTGCCTTTTCTTCCCTTCAAGGAAACAAAAAAAAAGTCAGCACTCTATATGTAGCCTCTATCAACTCCTTGGTAGAGACCTTCCAATCTTTCTCCACTTATTGGGAAACTTAAGATAGTTCCGTAGGTTTCATTGTGAAAAGTAGGACAGCTGCCGCCCTGCTGCATGTGTGAAATATTTGTTGTCTTGATGGAGGTAGTTCTATTCCGGCTTAGGACTTACTCTGGAATGAAAGCGCTTTGTTGAGAATTTTCTGAGAAGGTGATTTATGTTGAGGATAATTCTGTTTCAAGCCATGGCTGGGATAAGATGGACCTCCTTTGTCTATAAGCTTATTCAAGTGGCCTTCCGCTTCTTCCATCAACTTCCTCTGTATCGATTGAAAGCTTAAAAATCCAGCCATATCGTCATCTCTACATGTACCAATAAACTCCACAGTCACTTGCCTAACTTCGTCTTGTACATGTGAAGTTTGGAATGCGAATTTGAATTTAGATGTAGCAAGTGAAAAGTCACCGAATTTCAATCTAGGAAAAATACCTGTAAGTTAGGTAGCCATGGATGAGTAGAGCCCAGGCTGGAACCAACAATAGGCCGCGTATCCAGAAGATGGCTGTCTGCTCTGTGTATACATCAAGTTTGGCACTGTGCAAAAGAAGTGACTCGAAGCCAAGTATGATAAACGATGCTGCATATTGTTGTAGGTTTGGAGGAGAGACCAGCAACACAACAAGGTTAAGTGATGTATGATAAGAGGGCCAAGAAGGCTCTACACATGATAAAGATGAATGTTACAAATGAGCTTCTCAAGGAAGTTGGTAAGTGCACATCATCTTTGGAAGCTTGGGATTTATTGAAGAAGCTTTATGAATTCAAGTCTACTTCTAGAGTGTTGACTCTAAGAAGGCAAATCTTTTCTTATTTGCAAAAGAATGAAGAAAGTCCAAGTACTTTTGTTTTGAGGATGAAAGCAATAAATGATGAGTTGGCTTACATTGATGAAAGCATTAAGGAAGGAGAGCTTATTCAAGTGATTCTTAATGGCTTGTTGGATGCATGCATGGCCCTCCTCCCCATGCATGCATATATAGTTGTGTAGATATGTATGGAGAGAGTAGTATGTATGTATGCTAGAAGAGGATGTATGGCTATAGATTTAATTTTAGTTTAGATTGTGTATGTATGATGTATGTGAAAGAACAAATGATGTATGTATGTGACACACCTACTATTTGAAAGCTTTACCTTGCCATTGTGATGCAGGGCCTCAAGGCCGGCTGTATTCGCAGAACATCTCTACTATCTTTGCAGAAGGAAGCATTCTTGTCGCTTCAATCAATTTTCTTTCCTTTCTTTTTTTCGCAAAAAAGAAAGAGAAGGAAGAGAGAGAGAGAGAGAGAGAGAGAGAGAGAGAGAGAGACAGAGAGAGAGAGAGATTTATAGGGTCGCAAAATCTTGGAAAGAAGTTCTTTATTTTTATTTATTTTTTGGGAAAGAGGCCAAGGCCCTAATACTCCAGCCTCCAACCAAAAGGTAAATAGCTTGGCCATGGGCCATGGGCAAGAACCTCAGCCTTAAGAGAAGGTCAAGTAATGACAACAACCTTGGAATATAGTTCCAAGCATTCAATTGCTACTTCATACAAAGCAGCCTTTGACTTTCGTCCAAGCAACAATAGGCACAACAAGGTAGAGAGAGGGCATGCCTAATGACTGAAAATATTAACAAAGTTTTGATGCCAAAACCACATATAATGCACTAAAAATTTGGAGCATAGACTCCAAGGTGTCAACTCTTCCACAACTCTAGATTAGAGTCTAGGGGTCCATTGCCACATGTAACACTTCTATTCAACTCTGCTATGCTGGGGAACAACATATTACACTTTTTTGGGCTCATCTCATGCGAAGAAATATGTCAAAGATCTTTGCTTAATGACGCTTAATATGAACACAAATCAACATAAAACCCTATACTTGAGAATGTGAGCACAAGTACATCAAAACTTCTAAGAGCAAAATGTGCATCTTACAAAATGAACACTAATAAGCTTAGCTACTTTGAATAGCTAGCCAACTAATATCCATCAATGGTTGATCAAAGTTTGATAGTAAACAATATCTCATTCTATTCACAAGACAAAATAGAAATCAAGTCACAAGTCTACTAGTCTCCTCTTAGCTTAATTAGCTTGTTGAGTTCATGTAAAGCAAACCAAGCAACATACATAGATGAAAAAAATTCATGTTTACTTCTTTTGGACAACCCTAATGCTGACCATTGGAAAGCAATGATGGACACCGAATTTGATTCTCTTATGGAGAATCAAACACGTACACTCACTGAGCTGCTAAAGGACCGAAACTTACTTCCATGCAAATGGATATTCAAGGTGAAGTACGACGTTGAAGGAAAGCTAAATCGCTACAAGGCCCAGCTAGTCGCCAAAGGCTTTTCCCAGATTCCAGATCTGAATTATTCAGAAACCTTCAACCCAGTTGTCAAACATGTTTCGATCTACCTACTCCTCTCCTTTGCAGCCGCAGCAGATCCTGAAGTCCACCAGATGGAAGTCTAGACTGCTTTCCTCAATGGAACCATCAAAGAGAAAATCTACATGACGCAGCCAGAGGGATATGAACTCAACGACAAGCAACAAAACCTAGTATGTTGTTGGAGAGTTTGTGGATCCCAAGGCAACCCTAACCCTAGTTAATAAGTGAAAGGGATTTAATAGTCCAACCCGATGATCACATAGTTATTTGATTAGTTGAAAATCAATAAAAGGACTTTAGGCCTTTTTGCGGGACTTTTAATGTCATAGGGCCTAAATGTCAAGTTAGTGAATAAAGTTGGGTTTCCCTCCAATTTGGATGGTTCCCACTCTTTTTTAAATTTGAATAATTAGGGAGGCATAAATGGACCAATAGGATTCAGAGGCCAGAGTCCTCCTATCTACTATAAAAAGGGACCAACTCGAGTTCCCACACATGTAGATATCTTCATTTCAATAAAGTAGATTGGTTCTCTTGTGAAATGGATTTATGAATGTCCTTGCTCTCTATCACTTTTCCTCCATCTCTTATGCTTTTATTGTGTTTGCTAATTGTTGGATCTAATTGTTATTGGAATTGCATGTTTTTATACTTTTTGTGAGAGAGAAAGGAAGAGAGAGAAAGAATAAACTATCTTCTTTGTGGTTGTAGTGTTAATGCTTAGGGTTAATGGATGTTAGAGTTAGATGTGGATCTTACATTCATGCTGAAATCTGAACTATGCTATTGCTCTCATGGGAACGCATCTACGCGTGACAACTAACTTCATCTCCTCGATGCTAGATTGATTAGATCTTGGGTTGAGGATAGGCAAGGAAATAAACCCATTTTAATTTTAGCGTCGTTGCTGGGGAGCTACGCCAATTTTTCAGTTTGCAGCATGTTTGTTGGATGGTTAGCTTGCATTAGGCATCTTGTCGTGTGGCATGAATAGTGTTAAATCTACATTTAGGGTTAGTTTGGGAGTGATTTTGCTTGATTTGAGTGGATTTGCTTGTTTGAAATCTAATCTGATTATGAAACAGAGAAAGCTATTCAGATCACCAATCTTAAGAACCATTTGGATCTGAGATATCAGAAAAAACAACAAAAATCGATCAAATCTGCTAGATTTTGGTCAAAAGGAGGCAAAAATCGTCATTAGAGCTGATAACTTTTTGCCCTCTTTCAGGAAACGTTCGTCGAGTTGCAGACACCTTCGATTTTGATCACATAACCTTCAGTTTAAAGGGCGAACAATCTTTTTCAGCAGATTTTCAGAAACGTCAGAAAAACCATCAAAAAACACAAAAAAATCACCAAAACTCTAAAAATTTAGAAAAAGAACCTTCGCCCGATTCACTTTGCATAGGTGTTATTCAGATCTATTTACTGCCAGGTCTGCGAAGAATAATATCAGAAATAAAAGGTTTCTCAGAGGATCAGTTGTCATATAGTCGTATTTTTGCCAAAAAAGTCTCTTTTTTGCAAAAATACCAGTATTACTCTTGATTCTTTGCTAGAATCTTCGCCGAGTTTTCAGATCATTCTATTTATAATAAATTACTATTTTTGAGTCTGGCGAACATTTATCCTATCCATATCATAGAAAATCTTTAGTTTTACCCTCGTCAAACTACAGAAACTATGTTTTTGTGTGCCAGAAACCTTCGCCAGTTCCACCCTAGCTTTATTTGTGTCAGATTTTGAGTCTAAGAGTTCGGCAAAGGTTATTTTTGAAGAATTTGTTAGAAAAGCCTGATTAGAGAGTTTTTTTTTTCAAAAATAGCACTGTTGAACTTTCGTGAGTGAATCTTTGCCTAGGGAACCTTCGCCAATTCTATTTTTAGGTGCTAATTTTCCATATCAAGTCCTTGTCAAATTTTGGGTCTAATCTGATACAGTCTGATTTTGATTCCGAGAACTTTTCATTTTTTAGAAGTATCGATTGGTTGAATTTTGGAATTTTTTTCACAATATAGGAATCTGATTCTTGTCAAGTAAAAGAGATCTAGAAAATCTGATCTGAGATAGTTTTGGTTGAAAATCTAGATCCAATCTCATTGTTTGCTTGACTTAATTTGTAGAGATCACTGCCCCTGGAGGTGCTCCTCAGGAAGTCAATTCAATCATTGTTAGAAGAGCACCCCGTTTGGATCTACCCAAATACAATGGATTAACAGATCTAATTAGATTTCTTCAAATCTATTCTGAATCTTGTAAAGTATATGGCAAAATTTTTCCCCAAGATAAACTTAAACTTTTTCCTATGGCCTTACTAGGCGCAGCACAAGATTGGTACTATAATCAAGATGAAACTGAACGTACAGATTGGGAGACTGTTAAAAGAGCCCTTATCACACGGTTCAAACCTCAGATCTGAGTGCGAACCTGAGCTGATTAACGAAAATGCCATAATTATGTGGTTTTTGTCAAGTTTACCTAAAGGGATCAAACGAGAGCTGAAACGCCATAATGAGTACGCACTTTTACAAAATGCTATGGATGATGCAATTCGGGAGGAGGAGGAGGATTCAGATGATGAGCCGAATATCAGTATGTTGCCTTATACAGCAGGGCAGACCACTACGACATCCACCACTATTGCATCAATGAATGTCAACGCTACTGTAGAAATGATGCTCAATGAGTTCGAGAAACTCGGAAAGAACCAGCAGAAACAGATGGAAAAGTCGTAGTCGCAATTTGATGAGAAGATCAAAGTATTGGAAGATTTCCATGGACAAGCGAACAAGGAACCTGAGAAGTTTGCAAAGACTTTTTCTACTAGGGAAAATGTCTAGTGTTCAGTTTGTACAGTAAATCACACAGTGAATGAGTGTCCTCAATTGAAAAAACGAATGGAAATCAGTATATGCCATTTTTGTATAATTTGCCTGATCATAAGATTGCTTTTTGCAACTTCAATCCTCGGATAATTCAGCAACGGTATGCCCAGATGGGATATCGAGAACCACATTATGCAGGAAATCCGGCAGCTAGACCTCGACCATCTACTCTTGGATACCCGGAACGAGTAGCCTTACCTGCCCCACCAAAGCAACCCACTCCTCCTGCCAATTTGATGGAACCAGAACCTTACAGAAGTGCCGAACAATGGAACTATGGTAATGATCAAGAAGGTGGATCTTCAGACCAATATGCTATTTATGCTGCCGTGCAACAACAAGCATCTAGAAACTAGACCAGGGCACCACTTGGATGTTTTGCATGTGGAGAAAATCACAAAGTTGCAGAATGTCCAAATAAAGAAAAATTTGTATCATTCTGTCGTGACTGTGGTTATGGGCATTGCTATAAGGAGTGTCCAACAAAACCGAAGCCACCACCGGCTACAGCTCCTGTAAATTTGATAACAATCAAGCAAAGACTAGTAGCTCAGAATAAACCAAGTGTACCCTTCACGGTAGTCACCAGAGCACAAAAGCAGAAAGAACTGGTAGTAGATCCAGTACATGCTGATTCTATACCATTAACTGATATACCAACAGCATGTGGAGTCTATCCATATCTTCATGTAGAAACATCTGCAAGAAGAAGAGGAGCTTGAAGCTGCTAGAGCAACAACCGAAGTTCGTCCTTCACCATTGTAGTCACTGAAAAATTCACATACAAATATGAATGCTTAGTTGCATCATCATGAAGAACCCTTCAAGATGACTGAACCGAAAGCACCACAAACAGAACTACTCATGAATATTCTATCTAGTAAGATCAATATTTCATTGGGAGAGTTCATGAAGTTGGTGCCAAAAGCAAAAGAAGTATTAGCGCAAAAGTTAACTCAAGTTGAACCAGAAGTCCATCAGGAGCCACTTTTTTGTGCTGGATTTGAAGAATTTAATGAAGTACTCCATGTCGGAGCAACTTGGGAAAGTGAACAAAAAAATATCACTCTACCGATACTGCATAGACAATTTCCTAATGAAACAACTGTGATAGATGGCGGTTTGGGAGTTCACAAAGCTATGTGCAAAATGGGGTCTTAAAAAGATAAAACCTGCGACTTTTGCCATTAAGCTAGCTGATCAAATGACAGTTCGTCCGCGAGGAATGGTTGAAGATATAACTGTCAGAATTGTCAGAGTAGTTATGGACTTGGCTCATTACATTCGCCATGTCCATTCTTTTATTGTTAGTATGCATAAGCAGGCCTACGGGCCCTTTTTATTCATATACTGGCCTTGGGCCCTATTTGGTTATATTTTTAGGACTTGGTCACATTGATTTGGAGTGGGGGTCCTCCTATTGGGAGGGTGCACTATTTTTCCTCCAAATCTTTTTCCCTCCCTTTTTTGAATCCTCCATTTGATTCAAGGAGAGGGTATAAGTAGGGCAGCATTGTATTCCTTTATTCAATTGATCATGATTGCTCCTCTTTGAGCCTCCTTAAGCATTCTCTTCCTGCTTTCTAGCTTAAGTCCTGCTTTCTAGCATAGCTAGCTTGTAACTTGGTATCAGAGCACTTTCCTACAGATTGGTGGAGGCTGTCCAGTGCCCTACCACCCATCACTTTTATCAATTTTTCTCCGTCAACCTTCTTGCAGATTGGTGGAGGCTGTCCAATGCCCTACTACCCATCACTTTCATCGATTTTTCTTCGTCATTTTTGCAGATTGGTGGTGGCTGTCCAGCAGCGCCCTACTGCCCATCACTTTCAACGATTTCTTCATCATTTTTTGCAATTTTGGTGGAGGCTGTCCAGCGCCTTGCTAACCCATCACTTTCGTCGATTTTTTCGACAAATTTTCATTGTTTTTGCAGATTTGGTAGCTATTGCCCAGCGCCCTACTACCTCATCATTTTCGACACTTTTTGTCACCGATTTGGGGTCCATTTTTTATATTGATTGGAGGCTGTCCAGCGCCCTACCAGCATCTCATTTTCAGTGGTAACCCATCACTTTCATCGATTTTTTCGGCGAATTTTCATTGTTTTTGCAAATTTGGTAGCTATTGCCTAGCACCCTACTACCTCATCATTTTCGACACTTTTTGTGACCGATTTGTTGTCCATTTTTTATATTGACTGGAGGCTGTCCAACGCTATACTACCGTCTCATTTTCAGCGGTTCTTTTCACCGATTTGTTGTCTGTTTCGGCTATTGATTGGAGGCCTTTTTTTTCAGTCTATTCTTCAGCATATCGTGGATCTTGGTAGTTGCTACTCAGTGCCCTATTATCTTCAGCTTTTACCTCTCTTTGTTGGCACTACCGAGTGAACGACGGATCAACACCCACCCACGTATTGCTTGCGTCCTTTTTGCACTTCCTTTTTGCACCTACTTGCTGTCTTTTCTGCTCACATACTGCTCTTTCCAGCCCCCTATTACTATTCATATTTGTTGCCTCACACCCTCCTCTTTCCATTTTTTCATTTTGTTAGAAACCTTCTACTTTCTCAGCCCCTCATTTTCTGATTATTATCCATCTTGATTGACTATTTACGTGCCATTTGGTGATTTCGGAAGTTAGACTAAGTTGGGGTGATGACAAACGTCCTCTCCCTCAGGTTTTTGTCTCTTCCTTAGTCCCTATGGCATCTTCTTCATCAAAAGACCCTCCAGAGAGCTCTTTAGATGATCATTTTACACATATTGATTCCCGCATGGATCACCTTGAGAGTCATATTGATCGTATTCTTTCTAGCCTTGAGACTATCCTACCACGAGGGGATACCACCTCCCCAGACATTCTTCATCGTCCTGGTAAAGCACCTTTATTTCCTATTTTGAGTACGCCTGCTCCTGCTCCATCTCCATCTCCATCTTCAGGAGGTGCTTTTGCTAGTACGTTTGGTCTCCCTTCATATAGTGCTAGTTCTTATGGGTCTCCTTTCGGGTCTTCTGTACCACCACCTGGATTTCCCTCCGCACCACCAGGATTTTCTTCTTCTACTTTTTCAGGTAATCTTGAGCCTCATTTTGCTCGTGATTTTCGTGATCGCATCCAGCTTACTACTTATTCTTATTCATCTGATGAGAATATCTTGAAAATTTGGTTCTCTAAGTTAGAGACCTATTTTCTTATGTATCCCAAGACTGAAACCCAAAAAGTGCAGTTGGCTGCGTTACATTAGACTTGGTGGCATGTCTATCGCTCTGAGTCTACTCGTGAGGGATTACATATATGGCCTACTTTTTGGCATGATCTTCATATGGCTATGATTAACCCACAATGGTTGGTTCGCCAACGTGATCTGTTTCGTAGCCTTCGCCATACTAGTGATTTGACTGCTTATATTGATCAGTTAATTGAGCTTTCCTACCTCTTTACTGATCTTCATCCTATAGAGCTTATTTCACATTATATTGCCAGTCTTAGAGACACCTTACGATATGATGTCTCATCTTTTCGGCCTCTTACTATCTCAGATGCTATCTCCTTGGCTACTACCTTGCAGCATAAGTATCATGAGTTATCCACTTCTTCTCGTTTTTCTTGCTCTAATTCCACTGCTTCTCCTACTTTGGATTCTTCTACTACCGTTCCTCGTGGTCCGCCTACCACTATTTTTTACCATGACGCTCTTAATCCTGATGATTTTGATGTTTATATCCATATTTTTGATACTCCTAACCCACATTCTGTTGATGAGTCGGCTAACCCGCTTTCTGATGATCCTGCTTCCGCCGCTTGCCATGCACAACTTGCTTATGCTACTTGGGCTGGTGGGCGTCCTGGTCCTCGTTCTATTCGGTTACGTGTTCGCATTTTGGGACAAGAGTATATTGCTTTGGTGGATACTGGCAGTACACATTCATTTATTAGTAGTTACATTTCCACCAGGATTCGTGCTACACCTATTTCTGCTACACAGTCTCTCAGTGTCGAGGATGCTCGTTCCCATTCTTTTTCCAGTTCTTAGATGTTTCAAGACTTGGACTATAGCATTGGTGACTTCTCTGGACAGACAGATTTCTATATTATTCCTCTAGAGCGCTATGACATTATTCTTGGTGTAGATTGATTTTCATCACTTGATACTGTTGTTGTGGATCTTTCTCAGCAGGCAGTATCTTTTACACATGTTGTTCAACATCATTTACTTTCTGGTATTGATTCCGAAAGTGACTATCAGTTGGTTACCGGGAAGCAGTTTATGCGTGGCCTGCCAAAGGCTCATGATGCAGCTCTTCTTTCCATTCAGAGTACATTAGTTGTTGCTTCACTTTCACTGACCGTGGGTCCTCTTACTCAGGTTGATGTTGCTCCGGATTTACAGGTTGTTGCTATGTGCCTTGCGCCTATATGCCTTTATTCACAGATACAGTATTCGGTGGTCATTCCTGGTTTCATTGATATTGAGGCCGTATACCTTGGTGGTATTTCTACTATTGATTTTGTGCCTACCTCAGATAGCCCTCCTGGTTCGGGGGTTGGTGCAGCATCTTCTCCATTGGTTTCTATATCTCTATCTCTTGAGTCCGTTATGGCCGATGTTCCTACTGATTTCTATAGGGTTCTTCACAAGTCCACGTTTGTTGGTTCCCTCGCTATTGGTGATCAGGTTGTATCTTCTTTCACTTTATTCCATGGATCTCTGCTTGAGGTTTGTGATTTGCCTCATGATATTTCTACGGTTCCTGACATGATTCATGAGCCTTTCGCCCTTACCATTACACATTTTCCATCCGAGGATATTTGTCAGATGGTCACTATTACTTATCTAGGGTATTTATATGCTAGGATCTTTCTAGATGAGTATACAAGGATCCTTCAGTCTCCTTGTGTTTCTACATATAGGTTTCATGCAGTCCATGCTGATGACATTCATGGTTATTACATATAGCTTGGTTTTCATTTGGACCAGTTGATTGGTGCTGGTTTTTTCATGATCACCCACGGTGTCGATATCTCTATGATTATGCATGTGGCTCTCTATGCTTTAGCTTCACATTTTGGTTGGCCTTTGTATCACATGTGAAATCTGCTTTTCTAAATGGTGAGTTAGAAGAAGAGGTGTTCATGGCTCAACCTGAAGGCTTTGTAGCAAAGGGACAGGAAAATTAAGTATGTCGTTTGAAAAAAGCACTTTATGGTCTTAAACAGGCACCACGTGCGTGGTATAGCAGGATTGATGTCTACTTTCGTTCAAAGGGGATGGTGAGAACACATTCTGACCCAAATCTATATGTCTTATGCTTTCATGGTATTGTTGCTTTGATTGTTCTTTATGTTGATGACTTGATTATTATGTGCAATAATCAAGAAATGATAGACATGATCAAGAAAGACCTCATGGAACAATTTGAGATGACAGATCTCAGCCTTATGCATTATTGCCTTGGAGTAGAGGTGTGGCAAAAAGGACACGAGGTGGGTTTAACACAAGTGAAGTATGTCAAAAAATTGTTGCACAGGTTTAGGTTGTAGGATTGCAGACCAGTGAATACTCCTATTGAACCAGGTAAAAAGCTTTCTAAGCTTGATGAGTCACAGTCATTGATGCTACACTGTATAGGCAGTTAGTAGGGAGCTTGATTTACCTTACCACGACTAGACCAGATATATGCTATGTTGTTGGCATTGTAAGTCAGTTTATGGCAGCACCTATAGAAACGCATTGGAATGCAGCTAAATGCATTTTGCGTTATGTGAAAGGCACTTCAATTTATGGCTTGATTTACAGGAAGCGTGATGGTTTACCTGAGTTATGTGACAATGTGGATGCGGATTGGGGAGGTGACTATGATGATCGTAGATCCACCACAGGGTATGTATAAAGTCCTCACAATAGGATTCTAGTCTAAGCATACCATACAAAGCAACAACACATGGGAACCGGTGGAGGTTAAACCAACCCAACCAATCCTAGATCGCACGGATCTAGCCCCCAAGCTATGGATCAATTAGAGTCATGGAAAGAGGAGTTACACCAGCAACATGTAGCTACTCATCACAAATCAAGAATACACTAGTGAGAGCCCAACAGGTATACTTATACTCTCCAAGGCCCATGCACCACTAGTAGTGCACTGTGACACCTCACTGGACAGCTCTGCAGCCTATTTGGGCCATGTCATCCAGTTCCCTAATGACTCACTGATAGACCCATACCAACTCCACCACCATGTGTTTAGGCCTACAACCATTAATTATGACCATGTACACATAAGGGCCCCAATTTTCTTATATTCACAATTAACTTACAGGTTGTTGGTCTACCGGTCCCTAGCGTGGACACGCTATCCGAGGCCAGTCATGGGCATGACATTCTTCCCCCCTTATTCAAGTTATGTCCTCAGAACTTAAAACTGGTAAAGTTTCTTCTTAAGCTTCCTTCATGTTCCTAGGAATCCTCATCGTCTGTACATCCCCTCCATCGAACCAGATGCTCGGTAACTATACGATTTCTCAATTGTTGAGTTCTTGTATCCAAGATCTTTTCGGGTTCAAGACGAGATACACCCGATGATTCATCCAACATGTCCAACTGATCTCCAGATCCAAGATGCTCTCCTTCGATCGTAAACGGCCCTCTATATCTAGGGGACAACTTATAATGCTTGTCGGTACGCATTACACCTGAATCCTCCAGGATTCTCAAACATACCCAATCTCCCACTTGGAAATCTCTCGGTGATCTTTTCAGATTTGCATAATGTTTGTCCCTATCCTGGGCACTCTAGACATTTTCACGTGCAATCCGTAGCATTTCTTGCATATCGTGTAGGAAATCCGCTACTTTCTTAAACTTGATCGACCGAGTCTCAACCGCAATGGGTGACCTAGGCTCAAAACTGTACATAAGCATAAACGGGCTATAACCGGTAGCCGAATGCTTACTACTATTATAGGTAGAGTTGATCAATGGAAGGTACTTTTTCCAATCAGATTGTCGTCTGGAAATACATGCTTGAAGCATTTGTTCCATCATCTGATTTGTTCTTTCCATCTGTCCATCCCTTTCAGGATGATCAGAAGAACCCAAGCCCAGTGTCGTCTCTAGTTTAGCAATTACGGCCGACCGAAAGTTACCGGTGAACTTCGGATTGCGATCGCTCACAATATCACTTGGTAATCCGTAAAGCCTAAATAGAGGCTCTACAAATATCTGAGCTAATTCAAAAGCCTTCGCGGTGGTCTTTACCGGAATAAATGTAGCCAATTTGGTAAGACATTTGACCACAACCCAAATTGCATCATGCTGTTTATTCGTCCGCGGTAATCCAACCACGAAATCCATGGAAATACTATCTCATCTCTTATCAGGAATATCCAGTGGATGCAACAAACTGCCAGCCTTATGGCATTCAGCTTTATTCAACTGGCATTGGTCACACTTGATCACATAAGATTCTACAAAGGGCTTGAGTTTTGGCCAATAAAAATCCCTTCGTACAAAATCCAATGTACGATGTATGTCAAGATGTCCTGCGCATGGTGAGTCATGACATTCATAAAGAATTTTATTCTTAACAACATCCACATCACAAAAACCTTTCCTTTCCTGAACAAAAGTCCATTATGAATAGAGAAGTCATCAGTACCCTTTATATTCTTCCCTCTAGACTGATCACCATGATCATCAGTCCTGCTTGATAAAACTGCTAGAACCCTATTCCAGATTGGTCCAAAATTTGGGTCTTTCTCATAAAGACCTCTCAGGGAGAGATAAAAGTCCATACTGATCTCAGTGAAGGAAAGTTTGTTCATTTCACCAATTCGACTAAGTGCATCAGCCACCTGATTAGATGAGCCTTTGATATACCGCACTTCAAAGTCAAATTCTTGCATGAGTTCTGTCCATTTGGCCTTACGACCTCGCAAATCATTCTGATTACAGAAATACTTTAAAGGTTGATGATCCGTATTAACCACAAATTTATTACCATACAGGTAATGTCTCCATGATTTCAAAGCATGGATCACAGCAAAAAGCTCTTTTTCTTGAGTGGTGTACCTGGCCTGTGCATCGGTTAGTTTCTTACTCTCAAAGGCAACGGGCTGACCCTCTTGTAAGAGAACGGCTCCAATAGCTGTATCACTCGCATCAGTGTTAATGATGACGACAAATCTGGATCTGCTATTTTCAAAACTGGAGCTGAGGCGATTAGAAGCTTGAGTTTGCAAAAACTCTCATCTAATTTCTCATTCCATCTAATAGGAGGACTTGGCCTACCTTTGCAACTTTTCACTCCTTTCAACATATTGTTGAGAGGTGCAGCAATCTTTGAATACTCCTCTGCAAATCTGCGGAAAAACACAGTGAAACCTAAGAATGACCTAAATTCACGCACCATTTTAGGAATTGGCCATTCCACTACCGTCTTCACCTTTTCTTCATCAATCTTGATTCCAAAAGAGGCAATCTTATGATCAAGGTAAAGAAGTTCTTTTTTAAAGAATTCGCACTTCTTTTGCATAAAGCTTCTCTTGTCTTAAGATACGTAAGACAGCCGGAACGCTCGCGCAGCACGGGCTGCCAGCGCTGGACCCCTCGCGAGCGCCGCCCGTGCGCGCGAGCCAGACCCCAGCGCCACCCGCGCGCTGCCGGCGCTGGACCCCTCGCGCTCGCGTGCTGCCTGCACTGGACCCCCGGCGCGCGCGCGCTGCCGGCGCTGGACCCCTCGCGCAGCACGGCCAGGCGCGCGCGCGCTGCCAGCGCTGGACCCCTGGCGTGCGCGCCAGCCAGACCTCAGCGCCACCCACGCGGTGCCTGCGCTGGACCCCTGGCGCAGCGCGGCCAGGCGCGCGCGCGCTGCCTGCGCCGGAACGCTCGCGCAGCACGGGCTGCCAGCGCTGGACCCCTCGCGAGCGCCGCCCGTGCGCGCGAGCCAGACCCCAGCGCCACCCGCGCGCTGCCGGCGCTGGACCCCTCGCGCTCGCGTGCTGCCTGCGCTGGACCCCCGGCGCGCGCGCGC